>MUZC01000223.1:234298-267848 GCA_002072015.1 Radix auricularia
CCGTCATCAGGCACGGAGAGGATCCTCACTCTAAGACTCAGAACAACTGCGGGCCCAGCAAACATTCTTAGTGTGTATGCCCCAACACTCTATTCAACTCCGGAAGAGAAGGACCAGTTCTATGGAGCATTAGACCAGGCAATAGCTAGCATCCACAAAGACGAGGCAATCTATCTCCTAGGAGATTTCAATGCTAGAGTGGGGAGCGACCACGAAGCCTGGCCCACCTGCCTTGGACTATTTGGAAGAGGAAAGTTAAATGAAAATGGACAAAGGCTTCTGGAATTGTGCTGCTCACGAGGCTTGTGTGTGACCAACACTTTCTTCAAGTGCAAGGATATACATCAAGTATCTTGGAGACACCCTCGATCCCACCAATGGCACCAGCTGGACCTCATTATCACCAGGCGTGCACAACTAGCTAGCGTCCTACTCACTCGCAGCTATCACAGTGCCGACTGTGACACGGATCATTCCCTTGTCGCCAGCAAAGTACGAATAATGAGGAAAAACTCGTACCACACAAAGAAAAAGGGAAGTCCACGCATCAATACCTCCTGCATGAAAGACCCTGCGATAGCGCAGCTGTTCAAAGACAAGGTGAAGGAAAGTCTCTCAAAGATGTCCCCATGCGTCACCATTGACTCCAAATGGACGCAACTGAGAGACACAATCTATACATCCGCAATACAAGCCTTTGGCAAAAAATCTCACAAAAACACGGACTGGTTTGATGAACATTGGGACGAGATGAAACCCGTCACTGAAGCAAAAAGGAAAGCTCTTATGGCTTACAAGGAAAAGCCTACACCTGACAATTTGCATGCTTTAAAAACAGCTAAGTCACTTGCCCAAAAGGTTGCACGTAAATGTGTCAATACCTACTGGCTTAAGCTCTGTTCCAGTATACAATCAGCTGCAGACATGGGCAATGCAAAAGTCATGTACGAAAACATCAAAAAGGCAACGGGCCCCTTGACGTCAAAAGCTGCTCCCCTAAAGTCCAAAAATGGAGAAATTATTCAAGACCAGGCAGCACAGCTAAAACGGTGGGTTGAGCATTATCTGGAATTGTATTCAACAGTTACCACAGTCTCCAGCACCGCTCTAGATGACATCCCAGATATGCCACTCATGGAAGAACTTGATGTCGTGCCCACACAGGAAGAGCTGAGCAAAGCAATTGACAGTCTAGCTTGTGGAAAAGCGCCTGGGAATGATGGAATACCACCAGAGGTTCTAAAGAGTGGCAAGACAGCTTTACTCCAACCATTGCACGAGATTCTGTCCCTCTGCTGGGAACAGGGCTACATCCCCCAAGACCTAAAGGATGTAAATATAGTGACACTATATAAAAACAAAGGTGATAGGAGTGATTGCAATAATTATCGCGGCATTTCACTCCTTAGTATTGTAGGAAAGACCTTTGCCCGCGTTATACTAACACGTTTACAAAGCCTAGCATCCCGCGTCTATCCAGAATCTCAGTGTGGTTTCCGGTCCGGTCGGTCTACCATAGACATGGTGTTCTCCATACGACAGCTCCAGGAAAAATGCAGAGAGCAGCAGATGCCACTATACATTGCATTTGTGGACCTTACAAAAGCCTTCGACTTAGTCAGTCGCAACGGGCTATTCCAAATACTGGCAAAAATTGGATGTCCCCCTCACCTACTTGCCATCATCAGACAGTTCCATGAAAATATGCTTGGCACAGTACAGTTCGATGGAGCTAAGTCAGAGGCCTTCCCTGTCAGCAGCGGAGTTAAACAAGGTTGTGTACTCGCACCAACACTCTTCGCAATATTCTTCTCTGTACTTCTTCGATACGCATTCAAGGATAGCAGTGAGGGAATCTGGTTACATACCAGAGCTGATGGAGGACTTTTCAACACTGCCCGCCTCCGAGCCAAGACCAAAACGACGGATGTCCTAATTCGAGAGCTACTATTTGCGGATGATGCGGCACTAACAGCACATACAGAATCTGGTTTGCAACAACTCGTGTCAAGCTTCTCCAATGCCTGCAAAGAATTTGGTCTGCAAATCAGCTTGAAAAAGACAAACATCATGGCCCAAGACACTCGACCTCCTCCTACCATAAATATCGATAATGAAAACTTGGAGGTTGTGGACAGCTTCACCTACTTGGGATCCAAGGTCTCCAATACACTGTCCATTGAAGAAGAAATAAACAGCAGAATTGGCAAGGCAGCCGCAACAATGGCTAAACTAAATAAGCGGGTCTGGCAAAACACCAAGCTAACGGAGAAAACCAAACTGTGCGTCTATCGAGCCTGTGTCATCAGTACACTACTATATGGGAGCGAGACATGGACCACTTATACATCACAAGAGCGTAAGCTTAACAGCTTCCATTTGAGATGCTTGCGCCGCATCCTTGGTATTAAATGGCAAGAAAAAGTGCCTAATAGTGAGGTACTAACGCGTGCCAATACCCAAAGCATGTTCTCAATTCTTAGTGAAAGACGCCTGAGGTGGCTAGGACATGTCAAAAGAATGAGCCCCGGCCGCATCCCGAAGGACCTCCTATATGGTGAACTTGCTTCAGGAAAGAGGAAAACAGGTCGCCCACGCTTGCGATTTAAAGATGTCTGCCAAAGGGACATGAAAGCAGCCAAAATACATACAAGTGACTGGGAGTGTAAGGCAGAAGACCGATCTACGTGGCGCACAGTCGTCAAAGAGGGCGTCATAATAGCCGAGGAGCGGAGAATGGAGGAGGCTGCAGACAGAAGAGCTAGGAGAAAGGCCAAAACATTTGGAAGCACAGAACTCGTGTGTAAAAACTGTGGCAAAGACTGTCACTCAAGGATAGGACTGCACAGCCACTCGAGAAAATGCAACCCAACCTAACGGTGATGCACCATCGTCTCGCGAGACGGAAGGATGCCGATTATAAATTTGTAGACGTTTTTTCTTAGCCAGAGGTCGGAGGTGGGTGAGCATATCATTTAAGATCTTGTCTATTCCTGGAGCTTATTTGGGGTTAAGGAGCTTCATAGAATTCATGAGCTCTTTCATACTTAGGTTTTCGGTCATTCCATGAGGGTGTGGTGTAGCTATTTTTGGAGATTTTTCTTTTTTCTCATTACTGCTTTGGATATCTCTTCAACTATAATATTACCTACGCTACTAAAGTGTTTTATAAATTTTTGAGCAGCTTCACGGCCTGTGAGATTTTTATTGTCTGCTTCTAAGACTATTTTAGAACTTTGGTTTTCTTGGTTAAGACTTTTGCAATTTTCCAAAATGTGTGACCATCTCTGTCCACATTTAGTTGTTCTGATTTTTTGTGCCAGCTTTTTTTTTATTAGAAGAGAGATATTCCTTTCTAAAGATTGCATTTGCAGCTTTTTGTTGGATGTTGTTTTTTTCTGCTAGATTTCCTGCATTGATGGTATCATTACGAAGTTATTCTAAATGTTTTGACCAGTTTGGTGAGTATTTTATTCTGGCTCCCCTTGGGACGGATTCCTTAGCTGCTTTGATGAGAGCTCTAGAGAAATCAGAGTAGGATTCGTTTATTTACCCGGTTTGTTGATGTTTGTCACAAATTCATCTGTTAAGCGGGCAAAAAGTTCCCAATGTGCTTTTTGTAGTCCATCTGGAAATGGGGGGGGGGGTTCCAAGGGCAGTTGAGTGGTTTATATGTGGATGAGAATTGGTCTATGGCCACTAGTAGCTAGTTGGTCACCGACTTCTCTTTGGATAATTTGTTTGTAGCAAAAGCTAATTCTGGAGTTGATTTTTTCTTCCATACTCTGGAGTAGAAGGTGGGAGTGTCTTCTAGTTGATTTAGGAGAATAATTCTGTTTTCAGTTTGCCATTCCTCAACTTCTAACGCAATAATTATCAAATAGATACAATATTAATAGACTTCCCAAAAGCAATTGACAAAGTTCACCACCTTAATTTCCCTAAAACTTTTAACTACTTTGGAAAGTCATGTCCTTTTTATTACTGGATCCAAGACTTCCTTTTGGGTATGGAGAAAACTGTAATATTTAGTGGATCTAAAACTGCACCAAATAAAGAGTAACTAAGGAGTTCCACAAGGAACTGTGCTAGGTCACTTAGACTTTTTAATTTATATAAATGGCTTACTCAACAACATCTCAACAGGAACAAAAGGTAGGTTATTTGCTAATTGTATAATCTATAGAACAATTAAATCAGAGCACGATAGCAACATTTTACAAAAATGGAAACTAACTGGAATATTTCTTTCTTCCCAGAAATGTGTCAAATGTTAAGAGTAACAAAGCAAAAGAAACAAGTAAATTCAAAATGTTTCATTCATGGAAAAGAACTAACACAAACTAAAGATGAAAAATACTTAGGGGTCATAATGAATGAGAAACAATCATGGAATCCACGTTTCAATGAATTTATAAAATATCAAACCTTAGTCTTTATTTTTTTAAAAATTAATAATTTCTTTAATCACGAGTCGTGAGATGTTTTATTTAAAATGTTTTTTAAAAAAATTATTTACCTTTAAATTTTAAATAAAGTGAATTGACATTTTTTAAAAAATCGCAGCAATCCTTGTCACTTAAAAAACTTATATATCTACGCGCATCCGGGCAAATCAGTGACTGTCAAAACAGTGAACGTCAAAACAGCTACTTCAAAACAGCAATTGTGTCAAAACAGCGACGGTCAAAACAGCGACCGTCAAAATAGCGACTGCATCAAAACAGCGAATTATTTCTTTTGCTTTTGTTAATGCAATTTTTTTTTAGAGATGGGACCAGAATAGCTTTGCGGTGAAGTCGCTGTTTTGATACAGTCGCTGTTTTGAAGTCGCTATTATGACGGTCGCTGTTTTGACACAGTCGCTGTTTTGACAGTCGCTTTTTTTTAAACCCGTGCCATATCTACGATCATGCATCTTAACAGACAGCATCTTGTAGATTGTGAAATATATATCAATATCATGCTCACGATAAAAAATAGTATGCACAGAATGCGGGTCTGTGACAGTCGCTGTGGTGAAAAGATGTGTTGATTATGTTTTGTCTAGGGTAATTCGTGCATAAAGACCTTCACCCTCACAAGGACGTACTTTAGTGATTCCCACAAATAATAAAAAAAGAACCATTGTGTAATACAAATGATTAATTTTTAATGTACACTTTTTAAAAATCTCAAATATTCATTAATCAATTTTTCCTTAAGATCAACGTATTTTAAGTCCTATGGCTCACTAACTATCATCACTACAGCTTGCCTTATGCCAAAATGTTTCTATTTCTAAATACTTATATTAAATGGTGTCAAGAAGTCCACTGGTTATCCTGTGTGGTCTTGTATTCTTGCTGTGTAGATGAACTGCACTGACCTCGACCCCTATCGTCTCTCTGCGATCAGTGTGTAGGCAGCTTCCGGTGTTGGACTCCTCTCGGTTGTTGACAATGTGACGCAATGTCAGTTCACTCGGACTAAGCTTGTCCAACCAACATGTTGGTATCTGCATTATTTGACCTAGTGACCTGGATAGATCGCTGCACTGGAGAGTATGTCACTTCTTTCCACTTGTGCTTGTGATAAGGAAGTTACACCCTTATCTTTCCGGTATCGTCTTAGCGGATGGGTGTTACTTTGATTTATTGTTCCGATATATTTTAACACAGTCCCTGTTTTGAACACGTGCCATATAAACGATCATGCATCTTAACACATAGCATCTTGTAGATTATGAAATATAAATTAATATAATGCTCACGATAAAAAAAGAACGCTTCACTCAAAAAATAGTATGCACGGAATGCGGGTCTGTGACAGATAAGATAAAAGACTATAGCTATATACTCAAATGCGCCAATAAACTATTATATACGCTGTAAACCTATGTTGATATAGAAAGCGAATCTCAAGCTCCATGAAAGTGCCAAACTTCGATGGGCTGAGCTGGTCCTAAATTTAAACTTGTTTGCATTCAACGGACAGTTTTTTTAATAAAAAAATCAAATTAGTGGAGCTGCTATTGAAACGAAAATATGACCTATTTATGAATGTATATTTATGAATCATTTGTAAAACCTATTGAGTGAAAATTATGAAGGTGCATCACCAGAGTAATAAAAGTGAAACATTGACGATTGCATTGGAATATCAAAACTTTACATAAACAATAGCAAATATTTATACTTTACGTAATTAATTTCTTGATATAGTATGTCTTAATTATCACTCTCTCTCGACAAATCTATCTATATGCATATATATAATTGTCCTCATGGTCCAACAATGCCGGACACCAAGCAAGCTGTCTAACCCCACCGACCATTCAGTTATCAAGAAAAGGTAGTGCACAGGGTGGGGGGTATCATCGGTACCAACGATGCTTTTAATTGAGGTCAATTACTTTGTTCTTTCATAACAACAGAATAGCATATATTTCGTAGTGTAGTGGTTATTACATTCCCCTAACTCGCAAAAGGTCGTATGTTCAAGCCCAAGCTAAGACAATACTTTTTTAATTTTTAAAAATGTTTGTGTTTGTGTCCGTTCATTTAACACTTTCTTTTCGAACATGACTTCACAACACGGCTGTAAACTTTGTTTCAGGACACTGGCACAATAACTTCGTGATCTCCGTTGTGCTCATTGACAGAAAAGTGGTCATACATTCTATTAAACAATTACTTTTATAAAATGTCACCCCTCACTAAATCATTAGCGGCGTACTTATATATATATATATATTTATTTATTTATTTATATATATTTCACCACAAGCGTAACACTTGTTCAAATAAGCATGACGAAGGATCCTTGCTAGTTTATGGTTGGCTAGCTATGTAAGTGAGGGATGGGGGCAGGGAGCATGTATCTACAACTGCAGTGCGCATGTCTCTAGACCAACAATGTGTCGGCATTCCCGACGTTCAATTGCATTGTTTTCATTTCCTCGTGCTGCACTTTGTGTTGTTCTCACCCGGTTCCTTGCAGTATTTATGAGAAAGTCTGCGGCGAATTTTGCACCGTGGGTCGTATCTAGTTTAAATCTAATATTAATACCTATGTAAGTATGGTGTGTATTGTGTGTTGATTGTAATGATAAAGGCATTAGGCGAAACGTTTACTGTTTTAGTAGTTAAATCATAAAGCTTAAATTTATTGTCCTCATTACACAATATGTTTATTTTGTATTTTATGTTGATTATAACATAACATAAAGAAACCAACACATTCGTATATAAGCCTAATGCACGAAAATTGGTATACCGTATTTTGACAATAAAAGATTGCAACATAAATTATTTTAATATAATCGGTCCTTTTGAATGTCCCTCTAGGTCAATGATAGTTCACCTATGGCACGCTTGCCATAGTCGGCACGCAGAATATTAATTCTTTAATCAAAACAAATTATACTATGTAATTTAAATAAGTGTTTTAGTCTGTTCTTGAAAATTTCACTTACTTGATTCTCGCATTATGCCAGTGGCATTATGATTACCAGAAAGTTGGTTTTAATTTTAATTGTTCTAAGTATTATAAAACAAATCATCAAACAACGCCAAGATGTCGAATTTCACTGTGCCTGTCAAACATTTGTAAACCCAACACTCAAGGGTATTTCATCAATGAGGTTCTGTTTTCTGCACATGGTAGGAAATCCCTTTTCATGACATAAAAAACCCCCCAAATTTTTTTTTTACAAAAGCAACAACAACAACAAAATAATGATACAATTATTTATAAAAAAAAACAACAACAACAACAATAACGCATCTCTGTGTTCCCACTTAGCAAAAATCCGTTTAAGATATTTTCCTCGTTCCATTCTTATCTATCTTGACAAATATAAACAAATATATCAATTATTGCACTTGAACTTAAACTGCCCATTAACCCGTCGTTGGGGCACCATTTTCGACTGCACACCATTTCATGTCACATGTCCCGGTACTGTGCTGCCTTCTGGGAGTCGCTAAATGACAGGCCTGTCCACTCTTGATATCGTCTTCCCATCTCTTCTTTGGTCTGCCTCTTTTTCTTCTTCCCTGGACTGCGACTTGTAATATGGTCTTTGAGAGACCATCAGATCTTGACACGTGTCCGTACGTCAGTAATTTTCACTTTCTAATTGAGGTTAGAAGGTCCTCTTAAGGGCCTATGACAGCACTTATTTTATCGCGGACCGCTTCGTTCGTGATGTGCGCCGTGTAGGAGATGTTTAGTAACTTTCTAAAACATCTCATCTCTTGCGCATCAATTCTTCTTCGGAGGTCTGCGGTGAGCGTCCAAGCCTCACAACCATACAAAAAGACTTACATCGCCAAAGAGCGTATTAGTCGAATCTTTGATCTCAGGGAGAGTTCCTTGCTTTACCAGATGTGTTTAAGTTTGCTTAATGCTGCAGTTGTTTGGGCCATAATGGCAAGAATTTTCGGCTTTGAGCCTTAACCTAATTTTTAGCCCCTAGATACTTAAAGGTAGGGACCTCCTCGAGTTTTTGCCCGCTAAACCGAATTTCACATTAAATTTTGACTCTAAGAAACTAACTTATTATTTTTATATAACTTCTGTTGTTTTATATTCTGCTCAACAAGTCTAACATTTAAAGCAGTTATTTGTTTATGTGTTCAATATTTTTAATGTCGAAAAATTACAGTACAATTAAATTAAGAAATTTGAACATAGTATTATAAATGTGTGAATCAAATATAAAGATACATATATACGAATCTTTCGATCTAAATTTTTAAAATATATGTTGTTGTTTCCATATAAAATTTCTGTGTTGACATAAATGTGTAATGTATGAGATAGTTTAGATAAGCTAGTTACAGCTTATCAGTGAATATGAAGTATATTGAACGATTTGTTAATACTTTAATTTGTTTTCTGATATTTAGGAAACACAATCTTTGTCAGTGAAAGATGAAAAGGTAAGCATCTTTCATATCTTTGGTGATTTAATAAAATAAATTAAATTACTGTCAGGAATATAGGATCGAATTGTAGGAACAAATTAGATATTCTTTACAGAACAATGTAACAGAATGATTGAGACGCTGCATCGGTAATTGTAATGCAATAGTTATAAAACATAAATACATTAAAATTATTTGGATTGAATCCACTGAGTTGTACACTAAACAATTTAAATTGATATCCGGGGATCATTTTTTATCAATATTGAAAGCCCTTTTTTGAAGCTCCACGATTCGAAGGAATAGACATTAAAAGTTCATATTCCTATAATATTTTCATATTGGCTTTTCATTCTTTTATATCCAATAGATCTAGTTAAGATTGACCAATTTACCAAAGTTTAATGCTTAAAGTAATTTTTATACAACACATACTAGCAAAAAATGACGTTTTTGGCCTCCACCCACCCCCTTTTCCTAGAATCTTAAACAATTTAATTTTGTTTGCACATTACTCTTCCGTACGCATTCCCAAAAATCTCGCAAAGTTTCATGACAATCTAATGATTGGTGTAGTTAGCTATAAAGGTCTAAAAGCAAAGCCAGGCTTAGCTCTTAAACCACTCTATGTAAAAGTGAAAAATTGCGCCCCCCCCCCGATATAGTTAAAAAATCAAGTATTATACAAAATGGTGCAAAGTTTTTAACATCTTTAGTGACCATCCAAAAATAATAATCACTTTAACTTAATCTATAATAACATAAATAGCACAATTAGATTGGGGGAAATAACAGTTAACATGAGTTTGTACTCAGACATTTTTAAAGTAATTTTAAGTTTTGAGACTTCTCTAACTAATTTAGAAATATTTAAACTGTCACGGAGCCATACTCAACTGCTAATATAGCGAGGTTGGACAATTTTGTTTGAGACAAAAATAGTTTCCAAAATAGTTCTTGACTATTTGAGTTTGGAAAAAAATACTTTCTTCACATCGGAATTTACTAAAATTCTTAAGACAACGGTAAGTTTGGGGAATATTTCATTTTTCAAAATGAATTTCAAAGCTTCCAAAGGTTCTAAATATTATTTTTTAATACAAATTTGTCTGTTTTTGAAATAAAGATTTTTTTGATTTTTCAAAATTATCTTAAGAAAATTATCCTTAAATGATATCAAGAGAATAAATGTCCGTCTTAATTACAATCTTATCATATTAGTTTTGAGTTTAGGCAGCTACGTGCATTAAAGGTCAGGAAGGTTCATGGTATTGACAGCCTGATGCCTCGTTGCCTTACAGACCCAAGTCCTTTTCCACATCATAAAACGCAAGGAGGCTCGATCACTGGCTGGTGCCTCGCAGGAGTCATTGCCAATGTCGAAGGCCTTTAGTGCGGTCTTAGCATATCTTGGTAGCGCTTACGTGGACTTCCGTGGGCCCTGTGCCAATCAGGAAGCGTGCCATAAAAGAGCATCTTTGGGAAAAAATTGTCCGGCATGTGCACAGCGTGCACCGCTAAGTGTAGCTGAAGTGCACGAAGTTTGTGAAAATACGGGGGAGTCAAGCCCTGACGAATATTTTGGTGTCTGGAACTGTTTCCTGTATGAATATATTTATTATGTGCTTACTCTAATTTTAGCCCAGAATTTTTTAAATATTAGAACGAGGACAAATAGTTAAAATTTAACAATACTTATATTATACTGCACAGCAAAGTCAATAGTGCGCTCGTCTCACAAGGTGGGGGGCGTGAGATCTTGCCCGCGTTAAAGGCAAACAAATCTTGATAAACTAATATTGCTAAAAATTCCTTCGCTGATCCAAAGAGGAGATGGGCGACGCCAAGGTCTATCAAGCCCCAAAAAGTTCTATAGGCAGTAGGGTTATAACAATTTTTTTTAATGAAACCACTTGCAATCGAGGAAACTTTATGTGTCATTAAAAAATATCAATTGCATTTTTTATTATTTTTCAAAAAGTTCCCCAACTTTTTAGAAAATATAAAGTGAAAAAAAAAAATATTAAATTTTTTTTTTTAAAAAAGGACATTTTTAAAAAGCAAAACTAATATCTAAGCAACATTTATTAACCAATGAGATATAGAGTAGTACAGAATGTGTAAAAAATGTTTAAAACATATTTTCTTCCAATTAACTTCAGATTTAAAAATTCAGCTTTTTGCGATTTAGCATTATATTTCTCCATCAGTTTTACAGCACGTTCAGCAATTTGGTTTGATCTGAGAATGTCAATAAATGTTTCTTTGACTGACCAATGTGTGTTTAAAACACTGAAGTACGCGTTATTGTAGTGTTGCGAGTGGAACCAATCATTTGTCCATTCGTAGCAGATGAAGTCACATGCTAGAGCAAGGACGCTGCGCCACTCTGGTATAAGAAAAAAAATCCTATAACAGCATATATCGCACGTGAGTTCCATTATGCCTTTTGTAAATTTGGTAGTTTCATCCAGCTAATTCTAGGCCAACGTGAAGTTGTTTTGTAATGACGATAAGCCTGACATAGTTAATACAAGAACTTAAAGTAATCTTGTCATCCATGGTTCTCGCCTGTGTTAACATCATCTGTCGCAACAAAGCCGTAGTCAGCTTGAAGAGAGACATATGTTTCTGTTAATTTTTAAATAAATGAATTGTTAAGTCCTGGTTTGCTTGATGGCTCTTGAATAAGAAAGTTCATAATATGCTTCAGAAGGAGGTCGAGTACATGGTGCTGACATCATCCTGTTTAAGCTTTACAATCCCATGCAATCGACCAGTATTTGCTGCGGTTGTGTCGCAGATTATCATGTAAATATTTTCCCAAACATCATTTTCATCAATTAGCTGATGTAGTTCCTTGCAATCTTTTACCATCAAACTGGAGACAATAGGGATCTTTGCTTTGAAGTTTTTGAGCAATTTTATTTTCATTTTCTGTCCTTCAGTGCTTACTCGTTTCCTTACACCCACCTGACTTGGAACCAGCACATCATGACCTTGTTCAGCAATTGTTGCAAGAGCGTCATTTGCTTCTGTGTAGAAATGTTGTTTTTCTGTACTAGTAAACTCGCGGTTTGTTGTGCTTGCTCTTTGGTATTTCGGTTAGCGTTCATGATACAATGACGTGGAAGAAGAGGCTGGCAACTCGGCTAAGGAAGCAGAGGTTTACTAATCCGAAGATTCTGAGACAGTTTTATGTGTTTGTGTGGGTTTTGATTGAGAAGAGCTCGCTTGAGTTGGATTCATTTTTTGGGTAGATGGATGCCAAAAGGGCTTGTGTGACTATTGAATAAACAACCTTTCCTCCACTCGTAACCTGCCTTTAGTAGAGTTCTTTAACCTTTGTGCTTTTCTACTCTCCCTTTAACGTTTGTGACATCAAATAAATGAGAAATTGTGCAGTGAATTTATGAGACGGTTTCTTTTTGTTTTTGTCATATCAATCAGCCTATTGACTTTCCTTCTGATGAGTGCGCTGGATAAAAGTGGAAAATCTAAAATTTCCCTCCACAGCAATTCTATATTCGTAATCATAATTTTTATTCGATCCAGTCGCTTTCCTTTCTATTAAACAGAAAAGTGAAGTTTCCAAGAATTTGACAGTTTGTCGACATACGTGTGAGATTATTTAGCTTATCACAAATGGAATCGTTGGATTCTATTTCTGTTTAGAAGATGGGGGTAGATTCTTCCTCTAAATACTGTTTGATTTTACACTAGCTGGAATTTTTATATGTCTGTTTATTCAGGTTTAAAAGTTTTAAAAATATTGCACTTTTTTCCTTTCAATAAGACTTGCATCTAGCACTAAAAACGAGATAGTCATCAAAAATATTTCATCATGTTGTAAAGTATTCCAGTATATCATCCTAACTATATCTTTTAGTATAAGAATGCTTTATTTTACGTAACCAAAAAACCATATGGAGTTTATTACTATTTTTATCTGTAGTTTATTTTGATTATTTTTACCAAAACAACTATAGTGAAGTCACATCTTAATTTATTAAAAAGACAAAGAAATCTGTAAAAACTACAAAACTTCGCGAATTGAGGAATAACGCTAGCGAAAGCGAATATCGCCCCTTCCAAAAATTAACTAAAGTTTCTCTCACTTAATGAAGAGTTTTTTCATTCTATGATTTCTTAACAAAAAAAAAAAGCGCTATCAAGGCGCGCTTCACCGTGCTTTGGTATTAGAGAAAAGGCGGGCATTACCGCTAGTCAAACAGTGCTGAGTGACCAAAAGAAAATGAAGCGGTGGGGGAACTTATTTCAATAAAAAAAATATTGTTCCTACTGTCATCTTCATACTATTGTTCCTTGAATGTAAGGGGTTTCATATTCGTTAAGAAAAAATGATAATAGTTATAATAATAATAATAATAATAATAATAATAAAATGATGATTTATATAGCACTGTATCCCAGCAAGGAGCCAGGCTCACAGCGCTTTACATGGAAACAAAAATACATATATAAATAAAAAGAAACATTCCTAGCATATTAACTACATAAATAACAATACGGTATACTCAATACATCAGCTACGCTAATCAATTACAGAAATGTGGTTTTATTATTTTTGAACATAAATTTTAAAGAGATGTGTCTTAAATGCACTCTTAAATGACTTAGCAGTTGAAATGCTACGAATGTGTAATAGGCAACATTAGAACGCCACGAAGTTATGAGACACACACACACATTAGCCTGGGATATAATGGATTTCGTTTTGTAGTTTAATTCTATGTTCAAAATTCCAACAGAAGAAACATATAAGTGCATTTTTATTAGCCCTTAATTAGCTAACAGATGTCAATGATTTTGGAAACAGTTTCTTATGTTATATTCTGCTTAAATCAAATCTCTTAGCTCTTAATACGAAATGACTTTTAAAAGTTTTAATTGACTGGAAATGGTTTTATTTAAATAAATTACACATTCCTTTGCGTCGTCACCCTTTAGTCTCGCAAGATGATGGCGAATCACCGTTGGGTTTGGCTGCATTTCCTCATGTGGCTAAGTAGTCCTATCCTTGTGTAACATTCTTTACCACAGCTTTTACACACGAGAGTTCCGTACTTCGAAATATATTAGCTTTTCTGCTAGCTATTCTGCATGTAGCCTCCACCCTCTTTCGCTTCTCGGCTACTATGACGCCTCTTTGGCAACTGTGCGCCACGATGATAGGTAGTCTGCTTTGCATTCCCAATCCCTAGTGTTTATTCTGGCTGCTTTCATGTCTCCTGCAGACATCTTGAATTCGAAGACTTTTGCGACTTGTCTACATATTGTTTGATGCCATTTCTCCATAAAGGAGATCCTTGGGGACATGACCCGGACTCATTATATTTACATGTCCTAACCATCTTAGGCGTCTTTCACTAAGAATTGAGAGCATGCTTTGATATTTGCACCCATCATTACCTCATTATTTTGCCATTTGTCCGGCCTTTTAATTCTAAGGATGCGACGCAGGTACCTCAAGTGGAAGCTATTTAGCTAAACGTGTTAGTATGACAAAGGCAAAGGCCTTTCCTACAATACTAAGGAGTGAAATGCCGCGATAATTATTGCATTCACTCTTAACACTTTTGTTTTCATATAGTGTCACTATATTTGCATCCCTTAGGTCTTGGGGGATGTAGCCCTCTTCCCAGCAGAGGAACAGAATCTCGTGCAATGGTTGGAGTAAAGCTGTCTTGCCTTTTTTTATAGCCTCTGGTGGTATTCCATCATTCCCAAGCACTTTTGCACAAGCTAGGCTGTCAATTGCTTTGCTCAGCTCTTACTATGTGTACACGAAGTCAAGTTCTTCCGTGAGTTGCATAACTGATATGTCATTTAGAGCAGTGCTGGAGACTGATAACTGTTGAATACAATTCAAGATAATGCTCAACCCACCATTTTAGCTGTGCTGTCTGGTCTTGGATAATTTCTCAACTTTTGGACTTTAGGTGAGCAACTTTGGACGTTAAGGGTCCAGTTTCCTTTTTATGTTTTTGTACATAACTTTTGCGTAGCCCATGTCTACAGCTGACGTATGGGGGAACAGAGGTTAAGCTATAGGTATTGGCTTATTTACGTACACCGTATTGGGCAAGTGACTTGGCTTTTTTAAGACATGCAACCTGTCAAGTGTAGGATTTTCCTTGTAAGCCATTAGAGCTTTCTTTTTGGCTTCAGTGACAGGTTTCATCTCTTCCAATTGTCACGGTCAGATGTTATGGTGTGAGAATGACTGATCGAAAATGTGTGGACAGTGTGTGATATAAGCAGGCAGAGGGACGACTGAGGGGGGAGAACATTTTGAGCGTGGACAAGGACGGTCATTTTTTTGTTGATCGAGGTGGGTTGACCGGGAACCAGTGAATATAGAACTGTATATATATATATATAGAGAGAGAGAGAGAGAGAGAGAGAGAGAGGTGAACACAGTGAAATGGATATATATATATATATATACATATGATGTAAATAAACCTAATTTTTGCTGCTGAGTTCAAGTCTCGTGACTGCTTCTACAACTGTACATTACGTCTGATGTTTATATCTGTGGTAAAAGAGAGTGGACCTAAAATCCACCTAGACAGCGAGTCCGCCACACCAATGTCCATCAATCCAGTCAGTGTTTTTTATGAGATTTTGTGCCAAAGGCTTGTATTGCGGATGTATAGATCTCTGAGATGCGTCCATTGGCCTCAATGGTGACGCATGGGGACATCTTTGAAAGATCTTTCTTCACCTTGTCCGGTAACAGCTACGTTATCGCAGGGTCTTTCATGCAGAAGGTATCGATGCGTGGACATCCTTTATTTTTTGGTGTGGTATGAGTTTTTCTTATTATTCGTGACTTGCTTGCGACAAGGGAGTGATCCGTGTCACAATCGGCACTGTAAAAGCTGCGAGTGAGTAGGACGCTAGCTAGGTGTGCACACCTTGTGATGATGAGGTCCAGCTGGTGTCATTGGAGGGTTTGAGGGTGTCCCAAGATACTTGATGTATATCCTTGCACTTGAAGAAAGTGTTGGTCACACACAAGCCTCCAGAGCAGCACAATTCCAGAAGCCTCAGTCCATTTCCATTAATTTTTTCTCTTCCAAAGAGTCCAAGGCAAGTGGACCAGGCTTCGTGGTCGCTCCCCACTCTAGCATTGAAATCTCCTAGGAGATAGATTGACTCGTCTTTGTGGATGCTGGCTATTGTCTGGTCTAACGCTCCATAGAACTGGTCCTTCTCTTCCGGAGTTGAATAGAGTGTTGGGGCATAGACACTAAGAATGTTTTTTTGACCCGCAGCTGTTCTGGGTCTTAGAGTGAGGATCCTCTCCGTACCTGATGACGGGGGTTCAATGGATGGTAGAAGAGTGTTTTTAATGTCGAAACCTACACCCACTCTGTCTAGGTCGGTCTTTCGGTCTGCCTTTCCATAAGAAGGTGTAATTGGCCACTTTGAGTGAGCCGTTTTTCGGAAGCCTGGTCTCCGGAAGGCATGCGATGTCAACCTTTAGCCTTTTAAGTTCTCTATCGATTATGTCTGTCTTCCGTGTTTAGTCATTGTGCAAGCTGCCCACAACCTCCAAATTGTCATTGTCGATATTGATGGCAGGAATAGAACATGTGTCTCGGGTCATAATGTTTGTTTTTTTAAAGCTGATTTGCATACTAAAATCTTTGCAGGCGTTAGAGACGCTCGACACGAGTTGTTGCAAACAAGTTTTTATGTGTGCTATCAGTGCCACATCATCCGAAAAGAGAAGCTCACGAATTGGGACATTTGTCTTTTTAGTTTTTAACTCGGAGGCGAGCTTTGTTGAAAAACCCTCCATCAGCACTGGTGTTTAGCATATTCCATTATTGCTATCCTTGAGTGCGTCTCGAAGCAATACCGAGAAGATTATTGCTAACAGAGTTGGTGGAGTACAAAACCTTGTTTAAAATCCGCTTCTAATTGGAAAGGCTTCTGTTGTAGCCCTATCAAACTGCATTGTTCCCAGCATATATTCATGGAACCGTCTGATGATGGCTAGTAGGTGCGTGGGAAGGATTTGGAATAGCCCACTGCTTCTGACTAAATCAAAGGCATTTTGGAAGGCTTTGGTAAACTCGAAAGACTTAGGGGTAAGGTGACAGTGCAGTGTATCCCAAGCCACGTGAATGTTGATGGCAATGAAAAGGCAGACTTCCTAGCAAAAGTAGGAGCAGCCCCACCCCAACCGGTTGTCCCAGTTATTTTCCTCTGGGCAAAGTCCTGGTTATTGGAATATTTTAGGAGTAAGTGGTACCAAGAGTAGGTGGACAAGACGACGTTAAAGAGGGGGGGTCGCTGACATCCCCAGGCCGAATCGATCAGACCAGTGTTAGGCTCTTAACCGTAAACATCAGAGGTTAGTGACCCAAATGCGCACCGAGCATTCAGGGGCGGATTAAGACTGCACGAGCCCCGGGCTGCAATCATACGGGGGCCCTAGTCCTATCCAGCCAGCGTCCCTTAAAATAAAATGATTGTAAACATCTCATATACAACTGTAACTAAATATTAATAATGAAAAAAAACGAGCACAAAGAAATAACTTTTTGAAGTGTTTATGAAATATTAAAATTGAGTGTGAAAAGTACATTTGTATCTTCCACTGATGGGAATCGAAACCCACACCTGTTGCATGACGCGCCTGTACTCTATCCACACGGCCAGCGGAGCTTGACTAAAAAGAGAAATTTTTTAAATATAAATTATACTTCATACTATGCACGCTAAGTGAGCCAATTAAATCACTTATTATCGATTATTAACTCCATCAATAGTAACCGGTCTGATTCGCGATCAGATGTACAATTAATATTTTTATTTTTTTTATTTTTAAGGGTTCTTGCGAACATATGTACACTTTTATTATAAATATTAACAGTTTGGGGGCCCCTAAACCGTTGGGTACCCTGGCTTTAGCCCGCTCAGCCCCCCCTTAATCCGCCATAGCGAGCATTCCCCAACCAACTCTTACTTTAAACGGCTAGACCACAACAGGGACTCGAACTGCCGTCAACGCAGCCAAGCCTCTGAGACGGGCACACACCTGCTGACGTCGTGTCCCGTGATAGACATAGCCGGGGAGGTACGGGAGGCAAAAGAGTCAGTGTAAAGACAATGTTATATGGCACTAATCAGCAGATCTATAGTCAATCTATAGTGGTATCTGCTGTTCTCTGCACTTTTCTTGTAGCTGACGTGTGGAGAACACCACGTCTATGGTGACCAGCACGGAGCCCGGACTGAGATTCTGGATATTTCCGGGTGGCTGAAATCTTAATTTTTTTTCTGACACATTTCTTTAAAAGATGGCATTCAAAAAAGGAATTATAAATATGTGTTTAAAAAATTTTAAAATACATATATAACAAGCATTTGATCAGAATTTAAAATATATTTACTTTTTCTTTAGCATTACAAATTTTGTGTTTTAATATCTGAGTAATGCTTAAGGGCTTGTTATAGTGTAACAATCTAAAACCTGTCTTTTAAACCTTTTATAAGAAACTTAAAATTGATCTAAATAGAACGAGACGTTATATTAAAATTTTGATTTTTTAATGTTCAGGAAACAGAAATGTCGTCAGAGGAATTTGAAATGGTAATTATTTTGCTTTTGCCTTGCTTCAAGACAATTACTTTTTGTGTTGCTGCCATTAATGTTATAAACTAGATAAATGATCAAGCTTAACATATTTAAATAATAATAATCTTTAAAACTGTCATAATTACTATAATTAATATATTATTTTAAAATGAATTTAAACTTTTCACAAATTCTAATATTTTATGACATTAAGAGAAGAATAATGATAGTATTAATTTATTTTAGGATATCTTCGAAAGAATTTATTGTTTGGACATTCTACTGCAAGTTTTTTCCATATGACTTAAACATTTAAAAAATATATAAGCAACAAAAAATCCCCTCTCAGTAACTATTCTGTTTGTTACATTATTCATTTATAAATCAAGAAAATAAAATTGTTGTTATACATAGTTTTAAAAAAACAATCTAGATATTTTTTTAAATCCTAAGAAGACTTTACCTGAAATATAACTATATTTCTGATAAAAAATTTTTTTTTAAATGTAAAGGTAAACTGGTATTCTATCTTTTTTCTGAGTCCATGACAATAAATTTAAACTAATTTTTAAAGTTATAAAAAATATTTGAACAATCTAAAATAAATATTGTTTAAATGTCATGGTGTCTCTATTTTCAATATTAAACCTTTTTTTTGGAACTACATTCTTCTTTAATTAAACAATTAGAACGAGTTTTTAGAATTGGACTAATCAAGATAATTATTTTTTATAAATTAAATTTAATAATTTATCTTTAACACTGCTATTAAATTAATATAATTTTCAGGTAACAGAAAATACGCTGGAGAACATTACAAGAGTAAGCTTCCCCCTCCCCCCCCCCATACACTTTCAGACTATTCCCTAACCTCTATGTGTGACTGCCTAAATTTTCTTTAATTAAATACTTCTCCTGATTAGAATAAAAATAAAAATTAAATTGAAAAACGTAATTTTTTTAAATGGTTGAAACAGGATTTGTAAAAAAACGTCTTTATTCCAATGTTTTTAAAAGTACAAAATAATCCGCACACAATTTTTCGTGTCTGCAAAAATAAAAGCCTCTCCAAAGCACAATGATTGAGAATATAGAATAAAATTCACATCTTTAGGGAGATGAAATGCCACCGCACAATTATGCGAACTTGCAGGGTGTTAAACTCTACATCAAATATCCTTAGCGGCCAATAAATTATGTTCTCATTTTAAGTGCATCTATCTTCCCCTGGTTGTAACAATGACAATTTCTAAAAAGAACTCAGTATTAAAGGAAGATTATAATTAATGAAATTAATTTATTATTTCCCTTTCATTATCTCGAATAAAAAATGATAACAGTTTTTTTTTTTTTAAATTGCACAAAATCAAATAACTTGACAGCCGACTGTGTAAATCAATTAAATTCGTAAATATGATATGGTCATTGGAGATACAGATGTTCGTAAAATTTCAGCTCAGTCAAGCGATAAAAATTGCATCGAAACGAAATTGCAATATTTTTGGCACTAACAGAAAGTCTTACAGAACATCAAGTTAAATAAGAGCGTGTAATAAGATAATCACAAATATATATTTTATATAAAATTTTTACGAGGTTTTCGGGATGATTTTATATAGATTACATCTTGATCTGTATAGTCGAGATTCGAAGTCATGCGCAATGTGTTTTTTTTCCTCTGATGTTAAAGTTATTGGAAAGTGAGATGTAAATTCATGTACTCCGTGATATATATTTAGAATAAAACACAAATTAAAATATTTACAAAAAGTTTTTAAAATAAAGATTTTACTAATTTACTATAATATTAATTAAATACATTTTGTGATAATACAAATTTCAGTAACATCATTCTTTTAACGTTTTGGACTGTGTGAGTGTTTAAAATAATTATCCAAAATATCCTATTTAAAAAAAAAAACTTTTCGTCAATAACAAATAAAATGTAGCCTGAAATATACAAGCACCAAAGTACAGTCGTATTGATATATTTCTTTTTTCTAAACTGTTGTGAAGAATGCTTTTTTATGAACAAATTCAATTTACTAAATTTTTAGAAAAGCCGGTAAATTATAATTTTTAAAAAAATTAACGTAAGTTTTCTAAATACATAATTTTAATTTTGCATTAGATCTATATTTTTTTAAAAAAATAGTATTGTTAAAGTTTAAGCAATGATAAATATTTATAAATGCAATTTTAAACTGATGACAATTTGAGATATTTTCATATGGAAATCTAACAATCGTTATTTAAAGAGGGTCAAATATATGAAATATAAATATCTTTAAATAACACTTATTCCTCAGAAATCGTACTTTATTAAATATAAGATTATAAAATGATAGTCGCCAAAGTTGGAATCGCTGCAAAATTTTACAGGTTGACTGGAAGGGCAAATTTTTAGCTCATAATTTATATAAAACAATAAGTTTATCCATTTAGAGTTATAAAAGTAACCAATTTTTTTTAAGTTTCAGGACGTACTAAAATCTTTATCAGATTTTAAAACAACGGTAAGTACATTTTCCCATAGAGTTAACACACTTAATTTTACATTTGACGGTCAGTATTCTTATCTACTAAATAAAAAATAACTGTCATTATATAGAACCATGAATATTGTTACTTATACTTTACATGGGATAATTTTATAGACAATTTTATATGTTTATAACTTAAAATATGTTAAGCTCTATTTGAAATAAGACTTAGTTTGTTTGTGTTGTTTTAGTTTTTTAAAAAGCACAATTCTTTTCTTTAAAATATGGACTTGAATTATAAATTTATAAAACAATTATTTACAAATTGGTATCAGATGTATTATTACGTTATAGTGCTAGGTTATGTAATGAGATATTATAATATGTCACACAGAAAACACATTTTTTAACTTATTAAATGTTTAAAATCATCTAAAAAATAAAAACAAATTTAAAAAAAAAACAATTACACAAATATAAAGTTGAAAAATGCATGATGCGTGTTTAAATTTGTGTACTCCATTATATGTTTTAAAAATTGACTTACTATCCTTCCTCACAAATATCCTAGTGATTTTTAACGTAACGCTTTTTTAAATTTTTGTAATTAATAACTGTATTTTTGAATGAATAATAAGTATGTAATTGATGTCAACATAGAGATTTGAAATCAGTGAACTAACAGTTTGGGAGAGCCAAATAAGTAAAGAATGGATAATGAAAAAATATATACTTGAGCATATTTCAAAACTGTCTTTCTGCGTTATTCGCATTACAATGGATTTTTTTAAAAACAAACGAAATCATGCAAATAAAAAGTAGAATCTAATTAAAAAATATTGATATATTTTATATGTAAAGGTATTGGTTATTTAATATAAATTCATATGTTCATCATGTGTTAAAGAAAAAATGCTAAGATAAAAATGTCTTTAAATACCTCATTTATAGTGATTAAAAAAAGTAATTAATTTGATTAAAAAATAACTTCACAATTTCATAATTTTTAAAGGATGATAGTAGCCATAAAGAAAAGCTCCTACAAAAATATGTCACTTCATACATCAATTCCCACATTGAGGATTCGAAAATAATTTCAGAATATCTGAAAATTTTCTAAGAGCAATGCACCGATCATTCGTAATACCTTTAATTGATTAGAATGTGTGTTGTGATTAATCTTCATATCAGCTAAATTATTCATGTTATTTGCATGTTTACAAAAAGACCTCTAGCTTAATTGAATATTTTTTGAAAATAGTAAAAAATTGTGTACATATTTCTATATTATTCCTTTTAATTTACAAATGATTTACCCACCAACATGTCAACAGGAACAAAATTTAAGTTGTTTGCAGATGATTGAATAATCTATGGAATAATTAAATCAGAACAAGATATGGGAAACTAACTGTAGTAGGTCTTTCTACCCAGAAATGTGTAAACTGTTAAGAGTAACTAAGAAAAAGAAACAAATACATCCAAAATATATCATTCCTGGAAAAGAACTAACCCAAGCTAAAGTTGTAAATTTCTTAGGAGTCATAATAAATGAGAAACTATCATGGAATCTCCATGTTAATGAATTATTTAAAAATCAAACAAAACCTTAGGTTTTATAAAAATAAACTTTTACAAATGTAATGAAGATCTGAAAGTAAAATTCTACCTCACCCTGGTGAGGATATACTAAAATATGCATCTTCTGAATGGGAGCCATCCACCAAAGAAAACATTGATAAGAACATAAGCTAGAACAAATTCAAAAATTATTACTGGATAATATTCACAACTGACAATAGTAACACCATTAGTTAAATCCTTAAACCTTGAAACACTCGAGGATAGAAGAACCAAGAGTAAGTTACTTATTATACACAAAGCGATTAATTGTGATGTAGAAATACAACACAAGAAAAACTTAATACAACCCTCAGATAGACATAAGGATAAATACATTTCTTATTCCTATGCAAGGACAAACATATACAAGTTTTCTTTCTTCCCGTTCGGAATTCGGGTGTGGAATAGGTTGTGTGAGGAAACCAGGAAAGCCAACTCTTTATCATCTTTTAAAATTCTAACAAGAGTGCAGGACTAGACACAAACAATAGATAAACGTAGAACGCAAACATATTATGTATTTAAGGAGCGTCTGTAACAGACAAGATAACAAATTCATTAATATTAGATATATTGATGATAATACATTTTGACTATATATTAATACATCACAGTGATATGATAGTTAAATATGTTTATATCATCGTTCAAAAATAAGATGTACATATTTTTCAGAGTAATAAATGGGATTGTTTTCAAAACGAATTCCTCGAAGGTAAGTGCAAACTACACACCATTTTAGCATTAGTATTTCAAAAGAAAAAAAATAAGTGCTAAAATTATTGCTAAAAATTATTTATGATCAGACATTATAGACACATTTTAAAAGCATCGTTAACATTATATTCACAACTGCTTACAGAAAATCTCCTTAAGTAAACGACATTTTTGATGGTTTACATCGAATACGGATTAGGCTGTAACAGAGATCCAAACAGGATATATGCTATTTCAGGAGTCAACGAAATGTCCATCAGCTTTGTTGCGATGCATTACTTATCCTATCCATTCTAGAAGAATGGTCGAGAAACTATTGAAATATCAAACAATCATATTTTAAACAAATGAATATTTGTGATTATACTTATTATAGGGGCGTAATGTGAGCAGGGCTGAGGGGCAGTTTGACTTTTGCGCAAACATTTCGTTGCCTAAAAATGGTATGGAGTTATTTTAGATATTTTCCCCAAAGTAATTGAATACCTAAATTAAAAACATCCCAAAACCAAGAAAGTACTCGTGGGCATCCATTCTCTGTTGGCAATTATTACGTTTTGAGTTTTCTTTGTATTGTGATGTGAAATAGAAATGAAATAAACGCAACCGGTTCACATGCAATTCGTTGTACAAGTTTCCTATATAAATGTTTACACTCTTTTTCTATGCAATTTTCAAGAAAGTTTATACTGATTGTTGATATTGCAGCTTTCAATATATATCCCCATATACCTTTTTACGTTTAGTTCAGATGTAATTATCTATCATTATAAGCATAACCATGTATGAGATTTCTTGATTTTCTTTTTCACTTTTTCACCTTTTTTTCCCTTTCAGTACTAAAAAAATGCTTGAGTGTTTCTAATGATGAAGAAAGAAAATTTATTTTAGATATAATATTTGATCTAAAGGAACCACATAAAGTAATTTCTAAAGTAAGCCGTCTCCACAAAATACTTAAAATACTTAGAATATTACTTAAATAACTAAAATGCTTACGTTTTAAATACATTTAATAACTTATTAGAAAAAATAGTAAAAACAAAAGTATTTTCTTTTATAGGCACATGCTTTTAGTGACTTTGGGATTTCAATAATAGTAGAGAAATTATTGAACAAAGAGAATCTGGAACATGTATACGAATTAATAAAAAATGTAAACACCCGTTTGGAAGAAATTATCACCTTTATAGAAAAAAGGGTAAGTTCTGTTTTTGGGCTCTCTATATTTTTTAGTGTATTTCAAATATGATTATTTACTATTTTTTTTACAAAGTTGCTTATTTAAAAAATAGAATTCTTAAAGTATTTTAAGATTTTATTAACATGAATGGAGTATGTTGGGGCATGCACGCTCGCTGGTCACAGATGGTCATGGGTTCCAATCCATGTGAAGGCAAGGATTAGTTCCCAGGACCTAGGATTTCTCTGAGTCACCCAGCTCCGAATGGGTACCTAAAACTAGTTTGGGAAATAAATCCGGCAGGGTAATGCTTGTAACCCTCATAGCCGTGACGTGTGCTGTGAGCGCTGAATCACTTGCTAACAGACCGGAAATGATAGATGGATGCAATTATCCTCTGTACGGTAAAGACAATAATTGAAAACTAAGCAAGATTATGTTTAAACGTTCCAAATTATTATAATAATGAATAAATTTACACTATATCATGCAATGTTTTTGAATTTACAGAATGACCTTAAATCTGATGTTATACATTTTCAGTGTAAGTAAATAATATCATTTTAATAGGAAAATTAATGAATCATTGTTTTCCTGTCTTTTTAAAAAAGAAATTAAAATTCATATTTTATAAATTTGCAATTTTTACTAATCATGACACTACGATATAAATAATCCAGGCCAACGTCCAAATGATTTTATATATGTTTGAAACTATCTAGGAGATAAATTATAAAGTGTTTTCCCCGTTATGAAACAGATCATTTGAAAGTCGCTAAAACTTATAAAATCCATTCCATTTTCCATTAGTATTTTATATTAATTTTAAAATAATTGATTAATTGCCTGGATTCCTTTATATCATTTAAAAATCTTTTTTTCCCGTTTTCATTTAGTACTTAAACGATGTTCAGTTATATCCAGTCAAAAGGAAAAGGAACTTGTGTTAAAAATTGTTTTGAATCTAAAACAGCAAATGGAAGATATTACCCAAGTAAATTGTTTATAAATGTATATATTTAAAAGCATTTATTTAATTTAATTATTAAAACCGACATAATTATGATAAAATTTTACATTATTTGTTTAAAGTTTGATTATTATAGCTATGAAACAATTTTGACATATTTGACAGTGCTACAGTAAATTTAAAAAGATAATGTAAATATAAATGCCCTTTTTATTATTAAAAAAAGGAAGACACAATCAGTGATGTAGGAATGTCAATAATCGTAGGAAAACTTTTAAAAGAGAAAAGGCTTGAAGAATTGTACAATATCACAATGAGAGGCACAATTGACTTAGAAAACATCGAACAAGTGTTAGAGAAAAGTGTAAGTTTATAAGTATACCTAACTTTATAGTTTTAATTTCAATCTTAAAAAAACTTAATTCTAAGCATTGTAAAAGTAAGAAGTAAGTTTCAGATTTAATTTTAAAAAAAAACAAGTTTTATATGATTGACAATGTTTAGTTTTTTACTTGAAATTATTAAAAGCAAGAGCTTAGAAATTATTATTTTTTAAATCATTAATTTAATAGATACATATAGGTAGATGGATGAATGAATGGAAGGAAGTTCAGACAGAGAGACAGACCGATTGACAGATGGGTGGATGGATGGATGGATGGAAGGATGTATGAATGAATGAATGGCTAGGTCAATGGATGGATGGATGGATGGGTTGATAGATTGAAGGATTGATGGATATATAGAAAGAAAGAGAATGCGAGGGAAAAGACGCAGAACGTCAGACAAGGGAGAAAATGGAGTTTGCGATTATACGTTATTAATAAAGTCTAAATTGTTTTATTTTAAATATACAGGATACAAAAAGTGATGAAATAGATTTTCAGTGTAAGTATCTTAAGTAGATTAAGTCACGACAAACAAAGAAAGTAAATAAACACGAAATATTATTTAAACAATGTTAAACAATGTTAAGAATGTCAGGGGCTTCACTAGCGGTGCAGGTGATGCGGAACGCACCGTGCGACACCAATATGTAAATTTCTGTATTTTTATCTTTTTTGGCACTATTAAATGCCGTGAAGGGGTGACACTATGAGCTACCGCAATTTGGTGACATAAAACATAGTGACGCCTCTGTGCAATGTTAATGTTTCGTTTTGGTAAAAAAATTACATTACAAAATTAGTTTTTAAAACGTAAACCCGGTTTCATTTAAACTGTATAATTGAAAAGAAGTAATTAAAAAACTAAACATTGAAGACAACAAAGCAAAAAGGATGGATTTGATAAGTTAGCATTATTTATTTCTAGGAAGCTAACATTTAAGCGTGTGATAAGTGAAGTAGATTGCTTCTATTAAGTTATTTATGGATAGAAATATTTTTCCCTAAAATTCTTTGCCAGAGTTATTTATATATTTTGACTGATTATTTATCACTTACTTCAGCATTTAGAAGTTATAATGGCGAATGAAATTTAGTCGTTAAGTTCAGTTTAGTAGGATGTCTTTTCATATATGTAACTTAAAATCAGATTAATTTAAAATATATTTGCTTTTATAGAATTTATTGAAAACTAATTGACAAATTTTCGCTATGTTCTTGATATTTTATGCATTTACTATTTGTTTCCATTTTTTCTTTTCAAATTCAGTACTTAAAAGATGCTCAGGTATATCCACGAAGAAAGAAAAAGAGCAAGTATTAAAAATTGTTTTGAATATGGAAGAACTTAAGGAAGAATATTTTCAAGTAAATATGTATTTTTTTTTTAATTTATATTTTCTTTTTAAAAATTTTTAATGATTTTTTTTCATTATTATGTAGAATAATTTTCAATTTATAAAAGAAAATTAGTAAAAGATTATTAAAAACTAAAAAACAAAACAAATTACATATGAAAACTTTTTTAATTTAAAAAAGGAACACGCCCTCAGTAATGTTGGATTGTCAATAATCGTAGAGAAACTATTAAAAGATAACAGCCTCCATGTCTTGTACTATCTCATAAATGAAGGAAACATCACATTAGAAATGGTCTTACAAGTTTTAGAGAAATGTGTAAGTTTATAGTATTAAAGGTTTTTTAATTAATTTATATATATTATAACAGAAGCTGTAAAGTGCACTGGTATATATTTAACCCCCCCCCCCCCAAAAAAAAAAAAAAAAAAAAAAAAAAAAAATAAAATTATTAATAACTTAAAAATTTTAAAGTAATTCTCACTAGTATCTTATTTTATTTGGCTTGACTTTTTGTGATATAATCTAATTAATTTGTTTTGAATTTACAGGGTGATTCTATGTCTATTTTAGTAGATTTAGAGTGTAAGTATCTTAACTGAATTTAGACTCCTCTAACAACTTCTTTTATATTTTTTAAAAATTTCAACGATCATGTAGACCAGTGGTTCCCAAAGTGGTCCCTACGGACCCCCAGGGGTCCGCGGAACCGCTCAGGGGGTCCGTGGACAATTAAATTTGATTTGGGGGTCCCTGAACAACTACAGGGGGTCCGCGGAGGGTTTTAAATTAGTATAATTTTTTTAATGTTTATTTTCATTATTGTAAAAAAAATAAAATAAAGAATAAAAATAAAGAACAGTGTATACTGTTGTAGAAATTGTAAGACCTGAGTAAAATAAAGTTATTTGATCTAAGAATAGAAAAAGAACTACGATATTCCAACAGCTGTAACCAATCAAAATGCTTGGTTTATTGAAAGGCTTGGCACGTTTGATGCGCGAGAAAGGCAGGGACACAATATGTAGGTCATAAAAATACAATCTTTAGCGGAAATGACGATGGTTGCAGGGTTGGGTAAATTGTGACGTGTTGGTAAGTTATATCTATCCAAGGGCAGAAGGAATCCAGCTTTACATTGATACCACATTTGATATGATTGGATGGTTCGAAATACATGAATCAGGGCAGCAAAAATTCTTTTTTTTAATTTCAAAATTCGATCAAACACCTCTTTTAGAGAGTTAGCAAAATAATATTTAAAAATATTTTCTACTATATATTCTGATACATTTAAAAAATATTTGTCACATTTAAAAGGTTGCTTTAAGAATCCTAATGGACAGGTCCGCGGGTAGGACAGTACTGACGCACTCTGTCCAAATGTAATGAAACATAGAAATCTCACCCGGAGGGCATCCCTTTTTTTTAATTTTCAAAGTTTTATTATGGCGAAGTAAGACACCAAAAATAGTTTATGCTGCTAAATGCATAACTTGCCTACAATAAACCAGGAAATAGAATTTATCAATGTGTCTTCAAACTTTGTGGAATGAGTCTTTGAAACCTCCCAAGCATGAGGAACATTTAATGAAAATCCTTAGTGATAGAAACAATAAGGATTTAATGTTTTTTGAAGCAGTCCAAGACACATTTTTGAAAACACCATCACTTCAACAACTCATAAGGACAACATCTAAGCAAGATGACTAAATGACGACTGACTGTGGGTACTACAATATTTCTTTATTGATTGCAAAGTCTGCATGGAAAGCCCAACACGATAAGTGAAGAACTTGTTTTAGTAGCTTTAAGTGGGGTGATAAGCACTGTGTTGCACACAAACAAGCTTTCAATTCAACATCACGAAAAGAATTCCACTGACCAATAATTCAGTCCAAAGAAGGATTAGCAAATTGGCTAAGTGTGTTGAAAATTCTTTATGTTGAGTTCTTTAAAAACGTTTGAATTTGCTATACAACTTGACGAGTCCACTTTACCAGGAAATGAGGCTTTACTTTTAGTTTGTGTAAACCTTTGTAAAAGAATTTAGATTTTTCCAAGACCTGTTTGCTAAATGTTTGGAAACAGATATAAAAGGTGAGGCGTTCTTTACTGAATTAAATAATATTTTTCAATGAAAAAGCTAAACACTTGACTAGTATCATTTCTGTTGCTACTGACGGTGCTCCGGCAATTGTAGGAAGATACCGAGGCTTTCTGGCACACTTAAAACAAGCTGTACTAAGTTTATGTTCAGTTCATTGTGTCATTCATCGACATAATTTAGTTGCAAAAATCTTAGTGAAGTTTTGCATGGATCACTAGATTATGTCAATGGAGCATTTAATAAAATCAAAAGGAATGCCTTCAATAATTGCTAAACTTTGTTTGGAAAATGATGAAGACTATAATTGTTTACTACTTAACTCAGAAGTGCTTTTGTTAGCTAAACGTGCATGTTTAAATTGATTTTATGCTCTTTTATTCAGTGCTGGAATTCATGGAAGGCAAAGACAATGATTTGAGACAAAATTTAATTAACTCAAAAAATGACATAGCTCATATGACATATTTGTTTGCAAAATTTAAAGAAACTAATTGGAAACTACAAGGTGACCAATTAAATTTAATCAAAACTAAAAGCATAATATCTGCGTTTATTGCAAAACTTTTATTGCATAAAGAAAACTTGGGATGATAAGAATGTTCTCAGATTAAAAATCTCTCGAAATTGCAAAGAGAAATGAAGATTTGTTGCCTTTTGCTCGGAGACAAACTCAGATCCGGACATAGATGAATCAATACCAATACAGGAAAAATTATTGAATTATTCACAAATGAGGAACTTAAACCAATGGTTGAACAAGGATACCACTAATTCTGATTACAAAAAGAGATCCCAGTTGTATTTCCTGCATTATGGGTTATTGTTCAAAAGTTGTTGACTACTTTCCCGTCTTTCCTATTTGGTAGAACGTGGATTCATTGCAGCTATGCACCTTGTCTCAAACAAAAGAAACCTGGCTAGATATTAAGGCTCATGCGGATTTGTGTTTGTTACTCACAAACATTTAGCTGTTTATAAATCTCGTCAAGTTCATCACAGTCATTAAAAAAAAAACAACTTTAAGTTAAGTTTAAATAAATAATTTTCCAACAAAATTTTGTTTTTTAAATTAGTAAATTTTTATGCTATACATTCTTATAGCGTTTTCACTTGGGGGTCCGTTGGCAAGTTTTGACTATAAAAGGGGTCCACGGGCAAAAAAAGTTTTGGAACCACTGATGTAGACAGACATTTAATGCTCAAAAGTGCCTGAAATTTTTCAATGTATTTTTTTTTTTAAAAGTACAGCAAATCACTAAATCCATTGAAAATGCTTATTATTAAAATTTCCGAGTATTATTATTTTGAAGATCTTCACGATCGAGTTCATTTTTAGGGAGATTTTGTTCGTGTTAATTTTTAAAATAAAAAATGATGAAGGGCTTTGGGGAATTGAATTGGTAATTGAAAATAGACGATTAAACGAAGACTTCTAATTTGAATTTTGGTTTTATCTAGATCTACTTTATATTGGCTAACTGAGTCTGAATTTAACCTCTTCATTGGAGATTTCGCTTTGTGGCCTTATGGAATTAAAATAGAGTAACTCTTGTCATTTAAATATTTAGTCCCACATTTCAGATTATATTGGATTCAATTCAGATACATTGAGAACACAGGCATAAAAACGTTTTGGCATCAGGGCAGTTGCCAAAGGCGCCGATGGCTGATTCTTCAATTTATTCAAATTTAGTATTTTCCTTACATTTTGGTATTTTTAAATCATTTACAAGGGGTGTCCAAATAGATTAGCCTAGGGCAAGAAAAACTCAGTAACGCTGTTGATTGAGATAAAACTAAGAATAATAAATTAGTTAGAAGTGTATCGAAAGCTTCAGTCCCTGATATCCTCGATGAGCAGTCCTGCCAAGAGTATCCCACACACATAAATATTGACACAGAATAACCAGTAACCAAAACAATAGTTGTAGTATCTTATGCACAGTTCAGTCCGCATTTAGAAATGGTCGAAATATCCGACAAACATGTGTAACAAGTTGTTATGTATGCCACAATGTAGTAACCACGATGCGGAGCTTGAAGCTATTCACAGGGCCCAGGCAAGTGTGCACCTAACACTGCAAGGGTTGGACTAGTAGGTTTCGACACTGTCTTGTTTTTTGACTCGAGATCGGCGCTCGAAGTCCTGCTATATGAGAAACGTAGCACCCACTTAGTCGACGCCATTTTGGAGGACGTAAGCAGACTCGAGAGACTTGGTGGCAGGGTCACAGTTCAACCACGTGAATGTAGAAGGTAATGAAAATAGCAGACTCGCTGGCAAAATCTGGAGCAGCCCAACCCCAATGTCACAGTCACATATCTTAGGGCAAAGACGTGGCTAATGGACCACTTCAGGGAAAAGTGGTACCAGGAGTGGGAAGATGGAGCTACTGCCAGAGGGGTGTTCGCTAACATGCCCAGGCCTAGCAGATCAGACCAGTGGTGGGGTCTAAAACGAAGGGAACAAAGTTTGGTGACCCAAATGCGCACCGAGCATTGCCCAACCAAATATTACTTTAACAGGCTCGATCACAACAGGGACCCTAACTGCCGCCATTGCAGTAAAACCTCTGAGACGATCATACACTTGTTGACGTCATGTCCCGTGCTTGACATAGCCGGGGAGGTTAGGGGGCAGGGGAGTCCTACGTTTAGACAATGTTGTATGGCACTGCCCAACAGATGGAGCAGATTGCCCAAGTAATAGCCAAGGCCTTAAGAGAGTAATCTCAGGCCCAAAGAATATGTGTTTAGTTTAGTAACCAAGATGCAGAAAATACGTCAAACTCTTCAATCTTATTACATATGGAGCAATATATTCAGCTTGTAAAGGTTGTCCTGGATAAGGCAAAAATACTAAAGTTGTATTAATTATATTTTTAAAAATCCAAACTTCTTATCATAACCAACTTTTAACTTCTTTTGATTTTCTTTAAAATTTTTAAAAATCAAAATTACAGGCATCAAAAAGTATATTCGTAAATTTATCAACATACGATAAGAGATCTTAAGTTTTCATCTTTAACACTCATTTTTTTACAATAGTTTCAGAGGGCCTCGGAGTATATATAAAAAAGCCAGTTCTATCAGGTTAAGCCATGTGATTCGTGAAAAACTGCTCTTGTTGCAAAGTTCTTTCACGTTCTTGGCAGGCTGTCTTTATAATAGTCTTGAGCATCTGGTGGAATCTCTCGATTGTCGATTGACTTTCAAAGTCGTAGTCGCCTAACAAACCCTGATGAACTACCAACTGGTTCATCCCTTGTTAGAACAAAGGAATAGCTGAAATTAGTCTCTTAATATGTTTTTACGGACCTTGGACTTCGAAAAGTGTAAAAAATTTGGAAAAGCTGTGGCGGCAGGGCTGTGAATCCAGGAATTTATTCAGGGGCCCTAACGGGAGGGTGGCCCCGTCAGCCACGCTTGCTTTTTTTAATGCTGATGCTGTGCGCGTATATATTCAGACAATTATTGAAGTGACATGTCACAAAAAGGTTAAAAAACAATTGCTTACAACGAAAAAATCTAATTTTTTTTCCATATAAGTATTGATTTAGCTTATACTAAAACATATTTTTAATTAACATCTAATAAATATGTTATTTATTTTTTTTTCTTTGCGTGAGACAAATTATTTTTTTTTACTTTTTAAAATGTTTTAAAGACGCCCTTAATTATTTTAAATAAATATTTTTATAAGGAACTAAAAGTTATTTATAACGTAATCGATGAGAATGTGATGGTCTCCTGAAATTTTGTGCAATTATCTTTCAAAATAAAAAAAGGTACAGACAAAAACGGTTGAAAAAGGTTAACATTGATAATTATTTTTAAGTAAGGTAAATATTAATTGTAAAGGGATTTAAAACTTCACTCAAAAAAGGATAACTCGATTTCTGTTCAAGATTAAATTGGTGGTTTTAGAAAGCTTAGAGCTAGCCCTACAAAATGATAGAATCTATTTCTTTTAGAGTTTTATAAAAAAAATTCAAAGTACCTTAAATGTTATGTGACAGCGTACCCACATATCTATCTATCTAATATATAAAGCTGAAAGTTTGTTTGTTTGTTTGTTTGTCTGTTTGTTACCAATACAAATCCACACCGTTGGACCCAGGATGGTGAAATTTTGCAGGGGACCCCACTTTGACCTGGAATAGGTCATAGGCTATGTTTTAACCCAAG
>MUZC01000223.1:269957-274957 GCA_002072015.1 Radix auricularia
GGACCCAAATTTTAGTTTTTAAAAATAAGTTTTAATTTTTAATAGCAAAAACACATTTTAGGACTGGAGACCGGTTTGTTATTTTTAACATTAGTTATGTAAAAGGTAATTTAAAAATTGTCTATTGAGTTAATGGATAAATTATTGAACAAAAGAGATTTTTAAAATAATACAATTTCCAATGGGGTTATGAACTTTTAACGTCTGTTCCAAGACGGTTTAGTTAATATATTTAGCATATCCATCACGATTTAGATTGAAATCAAAGGGATATTGAATTAGTGTTTACCGCTTCCAAGCGCTAACTGAAATCTTAAAATACCGCTGCAAAGCGCGGGTAATTAGCTAGTTAGTTATAAAATGATGTATTGATACTTGCTTTGGTATGTTAAGGTATTAAGAAATTTACGAGGTATTATGATGCTTTATGATTATGTACTTTTGAGCAGTCTTGGTATACAGGGTATTGCCATTACGGTCTTAGAAACTTAACAATTTTACAACTGTTGGGGCAAGTGGTCAGCAACGGGCGTAATAAAAGATGCCATGATCCGGATTCATCTTGTCGACATCCTTCCGTCTCGCAAGACGATGGTGCTACACCGTTGGCCTGAGGTGAATTTCCTCGTGTAGCTGTGCAGCTAGTCTTATCCATGGCTGATAGTCTTACCATAGCTTTTGCACACGAATTCTGTGCTTCCAAATGTTTTAGTCTTTCCCTTAGGTCTTCTGTATGTAGCCTCCTCTATCCTTCGCTTCCCGGCTACTATGACCCCTTCCTTTACAACTGTGTGCCACGCAGATCGGTCTCCTGCCCTACACTCCCTGTCGCTTGAGCCCATTCTAGCTGATTTAATGTCCCTTTGGCAGACATTTTTAAATCGCAGACGTAAGTGACTTGTATTTCTCTTTCCTGATGACAGTTCTGCATAATATGAAAGGTCCTTGGGGATGCGGCAAAAGCTATTTCTTTTTACATGTCCTAGTCATCTCAGGCGTCTTTCACTCAGGATTGAGAATATGCTTTGAATATTTGCACACATCAAGGTCTCACCATTTGGTACTTAATCCTGCGCTTTATAGCCAAGGATGAGTTCAGGCACCTCAAGTGGTAGCTATTAAGTTTGCGTTCATGGGATTTTTAAGTGGTCCATGTCTCGCTTCGGTATAGCAGCGGACTGATGATGCAGGCTCGATAAACACACAGTTGTGTTTTCTCCGTTAGCTCGGTTTTTGTTAGACCCGTTTATTTAGTTTAGCCATTGTGGCAGCTGCCTTACCAATTCTACTGTTTGTTTCGTACTCAATGGACAGTGTGTTGGAGACTTTATATCTCAAGTACGTGAAGCTGTCCACAGCCTCCTAGTTTTCATTGTCGATATTGATGGTAGGAGGAGAACGTGTGTCTTGGGCAATGATGTTTGTCTTTTTCAAGCTTGTTTTGCAGGCAAAATTTTTAGCAGGCGTTGGAGAAGCTTTACACGAGTTGTTGCAAACCAGTTTCTGTATGTGCTATCAGTGTCAAATCATCCACAAAGAGTAGCTCATGTATTAGAATATCAGTCGTTTTGGTTTAGGCTTGGGGGGAGAGATGTTGAAAAGTCCTCCATCAGCTCTGGTGTGTAGCCAGATTCAATCACAGCTATTATTGAATGCGTATCGAAGATATACAGAAAAGAATATTGTGACCAGTGTTTGTGCGAGTTCACAACCTTTTTTAAATCCGCTTCTGACTTGAAAGGCTTCTGACATAGGTACATCAAACTGCACTGTGACCTGATATTTTTATGCATGGTACTTCCTGATGATGGTGAGTATGTGTGTGGGACAACCGATTTATTTTCAGAATTCGGAATAACCCTTTGCTAATGACTACAAAGGCTTTCGTAAGATCCTCAAAGGCAATTTATAGTAAAATCTGCTGCTCTCTGCATTTTGTCTGGACCTATGGTATGGAGAACACCATGTCTGTCGTAGACCGAACGGCGCGGAAACCGCACTGAGATTCTGAATAAACTAGGGATACTAAACTCTGTACTTGCGTTAGTATTAAACGAGCAAGGGCCTTTCACGCAATACTAAGGAGTGAGATTCCGCTATAGATATTTCAGACACTTATATAACATCACTATATTTGAATTATTTAGGTTCTGAGAGTTGCCGCCCTGTTCCAAGCAGAGGGTTAGAAACTAGTGCAAAGGTTGTAGTAACGCTTTCTTGCTTTCGGTGGTATGTCATTTCCTATGGGGTTTCCACAAGCTAGGCAGTCATTTACTTTGCTAAGCTCTTCCCGTGTGGGCACGACATCAAGTTTATCCGTGGGCGGCATAGCGTGGATGTCATTTAGAGCGATGCTGGAGACTGTGATAACTGTTGCATACAGTTACATATATCCTCAACCCACCTTCTTAGCTGCGCAACTTTGTCTTGGATAATTTCTCCACTCTTTGACTTTACTGGGGCATATTTGGACGTCAAAGGGCAGTTGCTCTTTTGATATTTTGGTACATGGTTTTGGCATTCCCCATGTCTGCAGCTGACTATATGCTGGAGCAGAGGATAAGCCATTAGGTATTGACGCATTGACGTGCGATATTTTGTGCATGTGATTTGGCTGCTTTTAAGGCATTTAGCCTGTCAGTGTAGTTTTTCCTTGTGGTCAATAAGAGTTTTCCTTTTGACTTCAGTAACATGTTTCATCTCGTCCCAATGTGCATCAAACCAGTCAGTGTTTTTTGGGGATTTTTTACCAAAGTGGCCCACACCTACCCACTCTCCAGGGGCCCCAACATTTCTAGCGGTGGCCCTGTGTGGTGACGTTGGTCATCTCTATGATGCGAATAGTTATGGCTTGTGGAAACCAAAGTGATGCACAAGTATATTGGTCAGTAGAGAATGATAACCCTCTTTAGTCTTTGGCACAGGAAAAATACAGTCAACTTTTAATTTAAAGAGTTAAATAAACACTGGAAGAGGTTTCAGAGGTGCTGCTGCAGATATCGTCTTAATTTGTCTATCATTAGGCAAGTAAGTTGTACATTACTGAGTTGCATCTCAATTTTTGGCCAGTAGACATAAGGGATTATATTATACGGTAAATCATTTTGTCCAGATTTCTGTTTTCTAGATGTGACAGTTTACCACAAAACATATGGTATTTACTGTACTTACTTTAAACAAAATGATACAGAGTTTAGGACATTCAAAGTAATACGTGCCCTACACGACTTAAACACGTAACTCCTTGCTCTCAAGCTTACACACTATTCTTGGGTGGTCCGAGTAGCATTAAATTAATCTTTGGAATTTTGAGTCCACCACGGTCAGGGGTAATATATTTGAAATACACATACGGTGTAAGGGGAAACTTAGAGGGATTGTCATTCGTAGTAAAGATTTTAGGAATAGTTAAGTTAATTAATATTGTAGCTTGTAAGGGGACCCACGGAATACACAAGTGAAAATATTAGTAAGAGTAGTGTTAAAAACTGGGAGGAGACTAAAATTGAACACCTGCGGAAGAAACGAGGATGTAAAAGGGGAGTTTAGTTTAAGAGAGAGAAAGATTATATATAAAAAAGTGTCGTTTACATTTAATCGGATAATTCAATTTTCTCAGATGACGATTTTAGATTCATATTCCATATGTATTCTTGAAAGACGAAAAATCCCCAAAAAAACTCCAATACTATTCCGTACAAAATCCTCAATATGTGTGGTCTATTGAAGAGGTTCACTTTAAATAAGTTAAGCTAAAGCCATATGATGCATTTTAAAAACAATTGACGCTTGTATTTTAAAATACAAATGTTTTACAAGCATGACTATATACCAAAAAAGTAGTAAACATGATGTAGAAAACGTTTAACTCCTAAAACGTTTGAAAATGCAAAACAAAGATATCTTAATACAACCTTCTGACAGTGCCGTATCACGAAATAAAGTCTCTCCCAAAATAAAGTATCCTCGGGGTCGACTTTGTTTTAAAATAATACTTCGGGGTTAAACTAATTCCTCCCCTTAATTATTAGAAATTATGAATAATGTTTTTGTTAAATCGAATGACACACACTATGTTTTGTAATCGCCTTCGTGTATGATTATTGGAAATTCAACAATTATAGGTTTAGTCAGGGGCATTATAATTGAAGGCTAAAGAGGGTGTATGCCCGAAGAGACACATTTTTAGAGCTAACTTAATGCTCAGAGTCATTTAAAAGAATACAAGACCAATGAACTGAAATGCAGAGCTGATCAAGTAATAAAAAAAGGGACACGAATATTTTGAAACAAGTATTCACTCTTTACGTTTGTGAGTAGGCCATAAGTTAAGGACCTAAATGATATTGGTGATTTTTATGTTCTTATTAAAATAATTTTAAAAATATATTTTACTAAATTTACAGCAGCAAATTTAACAAATCAAAGTAGTCAAGGCTTGTAAATGTTAAATTTTTTTAGTTGACTTTTAATATAGTAAAAAGAGATTTTAGTTTGGATTACTTTTAGTGTCGCTGTATAGGAAAACATAACACGGGCACAACTTAGATAAACAAGCAGTGACGTAGCTAGTTTTGGTCACCCCCATTACGTTAAATTATCGTATAGCCCAGATGAAAGTACTGTGAGGATCATGGGTTAAGGTGATTCGCTTAATTAGCTTAAGATTTGCGTTTAGGTGTGCCAACTGAATAAGTCAATGACCTTACGGAATGTTAAAAACCACAAGAGTTAAGGAACAGCTCAGAGTAGGGCTTGTTTATTTATAAAATGTGGCTGCGAAAACGCAAAACATCATTTTTTGAGCGGGTAAATACAAGTTATATGTCATAGTAGAGTTTGCTTTAAGATCGGCACGTATTGGCAATTTAATTTGTCGGGTAAAGGTTTGCTGAGGTATGAGGACGTCCGATAACACACATTCACATTCAAAGCAACGGTGGTCGAACTTGGCTCGTAAGACGCATCGAGATCTTCTGTGTTCACATGCAGCTTGCGTG
>MUZC01000223.1:277457-284082 GCA_002072015.1 Radix auricularia
TATGTATGTATGTATGTATGTATGTATGTATGTATGTATGTATGCTTGTATGTATTTATGTATGTATATATGTATGTATGTATGTGTTTATGTGTGTTTTTATGTTGTATGTGTATATGTATGTATGTGTGTATGTGTGTGTGAGAGTGTGTGTGTGTATGTATGTATGCATGTATGTATGTATGTCGTTTGTACGTACGTATGTATGTATGTATGTATGTATGTATGTAAGTATGTATGTATGTATGTATGTATGTATGTATGTATACATGTATGTATGTATGTATATATGTATGTATGTACATTTGTTTGTATGTATGTATGTATGTATGTATGTATATATGTATGTATGTACATTTGTTTGTATGTATGTATATATGTATTTATGTATGTATGTATGTAATGTATGTATGTATGTATGTATGTATGTATATATATGCATGTATGCATGTTTGTATGTATGTATGTATGTATATATGTATGTATGTATGTATGTATGTATGTATGTATGTATGTATGTATGTATGTATGTATGTGTGTGTGTGTGCGTGCGTGCGTGCGTGCGTGCGTGCGTGCGTGCGTGTGTGCGTGTGTGTGTGTGTGTGTGTGTGTGTGTGTGTGTGTGTGTGTGTGTGTATGTATGTATGTATGTAAGTATTTATGTTTGCATGTATGTATGAATATACTTATGTATGTAAATATAAATGCAATTGTAGTTTTATTCTAAACTCATAGACCTATTCTGACTCTTTCGGTGAGAAATAACGGGAAAATACATAGTTTGCATTTGGTATAACCCCTTGTGATAGTGTCATCCGATGCAGTCAGCACCACCTGCACCCAACCCTGGTTGCCCTTTGCGTTTCAATGTACACTGCATATAGCCTACTGAGTTTTAAAAAAAACCCACACACTCACTAGATAATCAGGTCAAAGGTATAACAGGTGATATACGAAAGGCAGTTATTGTTTTACCAAATAAGTTTACCTAATTGGGTCGCTCCCACCCCTTTCACCGACTTCAACAGTATATTTCAACTGGGTCTCCTGATTTAATGTAACGTGATCGGTTTTGGCCGCTTTCTTTCTTGTGGGCGTTAATTAATAGCAGATTCCTTCACTCAATGACAATATTGAATTCCTTGGTAACATAAGAAATTTATTTCAGCAACTGAACGTTTGTAATCTTTTAATAAAAAATACTTATCAATGACACAAATCAAGAACATCTTAAGCCTCTCACACACTCAAAGCCTTCTGGTATATCCCACTCATCACCTGATCTCCTTCAACCCATCACATCTCATGTAACTATGTAGGACAATACTGGATTGTAAGTAGATCACCGTCTGAACACCTGACGTTTTTGCTACTTTACCGTTTATAGCTACATCACACACCTATGCCCTGAAGGACATAATCCTTGTTTTATGAAATGAAACAACAGCCTTTATACACATAGAGTTTTTCTTTGGGTCTGTTTGTAGAGCGGGAAAAAAATCAAGTAATTAAGCAATTTTTAAAAATTTGCTACGCTGCTTTCAAATGGTGTGAGTTTGGCCCTCACAACTAATGTCTCTTTATATCTAAGCCACCAACATAAATTGCATTAAATCAAACATGTTTGAATATTAGTATAATACGAATGTAATTAATGTTATTCCTTTGTTTTTTAATGATCTCTTTGTGTTTTATTTAAATTGTGGGGAGACATTATTTTCCAGGATAGGGTTCGATTTAAAATAGAGACTCTGTATGGGGGGAGGATTTATTTTGCAAACACCGGTCGATGAGTGCGAGGCTGCAGACGAGGAGCCAGATTCATGAAAAAAATGTTTCCTTTTTCACATAATAATGTAATTGGGAATTCAAAACTTAATTATGTAAATTTTTACTCTATAAAATAATAACATAAACACATCTATAATTACAGATTTATTCTTATATTTGAAGATTATAAAACAAAAACAAAACAAAAGATGCATTTTAAAAAAATTGTTTTGGTCTGCTAACTGAACGTTTATATATTTATTAACATTATAGACTATACACGCTAGCGTTTGTTTGGTTTACCTTTTACTTCCACCTGGTTTTTTCAATGTTTAAGTAACCTTGCGAGTTTTGGTCGGCTTCAAAAATGGAAATAGGTTTATTATTGTCTAGATCCTTAGCCTCAACATTCCGATTTGTATAATTGTTATCGCATATAGTTATAACTTTTAATAAGTTTTGTTTTGAAAGGCTTCTTTATTCAAAAGCCACAGTGATAGTAGTAGTTGTGTGTATTAGGAAAGTCAATATAGGGCTTGTTTACTGAAAGAAACTGCAAAATCTAAACAGGATAGTTTTAGGTGCCTGCAGAAATTATGGGTTTCAATGACTGCTCCTCTTCAGTTTCATTTCTTCACAGGCTGTGAGCTTTTTCTCCAGATTTTTACTGCAATTTAGTAGATTTTCTTTCTGTATAAATTATCAAAATTTATAAAGAAATCCCCCGTATTTGTTAAAAGCAACTATCCATCAATAGGATTGTCATTTCAACAACAGTGTTTAAAAAATATGTGCAAAATGTTTTTTTATGCATCTACAAATCCTACATCCTCTCCTTCATATGTTTTTTTCTTCTTCGCACTCTCGGCTCTTTGAAAAGAGGTTCAACATCTAAGGCCGTGGCAATTTCTTTTGCTATTGCTATTGTTTTTTCAAAATAGCCATTTCTTCAAGATGTCAACCGTTAGCAAGTATTTCCATGCAGTTGAAATATCGACAGAAATATTTTTGTCATTATTTGCTGATGTTTTTAAATTGGAAAAGTATATCGAACCAAAAAAAGCAATTGAAACAATTAAATTGCAGTATTTAAGTTTTTTCCCCCATAATCAGTAGTCTTCAAAGCGAACTTTTCGATTCTTAATTGATTTGATCTGCTACTTTAAAAGATGCATGAAAGATTTCACCTGTTAGATATAGCACTGCATTTACATTTTAAAAACGGGTTTTCCATCTTGTTTCACAAAGTGGTTTCACAAAAATATTTCGAACATACTTAGAAAGGATAACACATCGCTTTGTTGTGACCGGAGGCATGGCTCTGACAGCGACTAAGACCGTATTTAATAAATAAATAAATAAATAATTAGTAATATATATAACAAACGAAATAAAAGAGAGAAACACTACAATAGTCAGTACCTGTCTAGGAACTCAAAATTTACTGAGGAAATTCAACAGAAGATCGAAACTCAACAAAAAAACAAACATACAAAACAGAAGCAACCAACAATGCTACTTTAAACCAGCAGTGGAATAAGATGTAGCAGATAGTTAAAAATGTAACAGAGGAAACAACTGGATTTAAACTTATTGTGAAAAAAAACAGGATGTTTTGACGCTGAATGCAAAGAACTCATAGATGAAATTAACAATGCTAGTCTAACGACGAGGTAAATTGAGATTTTAAAAAGGATCTAAGTTAACCTGCTCTAACTATAGAGGAATATCACTTCTTAATTTAATGTATAAAATCCTCACAAAACTCATAGCAAGAAAACTGGAAACGTATAGTTGTTAATCGATACTGGGGAACTATCAATGTGGATTCCGACAGAATAGATAAACTACAGATCACGTTATACTATAAGATGTCTCCTAGAAAAATGCTATGAATATAACATCGACATACATCAACTTTATGTCGACTACAAAACTGCATATGATAACGTAAATAGGAATTACCTATACAACGCATTATAGGACCTTGGAGTCCCAAACAAACTAATTCAGCTCATATATATGACAATGGCCTACTTCAAAAGTAGAGTCAAGTTACAGGGGGATTACTTAAGGAAGTTCACAGTTGATAGCGGACAAGAAGGTTCACTATCATGTATGCTATTCAACATCACACTAGAGAAAATCATTTGTTGTGCAAATCAATGTACAGTAACATTATAGTTACATGTGTATAAGAGATAAAACTGTAAGACCTGTCATAATATAAAATGAGGGGTAGGACTGCAAACAGGCTTATAAAAAATTAAATGGAAAGACGTAAACAAGGTAAGAGTTAGCCTGACCGGACGTAACAAATAATATTTAAAAAATACAAATAGCAAACGATAAAACACCTGATGGGGATATTGTCCTTAAATATGAGATCTACATTTTTTCTGTATAGAGGGAACTTCTGTAACAGATAAGATAAGATAAAATAAAATAAGTCTTTTTTAAAGATTGTAGTTATAAACAAACATTAATTACGTAATAGTAGTAAAATTGTGAAAAAAATGTAAAAGATGTTTAGACAAATCGTGGAGCCCTAAAAAGCATGGTACCCTGAAAAGCGAGGGGTCCAATGTGTCTGCCTCGTTCATCTTGCCCTTATGATGGCCCTGCCTCCAGATAGAAATAGGGATATTATAATACATTTCTTATTACATATTCTCGTTCTTCACGTACGGAATTTGGACATCTATTGGGTTGTCTGATGAAACCAGGAAAACAACACTTTAACAACCTTTAAAACTCTAATAAAGATACAAGACTAGGCACGAACTATAGATAAGCGTATGAAAAATAATATTCTGCATAGAAGGGGCCTCTGTAACATAAGATAAGAAGATAAGTATTTTTTTAAAAAGTTAACTAATTCCACACACACGTCAAAGAATCTTGTAATGAAAATTTCTTTGACGTAAATATTTTTCAAAATCAAATAATTAGTTCAAGCAATAAGAAATTTTCAAAGATGTTTCATTTTAGTTTAAATACGGGCCCTGGTGTGATATTTTCTTATCCCTTGAGTCTCCTGACAATCCAGGCGAAAAACAATTGGACAAGACTCTTCTTCCTAGATAAAAAAAAATTGATAAAAAAAAAATAACTAAGCAAAGTACACAAGCAAGTACATTATCTTTTTCAAGTAATATATTCTGTATAATAGAACAGCGATAAAGCTTTTAGATACAATACAAAGTACACAAACACATTGCGTGATAAAAACAAAAAGTGTTAGCTTTATTCTTAAGCTAATACGACAGTGTTGGCTAATGCCTTCACCTGTACAAATAACATAAAGAATGTTCTTACATTAGTAATAAAGCATATTTTAATTCATAACACATACTACATCATAAAATACTTATGTAAAATTAATAAAAGGGGGAAAAAATCAGCAACAAACAATGTCACAGGATACAAGGAAAAGGAGGAGGTATAAAAAGTTAAAGAAGAAGCCACCATAGGAAACATTTTACATCTAGGCAAAATTGTAAATTTGATTTATTCCATAAGGAGCAAGCGTACCAAATCGTTTTAAACATCTATTTTTTAACGTTGATCCCATCATGGTATTGCTCGGATATAAAATACCAGTAACTGAAATATCTGAAATTACATCATGGTCAACATAGTACATTGAGTCTGTTTATTTTTATTATACATGTGATCTACAAACCGATATCCAAGACGACGACCTGTCTCACCCACATATACATGTATTTTATAACACCTCATGTTGCAACTTTTGCAAGTGAATCCATCTTTATTTTGAATTTTTCAAGAAGGAAAGAAATGTTGTCAATTTTATTCACAAATAGAAATGTATTGCAATGGTTACGGTTGCAACCTTTTGTTCCAATATATGTTTTCATAGTTGGCTGGTGACTTTTCACAAGTTTACCCTTGTGACTTAATTTTTTTAATGAATTGCTGGGTTAGAGTGTAAGCAATGAGGATCGGCAAGTTTTTTAGAATCCTCAGGTTAGCAATTGTTGCAAATTTACCGTCCAACATTGAGACCACAAGCCATATGATAATCTCTGATTCCTTGGCTTTAAGTAATGAAGAAAATTTATTCTTTACAATGGACGTTTCATCATTTTAAAGGTTAGTTCCTTATTTCTTATGTTCTCCGCAAACTCACTTTTTCTTTTAGAATAAAGAGCCAAATCTTAAGATCAACGCAATTGCAAAACTGCAATTTACTGAGATGGTTTTAAATTTAAGCTCGTTTGAGTAAAATTGTCAGTTTTAAAAAAATAACAAAATAGTGGAGTTGTCATGGTAATCGAAATGGGACCTAACGTTGAATTTAAATGGAGCATTTGGAACAGATATGGACTGAAATTTATATAGGTGCTCTCCAGAGTATTACAAGAGATACATTGGAGATTGCATTGGAATAATAAAAACGGACATGCAACAATTAATAGTCTGTATTTACATATTTGGTAATTTCAATGTTTAAAACTAATGTGATTCAACTATCCATTTAAGGGCTGTTATTTATTTTGACATAAACATTTTTTTAGTGCCATTTGAAGATATACAAATATATCGCTTTCTCCTTGAATCAGTTAATTTAAAATGCATTGAATGTGCACTTTTGACATTAATGTTACATGTATTAAATTTTATATTTTACTAGTACAATAAAATGCTTCTTTATTACAATTTAGGTCTTAAAAAATGCATGACCCTATCTGATGTCGAAGAACGAATACTGCTTTTAAAACTTATATTTTTTGTTGATCTAGACTTACTCACTACCCAGGTTAGTAAAGCGTTTGTACTGATTTTAAAAAAGCTGTTCTTTTTTTTTTTTTTTTTTTTTTTTTTTTTTAAA
>MUZC01000223.1:300094-322594 GCA_002072015.1 Radix auricularia
TGATCAAACTGTTGTGACGTCACCTGGCTACTATCCGCTTCTTAATAAACATGTAAGGCCACATTTCAAATATTAATCCAATAAACGAACGGATTCTGCAGAGAATTTTCAATGCACCATTTGTTATAAATAATTCCCACTGCTGAGATATCCCAAGACGCATTTACAAACACAATGCACAGAACAAAACGTATTCCCCACATGAATTTCAATGTATCAATTCTCCAAAACATTCACATTTCATATAGCTCTCAAAGCACATTTAAAAACACACTCGACGGAACGAACGGATTCCGCAGAAGAATTTAAATGCACCATTTTTTAAAAATGTTAAAGCTGCAGAAATATCTCAAGACAGATTTAAAATCAAACTCCACTGACCGAATGAGGACATATCACGAACAGCTGTATGCTGCTCTATACTGAGTTCCAACTTTTGACGACATCACAGTTTTATCATACAAAAATCATCCAATATGGACAGCTGTGTCTTTCATGAAGTGTCCAATCATCTGTAAGCAATTGGAGGTCGGCTAGAAGTATTTTATTATGAGCCTTTAAGTTTTTATATAACATGTTTGTTCCAGATCCATCCATTTAAACAGCATCAACATTTTAAACATATTTTTAGGGCTGTTAACTAGGGATGTGACGTAGCTGATGAAAATCCGCATCTGTCGGATTCGGATTTGGCAAATATAAATCCGTCGGATTCGAATGCGGATGAGAATTTGGTCAACACTTGGCTAAAAAAGGGTATATACTAGGGTGGCAGTCCCATAAGCCCCATTATAAGAATGATTTTTAATTACAAAAATCAGTAATTCATAAACAATACATATTGCGGTTTAAAAAGATAAACAAAATAAATGAATTTAATATCACCAAAGTACTTTTAATTCAAAGAAATCCCAAACTATACTCGATTTCTTAATTTTGTGAGGAATTTAGGGCGGTTAGGGCGCTGCGTATGTTTGGCCTTTAAGGTGCCGCTGGACTAACGGGCCAGTCCAGATGACCAGAGGTGCGAACTTGGGAATCAAAGGACATAGGAACTGCGAACGATGCTTTGTATACGGGAGCTGACCACGCGGGCAAATAATCTAGCCCGGGTGTCAGGTAGGCCCAGACCGAGATACTCGGCCGAACGGTAGATGAAAGGAGCCGACAATTGAGAACGGGTCCAAGCGAGAAAAGGGGGGATTACTGACCATTAAGTCAAATTAACCCACCCCGTCTTACCTAGGGGTGGTACAAGATGATTGACAGTTGACTTTCGTACGGTTGGGGTAGGGAGTCTGGGGGCGGAGCCTGGAATGGAAGAACGCTCGGACTGAGACTCACATAGACAGAGACGCAGGGAGAGACAAGCAGTTAGGAAGGAGGAGGTATAGGTAGATAGACGCAAGTGTTAGAGAGAGGTACGAATACTGAATGTACAGAAGTTAAGTGATTAAAAGTAATTAGTTGTACATTTTGCCTTGGTGTTCAGTGTTTTAAGAATAACTAACCAAGTGTGTGAAGAGCAGAATAACAGTAATAGTAGATAAGGATAGATAATCATAGAACAACCAAGGGATCTTCACAAAATGGTGGCAGCGGTTTGGAGATAACCTTGCAGCGTCTCCCAGGAGAAGGAACCTTTGAAAATCTCTTAAGCAATTGGTAGCCTTTCTTCTACTGGCATGCCAGGTTCTAGATCAACTAGCAGAACAACGATAGCAACACCATATCATCCTAACCCACCAACCTACAATGAGAGTTCTAACTGGCAATCGTTTATTTCCACATTTGAAATCGTTGCAAAAATACACAAGTGGAGCGAAGAGGACAAATGCATGTATCTACAAACATATATCAATAAAAAGAAACATTCATAGCATATTAACTACATAAATGACAATACGGTATACTCAATACATCAGCTACGTTAATCAATTGCAGAAATGTGGTTTTATTATTTTTGAAAATAAATTTTAAAAAGATGTGTCTTAAGTGCAGTCTTGAATGACTTAGCAGTTGAAATGCTACGGATGTGTAATGGAAGAGAATTCCATTGTTTGGCTGCACTAAAGGAGAATGACCTTTCGCCAAATGTTTTAGTTCTTATCTTAGGAACACAGAGAATGCGTGTATCCGCAGAGGAGCGTAGCTGACGACTTGGTGAGTAGACTGACAAAAGTTCAGTAAGATATGAAGGGCATGAGTCAGAAAAGAAGTTGTGACACAGAACGGCCAGTTTGTAATCAATTCGGGCTTGTATAGGTAGCCAATGAAGAGAGTAAAGTAGCGGAGTAACATGGTCATGTTATTTTGCCCTTAGAACTAATCTGGCAGCTGAATTTTGAACTCTCTGTAGTTTTTCAATGCATTGTTTTGGCACACCTGACAGAAGAGAATTGCAGTAATCCATACGAACTAGAACAAGCGAACAGACTAGAGTTTTTGTTGCACAATCTGTTAAGTAATGACGGATTGAACTGATCTGACGAATGGCATTATATGCAGAGCGACAAATGTGATTGATGAAGTTGTTGATAGACATGTTGTCAGAAATAATGTAGCCAAGATTCCTAGTCGATGTTGTGAACAGTATATCAGAACTAGCCACCTGAATAGAATTTGGAAGAATCAAAGTACTGCGGGATTTATTGTTACAGAATAGCAGTGCTTCTGTCTTATTATCATTCAGTTTGAGCTTACTTAGAGTAAGCAGAAGCCATGTTCGCAAAAAAGGGGATGAGGGAGAACGGGCAAAATTTGCAGAACGAAGAAAGCAGAACCGATGGAAACAAACTTTTATCAGATTCAGGCATTTGTATTACAATGAACGAAGCGTTTTTTCCATAAAATACATTCAAATGAAAAGGTAATATTCACAAAGAAAAGAGTAAAAGAACGGCCAAAAATATTTTTAAAAATTAAAAAATAATGTCTGAGCAGGGGCTTGAATCCAGGACTCTCCGTTTACTGGGCGGGTGTAATAACCACTACTCTACGAAATGCCTGCTATTATATGAAGGAACAACGATAGAGAACTCATGATGCATTGTTTGGCTCGATGACCCACCAAGCCACCATATTTGCTCGCCAACCATAAACTGAATTGTCGGTGGTCAATCTCAGCGAGAGTAATCCGTCATGATTCTTTGCACATATATACAGATATGCCTTTTAAATCCTATTATCCTTTCTTTTGCGGCCGCGGGCCCATAACCTCTTTTTCTTTATCGTTTTATTCTCTTTACATATTTTATTTCACACGAACCAGCATTGCAATCGTGATGCAAATTAAAATAAACTTTTGTTTTCAATTTTACACCATTCACCGATTGGGCCTTTATTGTACTTTATATACAGCCGAATAAATATAATTTCATTCATCAAATGGCATACAACATTGTGAAGTTGTTGTCTACACTAGAAGCAAATGATTCTGGTTTACAAATGTGTGTTAAAATTAGGGACCGGGTACTCAGTATGTCATTTTTAACATGAGTTATATGAAGTTATTTTAACAAGTTTGATTAAATTTGATTTTTTAAAATTTGAATCCATGATAAAAATTATATATGATATTAAACTTCTAATATCTATTCCTTCTGGCCCGGAGCCTTAAAAATATTTTTCGTTAACTGATAAATATTTTTCGTTTTCATATAAATTAATTCCTTTTATTTTATTTTACTTGACCTCGACAAACAAATTCAATATATTTATCATTAGCCATAATAAAATAATATTGAGTTTTATTTTAGTCAATTATCACCATTAAACTTTGGAAAGTGTTTGAATACACTCCCACAAATTTTTATTGGTACAATGGATTTTTCCTTGATCAAACTTAGCATATAAGGTTAGATGAGTTATATTAAGAAAATAAAGGTAATTTTTCACTTAGAAATTCTATGCAAAACTTTCCTAACTTTCGGCTATTTCGATTAAGTTAAACTTTCCTTTTTTATGACACCTGTTTCATATATTTTAGTAGTCGATTTTCCTGCCCTAACTAATGAATGTATATTATCTTTTGGGTCGAGCCGTTAGGCTCTTAAGACCCGGTTCATTCTATGGCAAGCGAGCCTCATTAAGCGGGTTTCACCAAAGTGGTAGTCCTCTGCAGGTACTGCAATTTCATCTTGTAAAGCCACTTCCAGCTCGGGGAAACATTTTATTACGTTGGCCACCGTCTCTTCGGGATGGCCACACAATCGGCAGGCCGGTTCCCTTCTGTTGTCAAACTTATACAGGTAGATTCGTATTGGACAATTACGAGCCTTCATCCTTGTTATGAGTGTTTGATTACTACGTTCAAGTTTCCCGAGGGGTTGATCTTACTCGATCGCGGCATTCTCTGGTATATCTTCCTGGCCGTATTCCCTTTGGCCCAGCCCTCAAGCCATTTCTCACGGAAATGATCTTTTAGCCACGACTTTACCCCCCGTTGCGTCATGCACTTCTCGGATTGGGGCTGAGCTTCACCTGCCTTCAAAATGCTCAAGCATCTGCGCAAGACAGGACGATAAAACTATTGAGTTTTATCAACAGAATCTGGAATACAGGCAAGCTGCCGAAGCTGTGGAAAAAGGCCGTGATAACACAAATTCAAAAAGAAGGTAAACCAGGCGAACATCCGTCCAGCTATCGGCCCATATCACTCGTATCGTGTGTTGGGGAAGCTATTCGAACGGTTAATGAACGCATGACTCTACTGGTACCTCGAAAATACCAAATGCATCCCGGAGAATCAAGGTGGGTTCCACAAGGGACGCAACCCGATTGACCAAGCGGTCCTTTTAATTCAGACAATTACAAATGAACTCCAGTTGAAGAACCACATGGTTGCTATGTTCTTCAATGTGAAGCAGGCATACGATAAGGTGTGGCGTGGAGGGCTACTGTACAAACTACAATTGTTAGGTGTCACTTCTAATATGTACAGCTGAGTTAAATCGTTCCTAACGTACCAAACGATTAAATAACGGCTAGGTGAAGCGCTATCCAGCGAGGCACGACTGGAAGATGGACTCCCACAGTGTTCAGCGCTTAGCTGTACATTATTCTTAGCTTACGTCCACGAACTACATTCTCGAGTCACAGAATAAAAATTGACGAGAAAATCCAAATGCATAATCATCTGCGTTTATTTTGCTCCAAAAACATAGAAAAACTGTGCCTGGTGAAGAAGCTATCTAGCACTAGTTGGGGTGCAGACGCAAGGCTACTGAGAGCTTTCTCGGTAGTGTGAGTAGTGCTATTGACTACAGCCTCGCAGTCCGGGTCTTTGCGAGCTGTACGGCTCTAGAAGGAGTGGACCGACTACAGAACCAAGCTCTACGGTTCATTTGCGGGGCGTTACGTACCACACCCACCGCCGCGGCAGAAATTATGACAACGTAGAACCCCTAGTGATAAGGCGAGAAAAAGCAATTATGATCACGGTTGAGCTATACCGTAGGTTGGAGCATGACGAACCCTGCTATCAATTAAAAGACCGCTTGGTTAAGAGGACATGACTGAAACGACCTTCCTTCATGGATGCGGTCAACGAAATAGAAGATTCAGTCCCCCTACCAAAACACAGGAAACGCATGCAACTGGTCCCTGCTCGAGGGCAACATGAAAGCCTTGACCCGCCGAAATACGTTTGACACTGAAAAAACTGCGGTGACTAAAGCCAGTCCAGTCAAGCTTTTACGAGACGAGACTCTGCGTACGATCGAAGCCTGTGGTGACAGGGTGGTGAAAGTATTTACAGACGACTCACGTTTCAGAGCCGGCAGCAATGGATACGGTGTACAAATTCAATACCCCCTGCCAGGACCTAACAGCATCAAACTGTCAGGGCCGTGTGGATTCACAAACAGTAGTCCCGAAGCCAAGCTGCAGTCGATACACAGAGGTTTGAAGGAGATACGCCAATGTCTAGCAAAAAGAAATGCTTTCCCGACCGTTGTGGTCTTCACCGACTCTCACTTTTTGCTCGAGACCGTGGGTCAATCTTCTGGAGTCCAAGACGGTCAGTGTTATTTTGGAATAGGTGTTGAAGTCCTGGCACGTGGCGGCAGTCATCCTACTGTATATAGCTAGGCACTTTGGTACGACCCAATCAGACAAGGTCAACACATTAAAACTCATGAATGTACATATTTCCCATTTTCTAGCACTTTTTCCCGCTGTTTTCAATAATAACAGATACCCTGTTTTCCGCTAAATCGCGGTTATTTTGCTAGTATTGTAATATAATAATTATAAACAGTAATAAACAAATTTAAAAAAAAATCAAATTAATTCGCATACTTTTAAATACCATTGCCATAAACATGAAGACTAAATAATCGTCTGGTTATTTTTACATGACCTAATATTTCATTTAACATACATGTAAGAGAATATTTTTGGTAAAATATTGCGAAAATATTGGGACGTGGTGGTCAAGAGGTAGCGCTCTCCACTGTCATACCGATGATCACGGGTTCGAATCCACACGAAGGTGAGGATTTGTTCTCGCGGCCTGAGGACTCCCCGAGTCACCCAGCTCCGAATGGGTACCTAGCTAGACAATAGTTAGGCGGCTGGGGTAATGCGTGGAACCCCTATAGCCGTGGCCTGTGACCGCTGCATCACTTGCCAACAGATCATATCTCATGGTCTGTGGACGCAATTATCTTCTGCATAGAAGGAGCGTCTGTATATCTAAGATAAGATATAATTTTTAATAATACCTACAATTTAAGGTTATTGCATAAATTTGCATCGTAAATAGCCTTAATTTATTAACATTTTATCAAATGTATGTTTATGAATTAAACCAGTTAGATTAGGGTAATTGATTGTTTTTTTCCCATTTAAACAGGATTCCATCGACCCAAAGCATCCGAGCCATAGTAAGAAATTTATAATTTTAAATGACTTTTTCTATTTCTTATTACCGGATAAGCTATGTAGCCGAGTGAGATAAACTGCAGTTTATAAATATTTTTCTGACATTTTATAATACATAAAATAGATAAGGAACAAAAAACAACTAAATCACTTTATTTTCTCTCTCTCTCTCTCTCTCTCTCTCTCTCTCCTTGTTTGTTTCTGTCTTTCTTCCTGGCTGTGGAATCAGTTTGTTTTACAGTGTCAATCAAGATACTTTTTCCCGGTCGTCTAAACGAGTGAGTGAATCTACTCTGCGCCAACTGTTCGGATACACTTTTCTTCCCTCTCCTTCTCTTTCTGTCTTTTTGACTCTCTCACCTTTACATAAACATGTAGATTAGCATTCCTTTCAAACACATTTAGATTTGATAGATACAACTGAAAACTTCAATAGAGAAACGTGGTGGTAGTGTGGATGATATTTTAAAACAAATTGATTAATTTCCAATTTAGATATGTATGTGTGTGTGTATATATATATATATATATATATATATATATATAAAATAAATAAATAAACATACAAAGCTCAAAAGGTCTATACATTAACAACAACATATAACCTTATCCTCAACGGTTCTAAAAAATGGAAAGGTTCTAAAATTATAGTTGGGAGGGATTCAAAACTATCTTGTTCTGAATTGATTGTTTTAGATTAGATTATACAATCATCAGCAAATAACCTAACTTTAGTTCCTGTTAATATATTGTTGGGTAAGTTATTTATATAAATTAAAAATAGTAAGGGACTTAGCACAGTTCCTTGTGGAACTCATGAATTTAACCTTTATTGATGCAGATTTAGATCCATTAAATAGTACAGTTTGCTCCCTACCGAATAGGAAGTCTTAGATCCAGTAATTTAAGGGACCTGAGATTCCAAAGTATTTAAAAGTTTTTTTAATTAAACTAAGGTGGTGAACGTTGTCAAATGCTTTCTAGAAGTTTAGTAATATTGCATCTATTTGATCATTATTGTTAAGCCTTTTGATAGTTCATCTATTGGACCAATTAATTGTGTTTCGCATGATCTGTTTTTCTAAAGCCATGTTTGTGTGGGCATAGAGCATTGTATTTGTCAAGGTTGTTAATTATTCTACTATATATTATGTGTTACGGTAATTTACAGGTGATATTAGTAAGTGATAAATGTCTGGAATCACCAAGGTCTGATTTATCACCTTTTTTAAAGAGTGGCGTTACGTTGGCTTATTTCCGAGTCTGGGGCTATTTACCCTGGTTTAGAGAGGCTTGAAAAGGAACTACAAGGATTGGGGACAGTTGATTGCTAAATTCTTTTAGTAACCAGGCAATTAATCTGGCCCAGAAGTTTTGTTTATTTTAAAAAAAATTTAGGAGTGAATGTGTACATATCTCATCTACAGTTATGTTACTTATTTCTTCCCTTTTATTTAAGTTTATTAACATTTCTTTGTCGCCTGAGGCAGAAAATGATGATGCAAAATATGTGTTAACGATATTAGCTTTAGTCTCGTTATCATTATATATTTTATTATTTGAGCCTTTTGGTGTCGATATGCCTGGAGCCTCCTTTATATTACTTTTTTATTATTATTATTATATATTATTTGATACATTTTTATTGTTATCTTTAGTAATTACTATTCGAGGTTTCGTGTCAAGTATTTAATTTTTAACTCTTTTTTGTGCATCCTTTCTAAATTGGTAGCCTTAATTTTCTTAAATAAGTTCATTTTGTGTTTCCTAATCTGCTTTGGGAATTTATATAAGGGAAGACGCAGACAAAATCTTGACTCACACAGAACCAGAGACTGGTATGGAGTGCTAGAGGCAAAGACGTCCATTAGGATGATAGAATATACGTAGGGCTGCATACTGCCTTTACGCTTGTTAGCCAGATAGAGTACTTTTCTTTCTGCCGAGAATAATTCTACCCGATAAACTTTAAGCAACTATCGCCCTTAACATGTTAGGTATTAACTGATTTCGTAGGTCATAGGTCATTATCTTTTTTATAGTACTGAAGTGTATCCTCACTCGTCTACATAAATAATAAAATTAATTAATTATCACAATAAGCATGGGGCTTAATATATATATATATATTACAATTTTAAAATTAAAAACCTACTTATTATTTATAAAATGTATTAAATGTGTATATTATTATTATCAAATTTATAATTATACAAAAATATATGTTGAAACAAATTTTTTGTAAAAAAATATTTTTTTAAAGAAATAAGTTTCTTAATAAGCATAGAGATTTTTAAAAAATTAATAATTTCAAAATGATAAGCATCCTTTTCTCTATCTCATAGTTTTTTTTAATGAAATATGGAAGATCGAAAGTATAAAGGAAAAGCATTTGTTTCACAATCCCCTATTTTGCAATGACGAAAACCAAAAGCTTGCTGACTTCATTTCCAAAGTAAGTAATTTTTACTATGATTTTTTTCTTTTAAATTTAAAAGAATTAGCATACTTTTAGACAAATGGAGGGCGCTGGGCAGAGTTAGTACCTTAGACGCTGAGATAGCTGCACCCTCGTGTGGTCAAACTCAATGGTTCTCGCACATCTCTCAAAACTCTCACATGTGTCTTCCAGCGCCACTCCCAGAGGACCGGTCTCAGCTGACCGGCTAAACCACGTGAGGGGCTGTTGTTGATATGGCACCACTGGGCGTATGACTTCCGAGTTGTAGCACCGGCCAGGGCGGACGATATCAAGTGCGAACTCATTGGCTACGAGTCCGTGACCAAGGCGGACCGCTGATTAGGAGTAAGCCGACTGTGGTCAAGCTTGGAGGGGTAGGGGCGCCACCAAGCTTTTCCTGCCCTAGACACACCATATGACTGTAATACTAACTCAACACATAACGGCTTGGTCGTCGCCCGGGTTTACAGGGACCGCGTCTACCACTGAACACCAGGGTGGGGACGTAAAATGAACTACTGGTGCACCACAACCAACACCCCCATTCAACCTTAAAATAAGAGGTGACATAATTTTTGGCACGTGGAATGTAAGAACCTTACATGCATCAGGGAAAGTGGAAAGGATGGACCCGTGAAAAGGAGCGATACCAATGGAATATCATCGGACTATGTGAGACCCGATGGAAAAGCTTTCTTGAACTCTCAACAAAGGAGGAACACCGAATCTACGTCAGCGGCAGGAAGGACAGACATGAACATGGAGTTGGTTTCCTCATCCATAAAAATACAACAAACTTGGTCATAGGATGTCGTCCTGTCTCCACCCACATCATCATCATTCGCCTGAAAGCCACACCCTTCAATACCACAATTATACAGATATATGCTCCTACATCCAGCCATGATGATATAAAAGTAGAGGCCTTCTATGACCAAGTACAAGACATCGTGGATCAAACTTCAAAGAAAAACATTTTAGTCGCCAAGGAGACTGGAACGCAAAGATTGGAGTAGATATATGTACCGACTGGGCAGATACTTCGGGGGCTCTTGCAAATACCTGTTCAACGAGACAGTGCTTCTACTTCTGGAATTTACAAGATATAACGAGCTCCTGATAGCTAACATAATTGGGCAAGTTTAAAAATCCGGAAGATGGACCTTGCACAGACCAGGCGGAGAACACAGTAATCAGATTGATTTCATACAGATCAGAAAACGATTTAAATCATGAATTGAAACAGGTAAAACTACCCAATACCTTAATAATTGATGCAGCAAAAGAAGTACTTGGTAAGACTCGAGCAATAAAAAAAATTGGGCTCCACGCACATTCTAGATCTATGCGATGAAAGAAGAAAACTTAAGAGCATAAAGAATACTAAGAATACTGCAGAAGGAGCACCCAAATACAAAGCAATAAAAAAAAAGATAAGAAAAAAGCAAAAAGAGAATGGATGGAACAACAATGCTCAGATATCAAGGAACATTTACTAAGGAACAACTCACAAAAGGCTTACAAGTTTGTCAAAGATTTGACATCCACCAAAAAAGGTTGCATCTCTACCATTCAAAATAAATCTTCAAAAGATGGACTGAATACTGTCATGAGCTTTACTATGAAGTCTCCAAAGGCAATGCATCAGTGCTCAACTGCACGACGTCAACTAACACAGGTATGCATTCTATTCTCCGTGATAAGGTGGAGCTGGCTGTACGAAAACTGAAAAGAGAGAAATCGGCTGGAGTAGACAACATCCCAGTCAAATTTATTCAGACAGGAAGTGACCCTCTAATTAATATCCTAACCAACTAGTGCAACAATATCTGGCAGACAAGATAATGTTCAACACCCTCGACGCAATCGCTGGCTATTACGCTCCCAGGAAGGGTAATTTACGGATGTGCCAGAACTACCGTCCAATCAGCCTAATTAGTCACCCCCCCAGCTAAATCATGCTTATGATCATATTAAACAGAATAAAACCTCAAGCATAGCAAATCATTGCAGAAGAGCAGGCAGGCTTCAGAGAAGAAGGAGCACAACGAAGCAAATCTTTAACCTGCGAGTGCTCTGTGAAAAACATCTCCAACACCAGAGCGAACTTTTTCATGTCTTGATAGACTTTAAAAAGCGGTTGACAGAGTGTGGCATGCAGCACTGTGGGCAACTATACATAAATTCAACATTAATGCACACCTCATTGAAGTGATCAAGAACCTGTACAACATGCCACGAGATAGTGTGCAGTTCACAATGGTGCCCCAAAGACGGGTTGAATGTTAACGTTTGAAATCATGACTAAAATGTTAAATATAATTAAATATATGTTAAATATAAATTTGTATATTTATTTTTAAAAGGAACAGATCAGGAGTGATCATGGAATTTATTGTTACATTATTTTGTTGTGCTTGGAAGTGGAAAACTATAAATTATTTGAAATGCTGAAAGAGGGATCCCATCAGAAAACGGTCTTAAAAGCCATTGAAGCATGTTGTGTAAGTACAATATGATTTTAAAATATTACTTTTTTAAAATAAATTTTTTGTTTCAGTATGAGGAAATAAATCAGATAAATTATTTTTATATCATCACTGAGTTATTGTATGTGTGTGTATGTGTGGGTGTGTGTGCGTGTGTGTGTGTGTGCGTATTGTGATGTATGGTATTCTTTAGTCTCAGAAATACGAGAACCTTCTCTTCCTAGTTTTCAGATCCTGGTGTGGTTGAAGAGACCATTTTTAAAAAAGCAGTCTGCTTTTATGTCCCACTCACAAATGTGGAGAAGTTTTTCTCTGGCTTTCCCTTTCACTCTTCTTACATATATTTTCAACCTGTTTTGATTTTCAGCTCCAATTGACCATCCGTTCATGATTTCCCGTTAATGGTTCGATCCTTTGTCTTGTCCTCTCAGTTTCAGATATCGATGTTGCCGGTGCTGCAAAATAAATCCTCCCCCATACAGAGTCTCCCCCCGGAGATTCCATTTTAAAACAAACTCTCTCCCGAAGAAAATATTTTACTACTAAAATAAAACTTCCCCTACACTGTAAAATAATGTCTCCCCAAAAATAAATTCGCCCAATCACACTTTCGATATTAAACAAAGAGATCATTGAAAAACAAAAGAATATAGAATACTTACTTTTGTATTGCTGTAAAATTAATAATTGTTTATTATGCTATACTATTAATGGTAGTGGCGTAGATAACCAGAGATATGAGGGAGTGAGGACCATATCGTTTGACACTTCTCAGGGGCGAAATATATTTTGAAAACTTTTTATTGAATTGATTTTTCCCCACTGTACGAATTGAGGCACATTGAGTTGTTGGTATATAAGGGCAATTTTTTTTGTTTCATAAATTAAGGATTAAGTCTTTGAAGGCATTTGTTTTTGTTGTTATAAACGGCCAAGTCACACAAACTCCTGGTTTTCAGACATCCTTTGTTGAAGTCGGGGAAAAGGGGGGGGGAGTGACCAAATTAAGTAAAGGTACGTGGGGGGCTAACAAAAGTCAATCTACGCAACTGATCTGTTTAACCTAAAACCCGATTATTCAGTATTTTTTCACTCTGTGATTGCAGTTTGTTGAGAAAATCAGGGGTGAGGCTTAAATAGAGGGGTGGGGCTAGTGGTGCTGACAGCACTGGGTGACACTATAACAAGGGGTTACATTACTGTTACGTGGCACTTGAAGAATCGGAGAAGTTTTATTCGTTTAGTCGTTATGTGGTGACATTTAGGCTTATATCAGTGGGTTACGGAAACGTATTGACGCTCCGGTTCTGACGAATCCGGAAACCCTCAATGTTCACTAATCCATCTCCAGATCTTGGTTCGGCCATCTTTCACTGTATAAATTCGGTCAAATCCTAGTATTACTATATGTGTTTGTGTGTGTTTGTTTTGGAAAATACTAGTATTTTTCTTACATTAAAATAAAATTAATTAGAGAGAGCCTTAGAACGTTACATTTAAATTCATTATTTCAAATGCAGGAAATTACAATAATATCAGGCACTAACATAAATAATTTTAAAACAATTAAAATAAATAGCCTACAAACAAATGTGTACAAACATTTGAAATAAGTGATAAGCTTATTAAATGATTAGGAAAAGTTGTAAATGTATCAACGTTCCAACTTCCCTTTGTCCACGTTTGACTGTTCTATCTTTGGGAAATAAGATGACAATTATTTCACACACACAACAGCGCATGTCATCAATAAAAAGCCCACCTCTAAGCTACACCTTAAATCTCTTGGGCCTTAAGGCAATTGAATTTATACCTAACTAATTCCACGGCACGCGAATTTCAAACTAGTTAAGCATGCTCCTCACTTAAACCCAGGTACTGTAATCTGGGCTACACAATAAATTTAACTTGTCGGTAGACTCCAACCCTAGCTACGACACTCATTTTTTAAACGTGTAAACTAATTTTTTGTGATTAAATTTTTGCATGTGCTGTGTTTCTTGAAAAGGCTACATAAAAAAAATTAATCCCATTTTAAGCTTTTTTACTATTTTTTTTAAAAAGAAAACTTTATTTATTTATTTATTTAAATTTATAAACCTTGGTTACTTGGATTTGCTAATTTTTGTTGTTGCTGTAAATGTTGTAAACTCTACAGGTAGTAGACTAGTAATATTTTTAAATTTTTATAATGCACAAATAGGAATAGAAACTTTCGTTTAAATCCTAACTCGTGTCAAAAATTTAAAGAAAGACTTTGATGCAACGTTCTCGTATTAATTAATCATCTTTATATTTCAGTTTTATTTATTTTATTATTCTTTTCAATCAATATTTCTGGGCAATTAACCAACTCTAAATATGTGTCTTTACGGGGATACACCCTCTTAACCCACAAATATCTACGCTCCTGACTAAGCTTATGATTTTTGAATTCCCAATAATCATACACAAAAAATGTCGCACAAATACAAATTATGTTGTAAGTCATAAAGTTTAATAAAACATTTATTGTAATTTATTTCAAATAATTAAGGGAGGATTTATTTTAACAGGGGAGATTTCATTTTAAATCAATTTCTCCGGGGGAGACTTTATTTTGGGGGAGACTTTATTTCCTGACACCGGCATTCGTGTTTCTACTGCTGCCCCCGTCCTTTGCCTTATCGCCAGCTCACTCCAAGGTGCATCCTATGGAATGCAACCACGTTGCTTGCATGGCTTGACATGCTCAAGGCAGAGGAGGCGTCTTTCGTTTAATATAACGCTGATGCTGCATATGTTTGATAAGGACAGGACCACAGTGTTGGAGACTTTTCTAGTCATTTTATGTCAACTTTGTAGCGCAAGGAAATATGATGGAAGCCATTGAGCATTCTTAAATATCTTATGTATGTTGTCCAAGACATCATATCCAAATAGAAGTGTTTTCAAAATGCAGAAGAATGTTCTTATTTTGGTTTTAATTTTGAAGCAGGAAATGTTGTATTGTCTCATGTCCGGTCTTTTTAAATGAATATTCCATTACTTTTGATCTTGAAGGTAAATTGCAAATAAAAGTAGTTTTAATCGACTACTGGAAATTTTTCTGTGTAGACATCGCCTATGTGTTGGGGATTCGTTGCCTAGGGGTTTTGAACGTTACTTCACCGCCAACTTGCGCACAAAGACCGAACACAAAGTCCTTGTACTAACACTGACTGGGGCGAAATTTATGAGTCCAATATGATTTGCACTAGAATGACAACAAAACAATAGGGGAGTTACTGACGAAACCCTTGACGGATCAAAGGTCACTAATTAAATATGCAGCGAACTACATGACCAGTCAAGGTTGACCGAAAGCGAGGCTAGCCAATCAGTGATGTCCGCATAAAATTACACACGTGTATAAAAATTGATACACCGGCAAGATCCTTTCTTTTCCGCCCAAGAGATCACAGAGAGCTATATCGAATGAGCATTCAAGCCATTGAACTGAATCTATTGACGTCCTTGGCGTGGGAGAGCCAGCACCATTACTTGTTAGCCAGAATCTATTCTGGTTTCTAGGCACCCGCCTGTACTGCGAGACAACACGAACTCCGGACAGCACAAGCCCAACGAAGTGACGACATACCTGGATCAGAAGCTGGATTCACCGCTATCCACGCGACTTGCATCCGACCCCCAACCCACATCTTTGGACCAGGAGCTGGACTCACCGCTATCCACGCCACTTTTATCCAACCCCTACCTCACACCTGCACCGATCGACAGGACCAGAGGAGGACAACTAATCATTGCCAGCCTTACTCTAAAAGTAACGCTGAAGCCAACCGCACTGGTTGTTGCCTACACGATACATGTGTAGAAGCCGGTTATTCACACTTCCGTGATCACCGAAGTCACCTGGAACCATAGGTGAAGCAGCCCACAGGAAGCCAACCGCACTGGTTGATGCCTGCACATCACTTGTGTAGAAGCCGGTTATTCACACTTCCGTGATCCCCGAAGTCACCTGGAACCATAGGTGAAGCAGCCCATAGGACAGGAGAATTGCAGAACCAACCATTCACGGAGCGGGGCAATACATCCTAAAAATTTAAGTATAACTATAAAACCATTATATTGATTGGCTTAAGCCTTGTGAGGAATTTAGGCCATAACGGAACTAGTTTCCGCTTATTGTAATTATTGTATAATAAATTATTGTTACATTTTCACCATCTTGTTTGTTGATCATCGTTTGTGAGAGATCACTAAAGTATGCGCTTGTAGGCAGAGAGAGGATAAATTAAATATTACACCCCTGGACAACTTGTCAAACAATATTCACATCTTTCTCGCCAATCTTTATTAATCGTAGTACAACTCCATGCGTCTTAACATCACATGTAACAACTCTCAGTCCAACAGACGAACACTGGCCAACGCCAAAACTCGTGTATCCCTTGTGTACTGCAGGTCAAAGGTTCCTCCATATACCAACCGACCTCTATCTCTCTTTCTCAACAACATCCTTCCCACTACGTCACGTTCACACTATTACGTCATACTCTTTCATACCGCACGCACCGCACTGCATCAAACACAAGTAACAACATTGAAATGTCAGGGAAAACCCAATAGCTCTATATTGTTTCCCTGAAACTATACACACTGTGCTCTGAATGTTTTCGTAGAAGTGTTTTGTCACGATAAGAAGACTATTAATGAAGACTATTTTAATGATCATGATAAAACTTTTTCTGCTAACAAGATCAAAGGTTTTAGTGAAATTGACAAACGTGATAAATCGAAGAATATTCCATTTGCAGCTAGCGGAGTGAAAATATCATGTCTATTGTTGACCGTCCTTCTTGAAAGCAATTTTTGTAATTTCGGGAGTAGATGCGATGCTAGGTCTGCAAGCAGACCTATATTAATCAGTAGGTAAACAAGGAATGTAACTTGGGCAAAAAGCATGTGGGGGGCAACACAAGTCATAATAAATGTGTATATTGAATCCGGCCTTTTTACTTCATAAATCAGGCGAGCCGGTAGACCCATATTTTGTATGTACATATATTGGCAAATAAGGAATCCGTTTTTAGCGCATTTTCGAGATGTCGAAATCGCTATTGCACCCGTTTTGTCCGTCTGTCATCACCCTGATCACAGGATCCATAAGTCCTAGACCCATGATGTATATATGTTTTTTGTATGTCCTGACCTGCCATTGGTGCATCAACACTCAGTTACTCGATCCGTTTAAAAAACCCGTTAAAACTACCAAAAAATATTTCGAATCGAGAAGTAACACTAACTCATGGAACGACCGCCATTGCCGGAAGTCGAATGCACAATTCTTCATGCATTGAAGAGTGGTGTGAAAGGGTGCAAAATAATAAAAAAAATTTTGTTGACGTCATTAGAATATGTGTAAAAGTTTAGAGAGTTTTACGTCATCATTTGTGGTGACTTCAATCAAGATCTCAGCGGCCCAGGGGCAGAAATTGAAAACTTTTTCGAAACAAGCTTCAACATTCAACTACTTTCACCAGGATTGGCAACCACGATCTATCAAACAACAATTGACGGAGTATTTGGGTGATTAGCTGATTACAATTTAGAAGGTTTCATTTATGAGTCCTATTTCAGTGACCACAAACCACTTGTAGTTAGATTAAAGAGAAAATTTTTAAAATTTAAAATGTAAAGAAATGACTTTTAAATTTTAAAAAATTTCAGGTATATTCATTACACAAGAAAATTCATAAAAATATGTCTAAAATCTAAACACAATTACTGATAACTACATAATGCTGATATCTAACATAAGTACTGATACATAATACGAAAATGCGCTAACACGTCCTGAGTCCAAAAGGGACCAGGCTTAACATGATTTTTTAAAAAAAATCTTGCTTTAGCCAGATTTTAAAAAAATGTGAATCAGGTACACCCCTAATATTGTCCCGGAAGCCGCGCTGTAATCAGCTGCTCTGAAGATGATGATAAAGATGAAGATGATAAAATTAATCAAGCAGTAGATCAAGGCTGTGTATTAAATTTTACTCTTATGATGTGGCTTTCTGGGTTAACTGTCAGCATCATTATGAATTTTAGCAAAGCTTTCCGTTTTTATGCTGGAGGAAAAACAACAAGGTATTGTTCTCAAAACTCTTCTTTGGCACAAAATTAGTGAGCAGTACAGGAGAGAATGGTTATTGTATTCACCATCCACGGAATCTCTATATTAATTTGTTTGTAATAATTTTGTGTCTTAAGGTTAACAAGTGACTGGTAGCAGGCAGGCTTGTTTTCTTGTGCTATAATACGCGTTACTAAACTTCTTTCACACAATAACCACTTTGAAATCCTAAATGTCAACAAAATGAATTTAATGCTGTAATATGTGATGGATTAACAAATTGATATATACAATTATACAAGATGAAACTTAAGTGTTCACTTGTCAGAGACATCAAATACCACCACCTTGTCTCTCTCACTAGTGCCTTCTGGTCTATTCTCTCACTTCCATCATATGACCTCTTCTCAATCTCGCAATTTCTCACGTGACGTGACTGAAAAATAAACATTCAAGTTGATAATCATGAAAAAAGCGCTACTACTAAAGACTGCATGTCAATATATTAGCTTGTCGACAAGGATTTGGTCTACTACAAAAGCTATAGGAGTCAATAAATGAAGAGTACAGTTACTGGCAATATGATTTCTGTCAAGCTGCAGCTGTTATTTGTACTATAACTGATAATATCTCTTTCCGATACCAGATGTGAAGCACATGCTTTTCTCAGATTATGGAAGCGTTAGAATGTTCACAAAAAGACCAGTCACAGAAGAAAAGCAGAAAACTTTAAAAGTAGAAATCGCCATGCGTATATTTTTAACTTTTTATGATTACGAATTGTTCAGCTGAGCGTCATTTTTCTCAGTTAAAACGTAATAACACTTCAAGTAGATCAACAAGGCAACAAAAACGGTTTGCTTCCTTATCTCACTGATGATTGAGGCAGACTTATTGAATGTCTGCTGGAGTTTCCTTATCCCAACGGTGAGAAAATCAATTTCTATACATAAAAGTTATGTTAGCAGCTCCTCCATTACCTGTGTGTCTGAAATTTCGTCTAGAACAGTTTGAGACATTGACTATTTTTGCATGTAGTTCAAATTTGTGGTTAATCCACAGTTTACGTTGTTTACTACCATCAATAATAAGCTATACTCATTTTTACAAGAAAAGCACTTTTGGACAACAGTGGCGTAGCTAGAGGGGTGGTGAGGCGGTCCAACCCGGGCGGCACTATTCCAGCCGTCGGCATTTGTGGGCATTTGAAAAGTAAAGCTCGTTCCGACAACCGCACTTTTTCTTTTGGAGGCGGAAAACCAAGGTGAAATTAAAGTATTTTTAATTTTGAGTCTTAATTAAAGGAGTCAGGCAACATTTGTGATTACATAGTGTTTGTTATAACTAACGCAAATCGCTCAAAAAGGTATCCATTTTTTTGGAAAATTAAGTAGTATGCGTCACTAATGGTGTTTTTATATGAAAACTGCTAAAAAAAAATAGCACATCGTCGCTGGACCAAATAATGTGTACTATTAACTATTAACATCGCCACGAAAATTTTTTGCGTGGAATTTCGACATGCGCAGAATGGTGCGTTAACAAGTACCTACATAACATGATGGTTCAAATATTGTGTTTACCTTGCAAGTAGTAATTGATAGATTCTATTACTATTTCATTTTCAGGAAATTATTTTAAGGTAACATATTTAATATCTTCATTTAAAACTATAGTAATAATACAGGACTAAACAAAAACCATAGAAATACGTAGGACGCAATTATATTATGTAAGAAAGGAGCGTTTGTATCATATAAGATAAGAAAAGATACTAAAAATTAAATGTATATTGCTTTTTAATGCATATATAATTTGTGTTTTTCATTAAAATATTGTTATTCATTGCTATCCATTTAAAGTAATGAGTAAATAATTCGAATTCGTCTATTTTATGAAAAATTGTTAAGATTTAGGGCAAAGACATGAAAATATTTAAATTTTTCCGTTAGTAAACATCTCAATCACTTGAATAATATCGAAAAAGACATGTAAAAATTTGAGGCATCTTGTAAAATTGACATCTGAAGAAGTAACTAGTAAAACGAGATCAGATGCTGGAACATTGCTCAGTTCAATGCAATATTTTCTTTTGTATAGTATCTCAATTTAATGTAACCCGTTTTTTTTAAATTTTAATAATTCAAACCCATTTCATGGAACTAAATTATGCACCAATACAGAATGCTATTATAGATAACAGAAAGTTACCTAGTGAATGCCGAGTTAGAAGGAGAATAAGTTTGAGTGGAGAAAATTCAGGAGACGGGGCTGTATCTTTAGAGCAATCGCAGCACGAGAAATGTTTTTATTTATAGATTTAATTGTAAAAGAAAGTAATATAACCCGCTGACTTGCATGTCTTTGCAAGAAAAAATTCGTGTATAATATCATGTAATCTACTAATTTAAAAAAATATCACATCAAATAAATTTCTTTATTATCGTTTATAAAGAACAGGTCAATATTGAAAAAAAAAAGATTCCAGGTTTTTGTGGCTGTACACAGGGCCAGTCTTAGCAATTGCAGGGCTTATGCAGCTTAGTATGCGAAAAGGAATGCGTTGGGGCAGTTTGGGTAGGGAGAAGTCATTAATAAGGATAATAAGTGAAAATTAAAATAGGTGGGGCCTAAGAAAGTGCGAACGCACTGCGGCCCATAGGTTGTAGTGGCGTAAAACCAGTATACAAGAAGATGCATTTTGTTAGCAAAACGGAAAGGGGGGGGGGGTGATGCCCCTAGATTTAAAAAAATATATTCAATAGTATACATTTTCAACAATTGCTATCGGTGTGTGTATCTAGTTGTGAAAGGAGCTTCTCCAAAACTGCAGTTGATAAAAAAAAGTCATGTTAAGCCTGGTACCTATTGGAATTCAGGACGTGTTAGCGCATTTTCGTATTATGTATCAGTACTTATGTTAGATATCAGAATTATGTAGTTATCAGTAATTGTGTTTAGATTTTAGACATATTTTTATGAATTTTCTTGTGTAATGAATTTACCTGACATTTTTTTTATTAAAAAGGCATTTCTTTACATTTAAAAAAAATAAATTATTTTCTCTTTAATCCAACTACAAGTCACCACAAATAATGACGTAAAACTCTCTAAACTTTTACACATATTCTAATGACGTCAACTAAAAAAAAAAAAACTAATTATTTTTTTGCACCCTTTCGCAACACTCTTCAATGCTTGAAGAATTGTGTATTCGACTTCCGGCAATGGCGGCCGTTCCCTGTGCTAGTGTTAACTCTCGATTCGAAATATTTTTTGGTAGTTTTAACGGGGTTTTTAAACGGATCGAGTAACTGAGTGTTGATGCACAAATGGCAGGTAAGGACATACAAAAAACATATATACATCATGGGTCTAGGACTTATGGATGCTGTGGTCAAGGGTGATGACAGACGGACGGACAAAATGGGTGCAATAGCGATTTCGACATCTCGAAAATGCGCTAAAAATTAAACTTTCCAAAATGAGTGATTTAGGATTACAAAATCGTGCAATATTGTCCAGAGAATAAGATATTACAAATAATTAAAATTTTGATAACATAATTCACGCGTTCTCTATTATGAAATGTATGCAACAATTTCTAAAATGTTTACATATTAATTTGTTTATTTAAAAAATCTTAGACTTATAAGTAGAAAATAAAAGCATATTAATTGTTAATGTTTCTTGTGTGTAAATTTGAAATATGTTTGTCTCATTTGGGGGTGGGGGTGGGGAGCTACGACCACAATAACTTTTTGTGGCAATTTTTTAAAAAAGCAATTTTTAAGAAAAATGTGTACCTATGGGTATATCATCTTATTCAGCCCCTTTTATTTATCCTTACATAAATATGGCATGGAATGGTTGACATGTTCCCCACCTTATTCTTTTCAAATGTACTTAGTTTCAATTAAAATTATTTAATAATGTTTACTAATTTATAAAAAAACCATCATACGATTGACTTATACGGCCATCCTTGAATGATGCCACTCGATTTTGGCTAAATCCCCCCCTCGGTCATACGATGTCACTAAAACTTAGATCGCCTCTTCAATGTTACATCACAAAGCTCCCCCCCTATTAAAGCAGTATTTTCTATCTGAAAATGAGCATGTTTCCAGTCATTTTTTTTTGTCATTTAAATATTAGTTAAGGCTGCACTCTAACATCGTAACACGCGTGAAACCATGTAAATCTTCTTAAATAAAGTGTCGGTAATCATATATTAAATTGGATCTTTTATATAAAGTTGGGCGTTTTGATGTGACTTTAAATGATACCACTCCTCGCCCCCCATCCCCCCATGTGTGACGTCATTTATGGACGTCCCGTCAAAGGGCGGTAAATTGGGGACCGCCCTGGGCGGCAAAAGCTCTAGCTACGCCACTGGTTCTGAAGGTCAGAGGGCCTGTTTATTGTTTTATGGTTTCGTACATAGCCTGTCTTTATTGCATCGTAAATGAGCTGCAAGTTGGCAGTAATGTTAGGACACAAAGTCCTTACATTCCAGTTTGCTAGTCGAAAATCTGGGTTCTTATTTA
>MUZC01000223.1:327594-348037 GCA_002072015.1 Radix auricularia
AATTTTCGTTGGGAGCATGTATTAAAAAAAAAAAATCAAAAATTTTGGAGAATTAGTGATGAGTCAGTCAGTCAGTCAGGGCTTTCCCTTTTATTAATATAGACTAGCAATTTACCCGCGCTTTGCTGCGGTGAATTAGGTTTTCAGTTGGCGTTAAAAACCTGCGTTGTACCAATTCAAAACACAAATTGATTTTAAGATTTAATATAGATCATGATAGATATACTAAATATATTAAATTCACCGTGTTTTCTGTCTGTCTTTCGTGGTCCAGTGGAAAAAATTATCTACCTGACAATTACAGAATTAGTGATGATCAGTTTCATATATAATACATAAATTACATTTGCGTTTCCGGCCCCTAGTTACTTAAAAAATGAAATGCATTTAAGCCGGTTAAAATCTCGGGATTTTACGGGGAGATTTTAGAATATTACAATTTTCAAATGTCTTATTTAATGTACGCCAAAAAATAATAATTCTTAATGTTGGTGAATTTGAACAGTTTTAATAACATTTTCATTGAAAAGACTATAGATGTGAAGATTAGAAAATGTAAATTTTTTATTGATGAATCCTTTTTTCTGTAGTAACACATTAATAAATATCTATTTAAATATAAACCAATAGTACTTATTTGGGCAGATATAATATTCATGTAGGGACATGATGCGTAACTTCATGAAAAGTAATTTTAAAGCATAGGTTGGCTTTTTAATAATCTCCTCAAGATAATTCGGTATTCTCTTTAGGAATAAAATAACATTAAATAATTAATAAGTTTCATCTGACAGGATTTCTTTAAAACTTCACCTCTAATTTCGTGTAGTAATATGTTAACAATTGAATTGATAATAATAATTTGAAAATTTATATAGCGCGATAATCCAGCTAGCAGCTCCTTTCAACACGTTTTAAAAACAAAACAAAAAAAAAAAAAGCAACATGAACAAAAATATTTTTGTAAGTAAAAGAGACAAACATTTATATTTGAATTGCACACATATATATTGACATGAGAGTGCAAATAATCTAAATTTTTTAGTTAAAGATATATATAACTTTTTATTTATTTATTTGGAAATGAAATGTTGGAAAATATGTGTTTTAAACAATGCAGTATTAAATGCTGTAAGTGGGCTTAATAAGTAGTAGAAATACTACAGATGTTATATAGACAGTCCTATTGTTAGCCAAAAAGAGAGAGAGTTAGAGCGAAAGAGAGAGAGATGAGAGAGAGAGAGAGAGAGAGAGAGAGAGAGAGAGAGAGAGAGAGAGAGAGAGAGAGAGAGGCGTTGGCCAAATGTTTTATTGAAGGTATAGATTCAATAAACACTTTCATTTTTTAAATTTTAAAATAAAATGTTTCTCTATAAATTTGCAATTCTCAATTTACTTAATTAAACATTATAAAAAATTTAATAAGAGTTTTTGATAGCTTTAGCGTACAATACATTGATAGGTACATTTAACACAATAAAAGTTTTGACATAAAAAATATACAACAGTACTTTTTTATCAACTATCTTCTTTTTAACTTAAGCTTTAAAATTTCTTTGAAAACATAAAGAAAACATATGTTACGACAGGATTGTATCATCAGACTATTGGCTACTTCAAAGGTTGCCACTTAAACTGGCAATAGCTGAGCTATTATGTTTTCTACATAAGCGAAAGTAAACCTTTAAAGTATACTTTTCAATTTTAGTCTAATGGGCTTCCAAATAACTTTAAATTTGATATTGATTATTTTGTGCTGAACTTAAAATAATTATTCCACATATTTTACTGAAACAGACCCTAAGTACATCAATTCATGTTATTGGTGTAATAATGTTTAATAGTAGCATCTGTTATTCATAGATTATTTGCTATAATACTGTACCTAATTATTTTATTTTCCTCTGTATATTTTTCTGTTAGTAAAACATATCTTGGATTTACATACTTTGCTATTCTATTTTATTTTCCTCTGTTCATTATAAATAAAACTTCAGTAAACTGATCCAGTTTATTGCATCCTAATGCAATGGTTGGTTCAATAGCAGATATATATATAATATAAATATATATGTTTGATTGTGTTAGTAAACTATCCATTATTTGTTCAGCAATAATTTTCCTGTTTGGTTCTGAGGCTCTTTTGCAACAGCGACATATCCAGAGAAAACAGGCTCTCAAGATGTCTGTTGCATCTCTATGGTGTAAAAGTAAATTTTTATTTGATACTTTTAGATTTGGTTGGACTGAAGTATCTAAAGAATTACCACCTGTTTCAATCATTTTACTCTCAAAGACTGGTGATGTTGATTCTGAAAAGAACAAATTAAAATTTATTTTTTAGTGTTTAATTTAACAATCTAACTGAATGATATTTAATTTTTCTTTAAAATTCGTTTTCGTGAGCATTTGTAGTAAGAGGGTACCCAAAAACTTCCCAAAGTTTCCACCTTCTATCTACACGGAAAAAAAGAGAATTTGTGATTTTCAATTTGTATATTTAGCTCATATACGCGAAAATATGTTTTTGGGACCCCGGCCCCCACAAATGTAAATTTCAAAAATGTTTTTTGCCAATTTTTGTCGTAAGTAGGTACCAATTAACTTCCCAAAGTTTTATGCTTTTACCTACACGGAAAGTTGGAGAATTAGTGATGTAGAAGAAAAACAGTTTGAGGGTCCCCGCCCCCACATGAGCAATATTTAAAAAATTCTTTTTCCCCAATTTTTGTAGTGAGAGGGTACCCAACAAATTCCCAAAGTTTCATGTCCTATCTACACGGGAAGTTGGAGAATTAGTGATGAATCATTGAGTCATTCAGTCAGTCAGTCAGTGAGGGCTTTCCCTTTTATTAGTATAGATATACTATAAACTTGATAATTTTGTTAATTTTACAAAAATTGTAGGTGTTGAAATTAAACTTTAACTTAAAATGCTCAATAATTGTATTTTATTTTGGATTCTAACAGAGTAAAGAAGATCACACGGAAAAGGTTGTAAACTGTAAGTACGTTATCAGTGCATACAATTTTTAGTAAGGTAGTGATTACTCACTCGTCAGGACGGCCCAATATGCATCTGTATACGCGCTTGTCCACTTCCGGTAATTACTATTCTTTGTAACATGTTTTTTATAAGTTTAAAAAACTCATTGTTATTTTTGGCTCTATGGTCGTATTGATAGTGAGATAGAATGCTGCGTCGGAGGTCCGGGTCTCGATTCCTTTCTGATGCCTAATTTCTTTTTAAAAACAATACTACATGAAATGATAATGAATAAGGCTTTTTTGTGGTTTTTTTAAACGGTTTGCTTTGATATGTTAGGTTTAGGGATATACTTTAGGGTTACGTTAAGTGATGGTTTTTAGCGTTTGGGTTAGGTTTAGTGATAGCTTTTAGGTTTTGGGTTAGGTTTAGTGATAGTTTTTAGGGTTTGGGTTAGGTTTAGTGTTAGTTTTTTGGGTTAGGTTTAGTGATTGTTTTCATGGATTTGGGTTAGGTTTAGTGATAGATTTTAGAGATCGTTTGAATGCACATACAGAATCGGAGGTTCAATGAAAGGCGCAGTGAATACTTGTAACTCTTCAATTTTATAAACATCATTTCTTACCGGAAGTGGACGAGCGAGTAATCGCTACCTTTTAGTAAATAGGGCTTGTAATAACTAACCGGGAATATGTTATTATAGTCTATTTATAACTTGATTATCACCAGAGGTGCCGAGAAGACAACTAGTAAATATTATCTCATTATCTCAGGGAATGGGCTCATTAAAATTTAATAAAGGTGGTTCAAAAAACTTAAATTTATTGAATTTTAAATAAAAATATAAGGTTATTTTATATGATATAGTTCTTCAAGACTGCACTTAAGACGCAAATTTTCAAAATTAATTTTCAAAATTAATGAAACAATACTTTTTTAAATGATTAACGTAGCTCCTGTATTGTCATTTTTGTGGTTAGTAACAGAGGAATGTTTATGTAATTAATATATGTTTTTATTATCTCCATGGGATACAGCGCTATATAAATTATCAATTTATAATTATCATTATATTTTGCCAAAGAGAAGGTCCTTGCAAGTGTGAATTATGTAAATGAATCAGTTACTCTACTCCATTTCTAGTTCATTTGCTCATTCCTCTGTGAATTGTATTCAATTAGTTTATATTTTTTACTACTAATACTAAAGATGTAAATATAATTAAGTCATTATCTTAGTATTCGTTTATTTCTAATAAATACTAAGGCATATATGTTTAATAAAGATCAAGGAAATCAATTGTTATTAAATATGTACGTTTCTTAGGACTAGTACTAGTTTACGACTACGACTATCAAACAAACGCTTACAGCACAAAAGTCCAAACTTTTTGCATTGTGGGCCACATTACGTTAAGTAAAGAATTCGCTGGTGGGAATAAAGTATTCATAAAAATTTACATATGTTGATTAAAGTTTTATTGTAAAGGGTGAAACTGAGATCTTGCAAGCAGTAAATAGGTGTGGTCAGCCTCAATGACAGTTGTTTGTGTACGTATACTATTACGCTTGTGAGTGTCACTTACTCTCGTCCACACACTGTTGCTGTTAAAATTCAAAACTGATAATATCTGCTAAAATAGGTGTGTCGTCTATGAAGGATAGATAGCTTCTTCACCAGGGACAGTTTTGCTGTGGTTTTGGCGCATAATTGCCGCACGTGGTTATACATCTAGAATTTCTGGTACAGTTTTATTCCCAAGTACGCTGGTGTCCGATCCCAATTTAGCCTCTTTCCGCAGATCTAAAGCCCCACCTCATGTTTCAGCTAATTCCGACCATTAGTGACAATGGATTGGACCGTCTTCTCCGTATTGGCTACTAGGCGCCAACGGTTAGCGTAATCTTCAATACGATTCAGATCATTTTACAGCCGGTTCTGCAGTGTTGCAACGTCTTTTCCTAAACTCCATAATACCAGATATTCCGCAAACATGGCATTCTATGACTCGAGAACGCCTCCTTGTAGGTCGTGGACGTTGGCTAATAATAATGCACAGCTAAGCACTGGCCCATATGGGAGTCTGTCTACCAGTTGTGCCTCGCCGCTGGATAACGCTTCACCTAGCCGTGTTTTAATATTTCGGTCCGAGAGGAACGATTTAACTCAGCTGTACATATTAGAAGTGACACCTAACTGCTGTAGTTTTAAAGTAGCCCTACACGCCACATCTTATGGTATGCCTGCTTCAGATCGAAGAACACTGCAACACTGGATTTCATTTGTAAATGTCTGAATTAAGCGAAGTGTTTGGTCCATCGGGTTGCGCGATTTGCGGAAACCACCATGTGCCTTCGGAATGCATTTTGACTTTTTGAGTATCCAGTAGAGTCGCGCGTTCACTAACCGTTCGACTACCTTCCCAACACACGACGTGAGGGAAATGGGCCGATAGATGGACGGGTGTTCGCCTGGTTTTCCTATTTCCCGTGTAGGTAGAACCATGAAACTTTGGGAAGTTGTTGAGTACAATGTCCTGACAAATATTAGCAAAAAAGAATGTTAAAATTCCCTCTCATGGGGGACCGGGGGCCCAAAAAAAGTTTTTGTAATATTTAAAACCGACTTATCACTAATTATCCAATTTTCCGTGTACGTAGAAGCATGAAACTTTGGGACAAATCGGTGTAAAAGAATTTTGAAATACACTCATGGGAGCCGGCGCCCCTAAAACCTTTTTTTCTTATATGAGATTTATAAAAATTGAAAAGCTATAATTTTCTTATTTCATGTGTAGGTAGACAAGGAAAATTAATTATATAAAATTTAAAATTTTCCACTCATGGGTGATGAAGGCCCAAAACCTTTTTTTAAACCTAAAATAAGCTATATAAAACTGAATCAACACTAGTTCTCCAAATTTCCGTGTAGGTAGAAGCTTGAAACTTTGGGAAGTTGTTGAGTACCCCATCTTTCTGTGATGGTTAGAGGCAAAAAATGTTAAATCCTCTCTCACTAAAGGGGACGATTGCCGAAATATACGTTTTATGAGTAATATAAAAAAAATTATCTTTAAATATCCAAGTTCTCGTGCATGTAGGAGCCAGAATGGTTGAAGTAAATATTTTTAGTATATTCATCTTGATTCAGATTAAAATCAATAGGTGTTTTGAATTGGTGTTACGCGGGTTATCAACGCTAACTGAAATTCCAATGTCCGCAGCAAAGCGCGTGTAAATTGCTAGTCAGTAATAAATGAAGAGTTGTTTTTTGTTGTTGTTTTTTTTTTGTGTGGTAATTTTACGCTATTCATAGCAGAACAAACAAAATAAACTAAATGTTCTCTCCTGGTTTCGCGTTTAACACAAAAAGTATAGTAATTTGTCAGCGATCATGGGAATGTATTTATTTATATATTTTATGCATATTTATATATTATTCTTGCAGGGAAGGGGTACACTCTTTTTTGCCCAGGGCCCAAAATGGTGTAAAGACGGCTCTGGCACCGAGAACAAATCCCATCCACATTCAATTTTATCATAATAAAAAAATGTCAAATGTTCTGACAAGAACGGCAGGCTACTTTGTTTTGTTTTATTTTACAACGTATTGTTTTGCTTTATCAATAATATATTTTTTATTCCGATTTCTGATTCCCCCTCAAATTGGATATAACTTTTGTAATGTTCAGCACTCGTTCATGACAGGCTATTTTTTGAATTTATGTGTGTCAGGTTTTGATTCAATTAGATTTAGAAAACAAATTTGTTCATTACTTTTGTTTATGCAGCAAAACAAAATACATTATAATCATGCTTTGGAATAATAAACCCTTAACCTACCCAAACTATTTTTTTCCAGTAGCCAAAAGTGAATCTGTTGTATGACCATCACGTTAGTGTAAATGACGTACATTATTTCAGCAAATATGTTTTACCGTTCAGCAGCATTAGTATCGGAAGACTTGAAATTAATTATGGAGTTTGAAGTTTTGGAATTAGAAACGTTCACGTATTTTTATATAGTTTCTATATTTTTGAATTTTTTATCGTGGTTTTCATCTCTTTTATTAAATGTTATTTTAAAAGTTTTAAATCATAATTAACAATGAGGAATTGGCCGCCCCCCGCCTATGTTCCGCTCAGAGAATTCGATCAGCTCATGTCTAAAATTGATTGGGTACAGTTGATTTTGCTTTTATAATAGTAGCGGCTGTCAAATTTAAAGTATTATGCAAGTTAACACCACATCAGTGTCACATTCTCATACTAAATAAACTTATTATTTTTCATTACAGTACTATTATTTTCAGAAGAATTATTAGACAGTAAGGCGTTTGAAGTTATGGCAGAAGAAGTGAGTTTATAGTAGATAATTCTGTTGCTCTAAGGCCCTAATTAGTTTGACACACTGGAATGTTGTTGTTTTTTTAAAAATTAATTAATTTTTGTTTTTTTATTATTATTTTTTTTTTTTTTTGGGGGGGGGGGGATAAACCTATCCGCAATTCAGCAATGGTATCAAAGTACGATCTTCTAGTCAGTTGGCTACAAGTTAAATCACAACATTGGACAATTTTCAGAAAGTATTGACTTGTTCTTAGATTGTGTTGGCACCGTACTTGATGATTTCATGTTAATGTGGGAGAGATATCTATATCTCATTGGACACCTACCGCCCGCCTCAAGCAGGGCAGCCCCCAGGCAATAAGGTGCTGTCCCACCAAAGTCTACCTGCCCTACTGGGTGCGTAGGGCTTAGGGTGCACACGTGCCTGATAAGTAGACTGTAATCTCATGCACCAACCAATATAAATAAAAAAAAATAAAAAGGAAAACCTCATTCCTCAAGCTGGGGACTTGGAATGTACGGACTATGACACCCGGGATGTCAGACGACCTTAACGATATCAGCGATGCCAGGAAAACATCTGTAATAAACAACGAACTGGCAAGTGTGCATGTAGACATAGCCACCGTACAAGAAAGAGACACGGCTGTCAGATTCTGGTTCACTAAGAGAAAAGGACTACACGTTCTCCTGGCAGGGCAACGGTGGGGAAGATGCCAGAGAGCATGGAGTTGGATTTGCTGTCCGAAACACCCTCTTGGGTATGGTAGCACCTTGCCAACAGGGTACTGAAAGGCTTCTCACACTTCACCTACACACCACAACAGGGCCCGCCAACCTAATTAGTGCATATGCTCCCACGCTCAATTGAACCATGCAGACGAAAGATGAGTTCTACAACCAGTTGGACTCACTGTTAAGCTCGATATCCAAAGATGAGCTCGTGATACTGCTGGGTGACTTTAACGCTAGAGTAGGTGCAGACTACACCTCATGGCCCTCTTGTCTGGGAAGATTTGGCACATGAAATTTGAACGAAAACGGACAGAGACTCTTGGAACTATGCTCTTACAACGATCTATGCATCACTAATACTTTCTTTCAGATAAAGCCGCAACATGGATGTCATGGTCCCCGCTCTAAGCACTGGCACCAGCTGGACCTAATTATTATCAGGCGTTCTGCACGGAAACATGTCCTCCTCACTCGAACTTTTCACAGTGCGACTGCGACACAGACCACTCACTGGTATGTTGCAAGCTGAGATTACTGCCCAAGAAAACTCACCGACCCAGACCAGTAGGCAGGCCCCGCATTGACGTGAGTAAGACTTCTCACCCAGACAGGAAAGCTGAGTTCATAGCAGCTCTCTCCAACTCACTAGACTCTGAGCTGCCAAGCAACAGCACCAAGGAAAAGTGGGAACATCTCACACTGACCATCCACAGCACAGCCATGTAGACCTTCGGAAGAAAAAAGAAGAAAAACAATGACTGGTTTGAGGCCAACTCTGCCACACTCACCTCTGCCGTAAAAGAAAGACAAAGTGCCCATCAAAAATACAGGCACTCCCCAAACCCAAAGACACTGCAGGCGCACAGATCAGCCAGGAGCAATGTTCAGAGATTAGCTAGGCAATGCGCAAATGACTACTGGATCCAACTCTGTCAGAGCATCCAGCTTGCGGCCGACACCGTAATGTTAGGGGGATGTATGACGGCATTAAAAAAGCCTTTGGGCCTTCTAAGAATGTCATAGCCCCACTCAAGTCCTCAACTGGAGAAATAATCCTTGACAGGGTTAAACAGATGGACAGATGGGTGGAGCACTATTCAGAACTTTACTCCCAAGAAAATCATGTAACCCAAGATGCCACCCAAAGATTCCCCCTAATGGCATAACTGGACGACATACCCACCATAGCAGAGCTAAAAGAAGCTATTGAGCGATTACCAATAGCCAAGGCCCCCGGTCAGGACGAAATAACACCAGAGATCAACAAGTACGGCAGCAGTGTATTGCTGGAACACCTGCATGGCCTCCTCTGCCAGTGCTGGGAAGAAGGAGCTGTACCAGAGAATATGAGAAATGCCAATATCTGTATGAAAATAAAGGAGACAGAAGTGACTGTAACAACTACAGAGGCATTTCTCTCCTTAGCATCGTGTGTAAAGTCTTTGCACGCGTTGTTTTAAATAAACTGCAAAGACTTGCTGAAAGAGTATATCCTGAATCACAGTGCGGTTTCCGGGCAAAAAGGCCAACAATCGACATGATCTTTTCTACAAGACAACTTCAAGAAAAGTTCCGAGAGCAACACATGCCCCTTTACCTGGCCTTCATTGATTTAACAAAGGCTTTTGACCTGGTCAGCAGAGATAGTCTGTTTACAGTCTTGGCAAAAGTTGGCTGCCCACCAAAACTGCTCAACATTATACAGTCATTCCACAATGGTATGAAAGGCACGGTGCAGTATGACGGTTCAACTTCCCCTCAATTTGATATCCTCACTGGAGTCAAACAGGGCTGCGTCCTCGCCCCGACACTCTTTGGCATCTTTTTTGCCGGCCTGTTGAAACATGCCTTTGGATCCTCAACAGAGGGGATTTAACTTCATACACGTTCTGATTGTAAACTATTTAATCTGTCCAAGCTGAAGGCAAAGGCAAAGATCCGAGAAACGGTCATCAGGGACATGCTTTTTGCAGACGATGCTGCCATTGCAAGTCACAACGTAGCTGATTTGCAAAGCCTGATGGACCGCTTGGCCAAGGCCGCCTGGGACTTCAGACTAACCATCAACCTCAAAAAAGATCAACGTAATGGCCCAAGACTCTGACCCACCCAACATCATCATCGATGGCTGCCAACTTGAGGCCATGGAACGCTTTACATACCTTGGATCCAACATCACCAACAACGTGTCCCTTGATTTCAACCCAGATGTAAAGATCGGCAAGGCCTCTACAACTCTGGCCAGGCTCTCAAAATTGCTATTTACCAGGCATGTGTGCTAAGCACCCTCCTTTATGCCAGTGAATCCTGGACCCTATACTCCAGACAAGAAAGGAGATTGAGTGCTTTCCACATGCGCTATCTCCGGCGCATCCTGGAAATCACTTAGCAGGACCATGTCACCAACAACGAAATGCTAAAACGGGCGAAAATCCAAAGCATGACAACTCTTCTTCGCCAGCGTTGGCTTAAGTGGTTGGGACATGTGCGCAGATTGGAGGATGGCAGAATCCAAAAGGACATCCTCTGTTCTGAGCTAGCAAAAGGAAAGATATCCACAGGCTGGCCTCACCCCCGTTACAAAGATGTTTGCAAGAGAGACCACAAAGCTATTGGCATTGACATAAATAGCTGGGAGGAACTCGCTCGGAACAGGTGCAGTTGGAGACAGGCATTGACTGCTGGGCTAGAAGCAGGGGAAAAATACCTGCAACAGGTCGCATACAAAACTCGCCTAAAGTGGAAAAGGAAAGCAATTCAGCCAACCACTAGCACTACCTTTCAGTGTGAGAAGTGCAGTAAAGGCTGCCTTTTGCGAGTGGGCTTGTACAGCCACAACAGAAGCTGCAAGATCACGTGCATAAATCATACAGGAGCACAGAAAACTCCGTCGTCTTACGAGGCATAAGGAAGCCAAAACAAACATTTTCAATTTTAAGCCAAGACTTTTCTGGCCCAATATACTCTGCAACTATTGGAATATTGTATATGCTTACTTGCTTCCCTATTTGTGACAATGTTTCTCAAGTACATTAGAGGCTATAAGCCCATAAAAGCAAAAACGTTCTTTTAGTGCCCTATGAGGATGAATTAAATTTTTTGTTGTTTCCAGTTATTGCCGTGAGAGGTACTCTCACCAAAGTTTCATACTTCTAAGTGCAAGGGAAGTTGGCGAATTAGTGATGAAACTCTTTTTTTCATTAAAAAAACCATTAATGCCCCGGTACTCTTAGGAGTGATTATTTTTCACTTACTACAATCTCGAGAATGTACTCAATAACGTCAAAATTTTTCATTTTTTTAACTACACGGGAAATCTGAGAATTAGTGCTGAGTCAGTTATAATATAGCTCATTTAAGTAAAGAATAACATTTGGGCCCTCGATAACCCATGAGTAGCAAATTTTAAAATTCTTTTTCGTCTATTATCGTCTTGGGAGGCTACTCAACAACTTCCCAAAGTCTTATGCTTTGCATTTTTCCTACCTGCACGGGAAGTTGGAGAATTATTAATGATTAATTTTTTAAATAAATTTTATAATAGGAAAACACTATATTTAGCCTCGACCCCCAATGCGTGTTATGTTAAATTATTTTACCACCTGTTACCCTAAATTTCATGTTTCTACTACATGGGAAATAGGAAAATTAATTAGTGATGAGTCAATTTTAAATTGAGTGATAATTTTAAATAGTTTTGTCGCCTATTATATATACGGGAGGGTACTCAACATTTTCCCTAAGTCTCATGCTTCTATCTTCAGTGGATGATGGATAATAAGTGATAAGTCAGTTTTTATCTTTAAAAAAATACACTTTGGTTCTCGGTCCACATGAATTTGAATTTTAAAGTTATTTTTCGCCAATTATTGTCTTGAGAGTGTACTAAGCAAGTTCAACAAATTTAATGCATGTACCTACACTGGAAGTTGGATGATTGTTGATGAGTGAGTGATTGAGTAGAGGCTTTGCCTTTTATTAGTATATATGAGTCATTGATAATGGGTTTTTAAATTATTTATTTATTTTAAAAGTACGCTCTCCTTTATTTTGATTCAAATATCTGACGCACACGATTGCCACGTGTCAGTTTTGAATAGCTTTCAAACAAACTTTAAAGGGCTTTATGAATAATTTACATTTTTAATCTTCAAGTCTGTTTAATGTCTTACATGGAACATTAATTACATGTGGTCATGGAAAAGAATTCGGGACACCGTTTCAGTGTGCCTAAAAACGTGGCATTTTTGTCAGTTGGAGCTCCTGTTACGAAACCAGATTTAATAAAGTTTAAGAGTTTAAGCAGGGCGCAATTTCACTTTGAACTGTATGTGTGTAAGTATCTTAAAATCCTGATTGCTTTCCAGACATGAAAAAGTGGATGTGTTGATATTAGCATTTCAAATATTTTTTTAATAATTATGACTCTGCAAAAGTAGGTACACATGTTTTTTAACGAAATAAGCATATGTAATTTTTTTAATTCAGGCTTTACTTTATAAAAATACATTTTTCTCTTAAATATCAAATAGTACTTGAAGAAACCATGCAGATAAAAAATCCCAAAGAAAAGGACACACTTTTAAATATCGTTTTGGGAAATAAAAAAGCTCTTAAAATAATTCAAAAAGTAAGTATTTTTAAGAGCATTGTATATCTGTAAAATATATTTATTCTAATGATATTTTAAACTTTAATTTTAAGTAAATGCCTTTCAAATAGTTGTTTTTTAAAAAAAAACAAATTACACAGACTATTTGTGTAAGGAAACAATGAATTAAACCTTTATTATCAACTAATACAAATAATGGTAGACGTTTCGGCTCATGCCTCATCAGTACAAAAACAGTTACGTGTACTTACATATATCTTAAAATTAAAACATATTAAAATCTATGTGATAAAATGAAAAGAAATGAAAGACAAAAATAAACACGGACATAGAATATAACAAAAAAGGAGGAAGTTGATGAATCTAAAGTAACAGTGAAAACCACAACGGGAAAACGATTTTGCAGTCAGGTAAAATTGTGGATTTGGTTAATTCCATATGGAGCCAAGGTAGGCTACCAAACCGTTTTATGAGTCTATTTTCCATGTGGACTCTATCATAGGTATTAGTTGCATATAGAATACCAGTAACTACAATATCCAAAATGCAATCGTGGTCAACACTGTTAAAATGTCTAGACACCGGACACTGAGCCTGTTTATTTATATTTTACAGGTGTTCTCTAAACCGATCTCCAATACGACGACCTGTCTCACCCACATAAATTTTATGACATCTCTTGCAAGTAATTGCATAAATCACGTTGCGACTGGTGCAAGTGAATCCATCTTTTATTAAGAATTGTTCAATCTTTATGGCTGACCCTCTAACTCAGCTGGTCTTCAAAAAACCTCCTCTTTTTGCTTTCCGGAGAGATAAAAGCCTCAGAGACATACTTGTAAGAAGTCACCTTCCCACAATGAAAGCACATATTGGAACAAAAGGTTGCAACCGTAACCGTTGCAATACTTGTCCATATGTGGTTGAAATTAACAAAATTTCTTTCCCTCTTGAACAATTCTTAATAAAAGATGGATTTGTTTTTGTACTGATGAAGGCATGAGCTTTAATTTATTGTTTCCTTACACAAATAGTCTGTGTAATTTGTTTTTTTTTTAATAAAAAAAAAGCTTTATGCAGTCCTATTCTGTATGATATATTGTTTTTTTTTACAAATGTTATTTCAATTTTTGTTATTTTGTTCTTTTTACGTTTGTTTTATATTCCAGAAGGACTCAGATTTCAGCGACAGGGGAATTTCAGTTTTAATTAAATACTTTTTCACGATGAATAAAAGAGAAGAATTGTTTCATATCCTAAAGAATGGATTGGAAAAGCAAAAGATCTTAGATGAAATAAGAAAATGTGTAAGTTTATTTGGCTTTATTAATTTCGGAATATAAAGTCACATCGATTGTCTCAATCCATTGCTTTAGAACTACCTCTTTAAAAATAAATTCATTAAAAGTTACTAGTTTTGATTCATTTGAATTAAATTTGATTACAAACTATCAACATTTTATTAATGTATTAAATGTCACTAAAATTTCACAAATAGTTCTATATACTACATAATTGCGAATCATGAAAAATATTGAGTCATCAAACAGTTTTGTTTATTTGATTTCTACAGAACGCTGTTGAATCTTTGCAAATATATGTAAAATGTAAGTACCTATAAAATAATTTCATTGACATTTCATGTCCAATAAAGCTCACATATTGTACCATTAACCAAACACGATGACATTAAAAATGTAATTTATTCTTAGATTATATTTTACAAATAGAGGGCTCTTAGCCTCCATTTTAACAAATTTAACCTATTTTCCATGTTAGCAAAATGTTTGTATAAGGAAACTACATTATAACCATGGATTTTGTACAAAACCAAATGGTCATTCCACTATGACACGTCATATCCAAAATCTGTTTTGAGTAAAATATATTTTTAATTTTAAGAAACTAAAATTGGACTCTCTTTAGCTCACCCTTAACATAAACGTCTAGAAATGAAAAATAATAAACGAATTTTTTCGTTCACCAAGTTTATCGCTTCATAACATTTTTAAATTATTACAGGTATTTACATTTTATTTTTAAAAAAAACGAGTTATTAAAATAATGACTTTATTTTTTTCAAAATTGAAAAAAAAAATCATAACACGTGTATTACAGGTTCTATATTTAAATAGCGAAATTTGGGAATTTAAAATATTTTGAATTCAGACGGATTTCTGTAACAATTGCTAACTAAACTTCGTTTAAAGATGATTGGATTAAATTAACACTTTGCAAACACTTTACGCTAAAATTAGCACCATTTCTTGCATTCAAGGCTTAGTTTCTAAACCGCTCGACATGGAGTAAAAATGAAAGCACCTACAAGTAGTATGACCACAAGGCTACTATAATATGACATCATTCTTGTATTAATATGCGAGGTTAGGGTTTAGAAACAATATTAGCTGACCCAGTAAGCTACCGCCTGCGAAACACTTTTTTGCATATTTTTTTTCACAGGATACACTTTGACCTCAAAGGAAACACATAACCAAAATCACCAAATAATCATTTTTAAGTTAAGGGGGTCAACAAATAACACTGAAGATGTCAATAATAATGCAAAAACTTTTATTAAAGAAATAAGAGCCGAAATAACTTAGTTCTGTATGATATGTACATTTAAATAAAGGCACACAGAATCAAAGAACAACATAGTAGACAGACAATATCAGTATAAACTTTTTTTACAAAATAAACTTTAGGTACCGGTAGATCTATAGCAACTAATTTAAAAAAAAAAGATATACGTTTAGAAATACAATAACATAGCCTATACAATAACACAGTCTACAGTCACTAGTCAGGGCAGCAAACATTGCAAGCAAAGGTGTCCTGTTTTAAGGATACACAATTTATTTTGCGTGCACTGTGCATGCCACCAGCAATCACACACATCAAATTGGAACCAAACCTCTGCCCCTCCCCCTTTTTTGCCCCCTTGACACATTCCTGCCAACAAGTGATCCTCTTCTATATTTAAAGTATTGTAATCTGCAGCGATGTCAAGCTCTATTTTTTTGAATTAACTGTAATCCCTCACTGCTGCAAAGCTCTCCAGATTTACTCCCTACCCACGCTCACTTATATGGTGTCGTAAGGCATCTATCCAAGCTGGTTTAATTGCACTAAAAAGCTTGATCTAGAGGCTGACTCGCATGCGGCAACAAACAATATAACACTATATGGTTGTCATGACATAGCTGTGATGTCTCAACCAGTGCAGTGTGGCTACTATGACCGTCTACCAGTAGAACTACAGGCTTCTGTACATGGGCTGTGGTTGGAATAAAGCTATCTCTTAGCCAGGAATAAAAAATATGTGCTGTAATCCAACCATTATCAGACACTTGTAGGAATGCCTCTGGGAAGTGATGTAATACATTTTGGACGTCATTCTCTTGTAGGGGTAGGGGTATATTAACAGGGAACTGAGGAAGTGTCCACTAGCGCTGGTACATGCAAGAACAGTCACTTGTGACTTCACACCTGCAGTAAAAATGTGCACATGTTTCGACCCCCTGCATGCAATGACCTTCCTGCTTTTGGTATCAAAAGAAAAACCCGTTTCGTCTGCATTGTAAAAGCAATTAGGGCCACTAAGTAGAATGGGATAAATGCTGTCAACACAGCATTTTAAATCGTTAAACCACTTTTCAAAAGCTTTTGTTGTCACCAGGGCTCTCTCCTTTCCAAGTGATTGGTAAGTACGCAGTGTCAAAATTTAGGATGGCGTTTAAAAATATTACTTAGCCATGGTGATGTTGGCATTTTGGTTTTTCTCTTTGAAGAACAATGCCTGGTATCTAAGATATGTTTGGCGATTTGTCTCACCTCATCACCAGTTTTTCTAAAGCCTCGCTTGGCTAGCTCTATTAGCCAGTTAGCTAATTTGACATCCTCTTCAGGCGTGAGTAGGGTCTTTGCATAGGCTATAACAGGCCAGTTGCCTGTCAATTTGTCGTAAAGAGTATCAAGTGGAATGCCAAAGTCCTTAGAAGCATTTCTAATAGAGAGCCGCTTTTCCCTAGTACTAGCCAATGCCGCATTGATTACATTTGGACTCTGTTTGTCCTTATGCTAGACATTGCTTTAAATCTGAAATATATTACATTCTATTTAATTTTCATCCTAATAAAAACTTAGAAGCCTAGATATAGGCTAGACCTAGATCTTTACCTTATTTTTGTTACATGAAAAAGTGTTTGCCCCGAGGTAATATCCTACAATAAAACCAATATACTTTAACGTGAACATGCCCTCAAAACCAACATTACTATTTTCAAATAATTCTAGAGGCCAAGAGTTAGTCCCACATTTAATTTTTTCTGCAGAAATAAAAGTGTTTTCTACGAAGTAAAATCCAACGTTAAACGTTCTTCGTCGTAAACACCACTTTGGAAAGAAGATTACTTTTATAAAGCATTTCAAAGTTTAACAGAGTGGTTACTGACCTATTAGTAAGTTATTATGCATTACCAAAAAGAGAGTTTTCCAAACCAAACAGGAAAATTAGTCTTAACCCGGAAATCACCATCGTTTTTCCTAGGGATGTTGACAGCATACAAGGCGCAAGTTTCAAGATGTTGACACACATTTACTCACAAAATAGTAGTTTCCGGAAAACGAAACGGGGAAATGATATTTAAAAATAAACTATTTCGACTTATGCATGTTTGTTTTTGTGTTAGACAAGCAAATAGTGTTTCGTACGACACAGCGTTTGCGTAGTGGTAATTTACTCTATATTTCTAATAATGGATACGATTTTAATTAGAATGAAAGAACATGAAGTTATAAAAATCTCACTAAATTCTTTTTTTAAACTTTTAATTACTTATTAACAGTTGATTGTTTTCATTCGTTGTAATGTAATGAAATTGAATTTTTAAAACTATCAGAATTTTATTAATGTATTATATTACACTGAGTTTTTAAAAATCGTTTTTATGAGACGTCGATGAAAACTAGATAAAGAAAAAATAAAACAAACATGCGTAGGAGTAAAAAATAACATAATTGAGGTTGTTTGCTATTTAATCTAATTAAAACAAAACAGAAGCCAACAATTAACAGAAAGTTACATAAGAATAAATTAATGGACGCTACCTAAAGTTTTTATTTCCGTTCTAAACAAGTATCAACTAATAAGAGCAACTTAGTAAAAGAAAAAAAAATCAATGCAAACTATTTTATAAGAAAAACATTAATTGAAACTAAAAATGCTAAATGCTGAGGAGTAATGTGAAATGAGAAATCATCTCAGAGTCCCTATGTCAATGGAGAATTTAAAACCCCAAGAACCTGATGCGTTATGAAGATAATTTCTTTTTACAGATTTAGTATGAATATCAAATTTAAATGTTACATTAATTTGTTGAGACTTTTTTTTAGAATAAGCATCTTTTGTATGAGACCATCCAAAAAAAAATATTAAAAAATCATAAACTGGAACAAATTTAAAAAACGAGCTGCCAGATTCATTAGCAGACAATATTCAAAAGAAGATTAACACCTATAATCAAACAATTAATAAGTACTGGAAACCGTTCAGCATAGAAGAACGGATATTAGTAATAATGGATAATACATAAATGTTAAAGGCAAAGTGTGAACTCAGGCATTCTATGGAATGCCTAAGCAGTGTATAGAATGCCTGATGGTTTCAGACAAAGTTCGAAATGATTGCTATTTCCTACATTCCCAAAGCATTATATATAATTTCGAGTTGTTTGGCAAATTATGAAATTGTCTTACCCTGCCATTTTTCCAGCCACTGATGTTGGCAGTGGCGCTTTCGTCGTTATTTGATGATTGTGATCGGAACCAGTGAGTGTTGAAGTTTATTGTAAGACAGCATTTAGCACCACAACCAATCAAAGGTAATAGGCCAAAAAACTTCTCACGGCGTCAGTTTATATCATCAGGCTGAGTTTCGACACACGTTCTCCCACACCACTTCCCGTTGAATTGCTGTGTGACCATAGTGGAAGAGAATGTAATGCTAAGATAGGAACCACGCCATGTTTACATACAAGGACGCTTATACGATGATTTATCTAAATTAAGAGCCAATGCTAATAAAAACATCGTTTTTTAAAACCGAAACTGTTATCAAAAGTTGGTGAACGATGGGAAAATGGCTAAGACCACCATTAAGCAAAAATCACGGGACTATTGGCTTTTGAAACCATATGGCATTCTATACATTGCCTAGGCATTCTATAGAATGCCTAAACTCACTCATTGTCTGTAACATATGTAACACCAATATATTCTAATGCAACCCTTAGATAGACATAGGGATCAAACCAGTTTTCGTAATTCAAATGCAAGAACAAACACAAAAATAACATCGTTCTTCATATCTGGCATTTGTGGGTTGCCTGATCAAATCAGGTAAATCCACACCAAATCAACATTTACAACTGAAATTAAACTGTAAGAATAGATATAAAACATGGATAAAAATAAGACGCAATAATTGTGTGTTTCGAAGGATTCTCTGTAAAAGATAATATCAATAAGTATTTAAAAAAATAAGCTCAAATTTTATCTGTTGGTTAACGTTTTCTTGTATAACGATAAATGTTATTATTTTTTTTGCCTTGAAACAGTACTTGAAGAAGGCATGAACTTACAGGATATTAAAGAAAAGGACGAACTCTGTAAACTTGTGTTAGGGTGTAAAAGTCGTAAGAAAATAATAGCTGACGTAAGTATCAAATTTAATGTTGAGGTATAATTAAATGTAAAATTATATTTATATATGAACACATTGTATACTATTGATACAAAAATAAAAGTAGGCTCTATTCCAAATATTTTATTAAGTCTAAAAATACATTATAAAAAATAATTTAATAAATGCACATAAACTTTCTTTTTAGAATTAACAAAGATTATATTTCAATTTTGAAAAGGGAAACGTGAAAAGTGACAGTGGAATAACAATTGTAACACAATATTTTTGTTCAAGAAAGGAAAGAACTTATTTACTTAAGTTGCTTAGACAGGGATACAGCTGGCAAACAATCTTAGACGTCATGGAAGAATGCGTAAGTTTATAATCTATACTAATAAAAGGGAAAGCCCTGACTGACTGACTGACTGATTCATCACTAATTCTCCAACTTCCCGTGTAGGTAGAATCATGAAACTTTGGGAAGTTGTTGGGTACCCTCTGAATACGAAAATTGGCGAAAAAGAATTTGGAAAATCTCAATCATGTGGGGCCGGGGGCCCAAAAACATTTTTTTCCTTATATGGGCTATATAAAAATCGAAAACCACCAATTTTCCTATTTCCCGTGTAGTTAGAAGCATGAAACTTTGGAAATCTTTTGAGTACATGCTCTTTACGATAATGAAATGGACAAAAAAGGTAAATTTCCCACCTATGGGGGACGGGGCCCAAAAACGTTTTTTCCTGATATAAGCTATATAAAAAATGAAAATCACTAATTCTCATATTTTCCGTGTAGGTACGACCATGCAACTTAGGAATTTTTTTAGTACACGCTCCCGACAAAAACTGGCCCAAAAAAAAACGTTAAAATTCCCTCACATGGGGGACCGGGGGCCCAAAAATAGTTTTTCTTATATTAAAAATCGCCTAATCACTAATTCTCCAACTTCCCGTGTAGGTAGAAGCATGAAACTTTGGGAAGTTGTTGGTTACCCTCTCACGACGAAAATTGGCGAAAAAGAATTTTAAAATATTCGCTCATGTGGGGCTGGGGGCCCTAAAACATTTTTT
>MUZC01000223.1:350120-402226 GCA_002072015.1 Radix auricularia
GGTAAATTGCTAGTATATATATATATATATATATATATATATATGTGTGTGTGTGTGTGTGTGTGTTTGTGTGTGTGTCTGTGTGTGTCTGTGTATGTGCGTGCGTGCGTGTGTGTGTGTTTGTGTGTGTGACGCTAAAATCACTAACAAAGTACAAGTTACACAAACGATTTGTTAGATATAAATAATAAATTAAAGCATTATTAATAGGTTCATACCTATGTAGCATTTCAGCTAAGTTCTTTAATTCTATTCGAGCGATAACACAAGTATTAAATGAAAATTTACAATTTGCAATTCATACTCTACCACTGCAAAATAATAATTACGCAAATATAAATAAAACATAGATTTTAATAGATGAAGCATTTTTACAATTACGTTTTTTTTAAAATACGGGATATTAGAAAAAGAAATTATACACATTTAAAGATAATCCACAAACGGTAAAAATATACTATATCCGTAGTAGTTTTATAAATCTATTTTTGATGTAGATCAAATCATGCATATTTATCGTATACAGAGAGCCTGAAACTGAAATATCTGAAATCCCTCCGTTACAGGACGTAAACGCCTGTTTATATATGAGAGGTTTTATCTAGATCACTCTCCCGAGCGATGATATATCTAATCTATGTATTTTATTATGTCCCTTACAAATAAATGCTTAAATAATGTTATAACTTTTGCGAGTGAAACAATATTTTAAATTAAATTTTCTCAAGAGGTAAAGAAATGTAGTCTATTTCGATCATGTGTAGACAAGTACTGAGAGAAATAAGTTTGTTATATTTTGTATCATAATAAAATATATAATCAGAAAACGGGGTCTGAAGATAAATTATGATTTTATCCGGAACAATTTTGCGATTAGAATAGTTATTTTGCTTTAGATCAGCGGTTCTCAACCTGTTAGTGATCCGAGGGGGTTTCCTTGGTAGTCCGCAAGCAAAGGATGACATTTTTATTTTTTTTAATTGAAAACAGGAAAAGGTATAAATTTTTTAATATAATAATTAATTTTAATCACTCAAAGTTTTTTAAATACTTAAATCGTTACAACATCATTTCTTTGTAAATGTGGATTTTATGCATTGGTTACAATTTTTTTAAAAAGCTTTGTTTCCACACTTGAAGTAGATGAACTACGATGGTGTCTTTCAAGCATTCCACCTCGTTAGGATATGATGTGCTCAAATGTGCAAACTCAAGGCTCGAACTAAATAAATTAATATAGCAGTCTTAATAATACTAGCTAATGTTTATGACTAAGTTTTTTGAATAGTGTAAAACAATTATAAATGGCATTTGTTCGTTAATAAAGAAAAGCATTACAATCTGTTTCCATTCATTGTTGTTTTTGAAGCACACAATCTTGCATATTTGTATAGTTTGACCAACATGTATACTAGTAGCTAATTATATACAAAGTATAATTATATATGAAATTCCAGCCTTGCAGTAGCTCTTCAGTAGTGGTCCGCGGCTTAGACACGATTTTTTTTCAAGTGGTACTCGAATCTCAAAAGGTTGAGAACCACTGCTTTAGATCACAGTACAATTCATGATTACTTAGAGTAAACAAAGTGTAACTTTAGTTGGGTTAATATTTAATTCAAATTTATATTAAAAATAAAAGCAATTGTCAGAAAAGAATTTTAAAACTTTTCAAATAATTATTCATTATGATTAATTTTAAGAACAAAATGCTTACAGGATGAGGTAAAATCTATGCAAATAGATGTAAGATGTGAGTACAAAAAAATTGTAATAGTGTTTATAATTGAGGCATTTCAAAGTTGTTTATTATGTTATATGTTAGCTATTTTAATTTAATATAACTTGATGGACTTAGTAATATTTTAAAAATTGCTGGTTAAAACTAGGTTTACTTCATAAAGAATGTAAGCTCCTAAATAAAATAATTATTGTTTTAATGACGCAGAAATATCATCAAAAGTTATTTATTTTCTTCTAGAAATATTTAGCATGTAGAATACAATACAACCTTTTTTTTAAAAAAAAAAGAAATAATTAGGGCACAGTTTAACAACAGATGTAGATATTTTCCAAAACAAAATATCCACATATGTTTTTGCATGTTCGTTTGACGCCGGGAATTATTTTAGTATTATGGCTGCGAAAATTAACGATTAGGGAAACTGGGGTAAAATGGGGTTTTGAAAATACACCCCTTTCAGAGCCTCAGAGCATGAAAAAAATTATTGTATTTGAAATATCGTGAGACGAGACGGCGCCATCTTTTATTTTGATTCACGTTTTCATCATGTGTCGTGGTTGAGAGGTAAATACAATTTTTAAAAACTTTTTCATCTTATATTTTGACATTATATTTTAAGAAGCAGCTTCCGGCTAAAACCTATATCTCCGACCGGAGCGTCGCGTCTCTTCCGATTTTGTAGGGTTTGGGTTAGGTTTAGCTTTAGAATTTCGAAAAATTGATGATTTTTAGGGTTTGGGTTAGGTATAGCTTTAGAATTTCTGAAAATTGAAGATTTTAGGGTTTGGATGGCCGCTGATAAGGTCGGCCCGGTCGGAGATATAGGTTTTAACCCAGCTTCCTTGTAATTAAAGATTTGAGTTAAATCTGTTATTGTTTCTGAATTATATTATATATTCAGCAAATAAGACTCTTATTTATACATGAGCATTGCTCCGCTTCGTTTTTTTTTAAAGTTTTATTGTGCCCCCCTATGTTGGGGTGAGATGGGGTATCTTAAAGAGGCGAAATGGGGTATTTCCCCATTTTGCCCCGGTAGTTTTATTTATTTAAATTATCAATATGAAATGTAGTTTCTACTTAAACATCCTTCTATTTTTTAATTACAAATATACACCTACAGTCTATTTTTAGAATATATTTTTATTGTTAAGGCCTAATATTAATAGCTAAAACTATAAATATAAACTAAGAAAGTCTAGTTTCAGCTAAGTCATCTAATTAGTCTAGGTAAGTAAAATAATTCTGACATTTAATTATAGTAATAGTATGCCTATTTGTTAAGTTCTTACTGAATCATACTTAAATTGCTGATATTAAAGTTGTTTTGTGTTTGTTTGTTTTTCAGATTATTAACTGTAAACAATGAGAAATTATAAAAGAATATCTGAACGTCAAACTTGGAATGAAACCGACATGCAGCAGGCAGTACTGTCTGTGATCAATGGTGATCATGGGTATAAAAAGGTAGCTGCAATGTATGGTGTGCCCCAGACAACCCTGGAACGCAGAGTGGCTAAATTTAAAAATAATGCTGATATTGAGGATGCTTGCAAAAAGAGTAAGTAAAGGGATTAAACACAATCTAAATATATGAATTTTTCCACATTATTAAATGCAAGAAAAATTAACATGAATAGCCTATGGCATATGTTCTAAATAAATGAATTTGTATGAAATTAATATTTAATTAGTTAATGCTAATTTGTAATTTTAATTTCTTTTTCAGGGCTAGGCGCATTCAACACCATCTTTACATTGGAAGAGGAGGCGGAACGTGTTCAGTTTGTTCAGCAGATGGAGAAAATGCTTTTTTGGCATAACCTCCTATGAGTTGAGAAAACTTGCCTTTGAGCTGGCTGAAAGAAATAAAAAGGCTCATAAATTTAATAAAGAGTTGAGGGTCCGGTTACGACTGGTATCAAGGTTTTATGTTGAGACATGCCAAACATTTGTCACTGAGAAAGCCTGAAGCGACTTCTTCAGCTAGAGCAATGGGCTTCAATAAAGTAGCCTTTAATACATTTTTCGGGCTTTTTGAGAATGTCACTGATGAAAATAAAATTGATGTCGAAAGGGTATGGAACGTCGATGAAACTGGCATTTCTGCTGTGCCTTAGTCACTGTCAAAAGTTATTTCCACAAAAGGAAAAAGGCAAGTTGTCTCTCTTACATGTGCAGAAAGGGGTCAACTTGTTACAGCTGTAGTTTGCTGTTAGGGGTTTACTTGTTACAGCTGTAGTTTGGTGTTAGGGGTCAACTTGTTACAGCTGTAGTTTGCTGTTTGGCAAGTGGGAGATACATGCCTCCTATTTTAATCTTTCCCCGTCAGCGCATGAAGGCAGAGTTGATGGATGGAGCACCTCCTGGTGCTTGGGCAGAATGCCACCCAAGTGGATGGATCCAGACTGATTTATTTATAAATTGGCTAAAGAAATTTATATTATACACAGGAACCACAAAAGATTCACCCGTTCTTTTAATATTAGATGGACATGCGACACACACTAAAAGCATAGAGCTTATTGATATTGCCAAAGAGAATGGTGTCATTCTCCTTTGTTTGCCTCCACACTGCACTCACAACATGCAACCTCTTGACATCTCGTTTATGAAACCCTTGAGTACATATTATGACCATAATTTAAGGAAATGGTTAAGAACAAATCCTGGGCGTGTGGTAACGCAATTTCAAATTGCATCACTGTTTGGTGTGTCATATCGTGATGCTGCTACCATGACTAATGCAATCACTGGATTTAAAAAAGCAGGTATTAGGCCAGTGGATAGGTCAGTATTTACTGATGCTGATTTCATGGCAGCGGAAGTAACAGACATGAGCATTATCTCCGAGGAAACAGAAAGTTTTTTTACCACAGATTCAGCCCCTACCACTGTCTCTGCTCCTGCCAGTGCCACTAAGCCTTTAGGTAGCACATCCACCACTGAGCCATCAACTTCATGTAGCACATCAACCACTGAACCTTTCACTTCCTGTTCTGGTAGCACATCCACCGCTGAACCTTCAAATTTTGCAATCTTGCAACGACATTTGCTGCCCATCCCAAAACAAGCTAAAAAAACGTATTTCCAAACAAAGAGGAAAAAGGCTATTTTGACTTCTTCGCCTTATAAAATTTTTTTAATGGAAGCCAAAGAAAAAAAAATAATCAGATGCAAAAGAAATCTGTCAAAACATCAAATGAAGATACAGCATGCCTCTATTGTGAGGAGCTTTACTCCAGCAGCACAGAGAGTTGGGTCTCATGTACTGAGTGCCAGAGATGGGCCCATTATTCTTGTGCAGGCATTGATGAAAGTAACAAAAAACCTGACTTTTTGTGTGAGCTATGTACCAGCAGTGATTAATCATCTTTTGTTTTTTAATTATTCCTTTGACCCCATTTTGCCCCACCCATTACCCCGTTTTGCCCCATGCGTGGGGTAAAATTGGGTTTTTATGTTATTTTTTTAAAAAATTCAATAAATCAATAAATTTACATCCTTTTCACTTGCTGATTTTTTACAATGTTGTCTTTGTTGTATTCTAATGTTTCAACATTTATTTGCAATCATTTTATTTAATTTGGTGACGTAATAGGGTTTCATTCTTAAGTACCCTAGTTACCCCTAATTTCTTGATTAATCGGTAAAAAATTGTATCCATTAAAATTATTTTAATCAATATAATAGCGATTATAATTGAAAAAGTTATGCTATATTTATAGATAAATAATTAATGATTTATAATTAATAATATTTTGCTTTTTTACGTACAAACTTCTCCATGTAAAACAAGATCTTAAAAGTGTAAGCTTTAAAATAAGCTTTATTCATAATGAAAATGTTATTTTAAAAAATTAAACAATTATTTTCCTTATTAATTAACAATAAGAAATTTTAATTCATTGATATCATATTGAACTGCTTATATTTAAATTACAAAATGTAAATGTTTCTGTTACTTCAATTAACATTTACATTTTAGTGACGTTGTACATCTTATTTTTAGCTTTTAATCAAAATTATCTTTTAATTATTTGGTAATTTTTCAAAAGTTAACGATTAAATTTAAATGAATCGATAACAACCCTATTTAATATATTTTAGTGTATATCATTGTTAATTCTTTTTAATACGTGATATAAATGACATTAATTTGAAAATTAATTAAATTTTAATCACTTTTTATAAAATTATATTAAGAATGATTCCATTTACATTTGTTGTCTGCCTTTTCTGTGTAAAAAGCCATTGAAGGATAATATTTTTGATAGTAACAATATAATACTAGAGACGCCCCGCCGAGTGAATTATATGTATATATTTTAGGATTCCATTTTCCCCGTAAGAAGTTATGTGATTGGACTAGTTCACTCTTTATAGTTAAGTTAAAACTAAAATATATCTTTTATTATTTAAATTAAAGACCCTAACATCGATTGGGAAAATGCTGTTACTCCGGATATTAAATATATTTTTCAAAAAATTCATAATTCTCTTTTGCGCAAAAGAAATGGAAACAAAATGAGATTCCTAGTTTTTCAGGGTTATTTATATAGATCTATCTTTTTTTTAAAAAAAAATTTTTAACGACAATGACACATGGTACTTTTTAAAATTTTGTTGAAAGCACCGTGAAAAACTGTGAAAAACAATAGATTTTTAAATTGTGGCAAAATTACAAAAAGGGTTAATGCGGTTAGGATAGTCTCATGTACACTAAGAAATGAACGGAAAGATACTCATTTTTATGGGTCTATTCAAAATCAGGTTATATAGTAGTGTACACTCACCATTATATATATTGTAAAACACATTTCTCCATTTTTATCACTCTCACACATTTCAAGTTAATATATACGTTAATGATCACATAATAAAGTCTTAAATGATCGCTGTATTTAAGTGAGAAGTAGTGACACTAAGATTAAATTAATTTGTTAAAAACAATAGATTATGTTTTATAAAAAAAAGCTCAACATTGTATGTGTTTCTTTGAAAATAATAAATTTTACACTTTAAATTTTAAAAGTACTTAAAAAAAGCATGAAGATTAAAGACACTACTGAGAAGAACGTACTTTTAAAAGTACTTTTGGGATGCCAAAGTCCAGATGATATAATTATTAAGGTAAGTTTTTAAGAATTGAATTTGAAACTATTTTTACTTTGAAAAAAATGTATTCTATCTTTCAAATATCAAAACTAATTCTGCTCCATTGCTATAATATTTCTTTTTATGTAACATAATATAATTATTTTTGAAAAAATTTAAAACATATCACTTTTATATTTAATTTTTTTTTTATGTTTTCCATTGAAAAGACAAAGGTGTGTAGCGACGATGGAAATTCAATTCTGACCCAATATCGTTGTTTTAAAAGAAATAGAAAGGATTTATATGCAATGTTTGAAAAGGAATTCCAGTGGAAAACGATCTTAGATGCCATGGGGAAAAAAGTAGGTCCAGCAGCTTTCTCAGTTCTTGTATTTTACTTTCAAATCCTTGTCCAAACTTAATAAAGAAATATGTCGCATAAAATATATATTTTTCAAAATTTCATTTTTTAAAATCATAAACTACTATTTCAACTCATCAGCGTAAGTGTGTATCTTGTACTTAAAAAATAAAATTCGTGTAATTTAAAATGTAAGCGATAAAAACATATGCAAAAATTGTATTTTTTATTTCATTGTATTTGTAACGTTATATTTCGTTCCACAAACAAGGACTCTATCAATTTAAACTATTTGAAACTGGTATGTTATATATACATAATCATTATTGAAAGTATTGTATGAGGTGCGAAATGGAAAATATCAAATTAGGCATAAAATTAGGGTTGTAAATATTGTTGAAAATAGCTGCCCTGATACCCATCCAAATTCTGACCGAGTTCAAATTGCGCATAATTGTCGCCATTATAACCGATCTACAATGCTAATTGGCCTTAATCAATGCAAGTCATATTTTCGCGGAATATATTGATTAATTAATTGATTAATCGTACGAAATTTAAATCGATTTAAATCAATTTGTTCAATTTAAATTTAAGAAAATATTTCTTGTACTTTTTTCTTTATATTTCGTGTTTCTTACATAATTTTCCCACGTAATATTATTATTTATTTAGACTAGCAGATATAAACGAAAATAGCGACAAATAACATTACATTATATTTAAGCATTTAAGTGGAAAGCTTACCAAACAATTTATTTTAAAGCTATCTGCGAATCGCAAAGTAAACGAAGACGAAAGAATGTACAGTGTTTATTGCCATATTTAATTAGCTATTCTGTGTTTAAAAGTATCGCTGAGGTACTGCATTCAGCACAAATATCATCTAAAGTATCAATGAACACGTTGTCAACATTGTCCGGTAAAAGATTTCTCCAATACAATCGATAACTAATTTTTAATTGTGTCAGTCAAAAAAGTCTTTAAACCACAAATTTTCAGCGGACTTGAAAGTTGCTATTGCACGCACAGTGGATTGCCATTTCAGAACGTCTGACTACAATTCTAAATGATCGAGCTTAACAAACGGTACTACGTATAGCGCTTTAAAACAAGACTTAGAATTTGCCCAGTCACCATGCAATCGATAATGTCATTGGTCAGATGCACGAGGAGAAATAAACAGAGCATAAGAAAACTACAGAAACAATTCCCCAGTATTGATTTTATTACCGTCTGTAGGACCGCAAACAAAAATAAAACCTTGTGTGGTATAACGGGACACTGGATTGATTTTGACTGAAAACTAAGAGAGTTAGATTGGGCAAATATGGTAAAATACACACCAGTTTTTACAGAATATGTATGGAGTGAACAAAATGCGACATATTGTGCCGATATTCCGCTAGAAGCCTTTTTAGAATTTTAATGGTTTATGATCCACGTTATAATTTAATATTCGAACTTCAAAATTGAACGGCTTCACAAACAGAATTGAAGGTATTGATGCTTTAGCAACTTTGCAAATGGCTATGGTCTTAGATCCACGTTACATGAACTCACCAATCTAAAGAGAGAGAAACGTGAAGCATTGTGGACAGATACCCCAGTGAATTCCGTGACATATACGATAAAATACAACTAACAGGACATCCAAAAGGCTTTTAAAAAGGTAATAATGATGAGACAAAAGTACCTGTGCCGGAGAAACAAAAACTGACTGTCGTTGATTTAACCTGAATCGCATTAGTTAACCGACGAATCAGACACACTATATTTATATTGGCGCGACAGCCAAGCCCACAAATTTACATGCTACTTTGAGAAACATTGAAATAACCTAAAAATTATTTACTTTAATAGCAGTACATTTGATCCATATTAAATTTTGATAGTATACATTGTTAGGTGACACAAGTCTATGTACAAAATTTCAGCTCGATAAAATTGCGGAAAGTTGGTCATTTTTAAATCCCTTATATTAGCTTTACCGCCGTCTCTCTCTCTCTCTCTCTCTCTCTCTCTCTCTCTCTCTCTCTCTCTCTCTGTAGTGGTCAGTCGGGCAGAACAACAAAAATAAAAAAATGACCCACTTTTGTGATGGTATCAAGTTGACATTTTTTCCACATAGACTTGTGTCATCCAACAATGCATTGTATCAAAATTTAAGATCGAACAAATGTACCCGGTATAAAATTAATGCATTTTTTGTTTATTTCTACATAAATGAATAATAACCGTCGGTTGTTATTTACATCCACGTGTTTTATGGAGTTCGCTCCAACATCCCCACTCGTCCCCGTATTACAGCATATGGGCGTTCAGTCACATTATGTCTGAAAATGTTTTAACATTATCAAAACCTTTTGTTCTGTCTCACATATAAGGGACTAATTGTCAAAAACCTTGTTTTACGGGTTCTTTTATTACATTGTAATGTAACTTGCTATGCCCACAAGTTTGCACTAATTCTCGTAAGAAATATTTAACCAACTGTTCCTGATCCAAATTTTTAGATTAGTTTCAATGTCGTTGGTTATACAATAATGACCAATCATAATCAATTAATAAACACAATTATTTTTTTTAATTTATTCATTTGATCTCTTTAATAAACTGAAATTGTATTTATATAACTGTTTTACTTACCTTCTCTTCGACAAGAACGCTATGCCCAGGGGCACCGCCAGGGGGTGAGTCCTCTGAATTTATTCAGCCACTCTTAATTTTTATTTAATGCTGATGCTGTGTGCGTAGATATATGTTAGAAAAATTATTCAAGTGACATATAAAAAAAAGGTTAAAATTTTAGCTTACAATTAAAATGAAATTGACGGAAAAATTTTCTGTGTGTCTAAATAGTTCGCTGAATGTGTTCTTCGGAATTTCGTATTTTACGTCAGTTTTCTAAAAATAATATTTTTTAAGTCATCAAATACGTATTATGTATGTTGTCCGGTGACTCTCTAACTTATTTTAGTAGGTGTAAATATTGAAAATTTTAATTCACTTTTATGACCCGGAAAGCTGTAACTGACTTATTCTAAACCAAAGTTAATAATGAAGTATAGTTTATAGTTTTATAGATGTATATTTTCTTAAATATGTGCTGCAGTCCTATCTTTATTTCAGCTTTACTGAATATTAATGTCTTCATATAAATAAATAAAATGCTTAATAATATATAAACAATTGAATTATCATTAAGTCAAGAGACCCCATGGAACAAATTCATTTATTTCTTTTGCATCATTCCCTCTGGGGCTGTACAGTCCTAGCATTGAGTGACAGACTATACCACATCTTTTGCACATACATTATCTGAATGTTTTGGCCTTTCTCGTATCTGTCTGTAGTCTCCTCCATCCTTCGCTCCTCCTTTACTAAGACGCCTTTCTTTACAACTACCGCCATGTAGATCAGTCTTACTTACACCCCCAGTCGCGTGTGCGCATTCTGGCTGCTTTCAAGTCCCTTTGACAGATATCTTTAAATCCCAGAAGTGGGCGACCTGACTTCCTTTTTCCCGATGCATATGTTCCATATAGAAGTTCATTGGGGATGGGGTCAGAGCTCATTCTTTTAACATGTCCTAGCCATCTGAGGCGTATTTCACTAAGGATTAAGAACATGCTTTGGATATTGGAACCCATCAGAACCTCACTATTTGTTACTTTATCATGTCATTTATTGCCAAGGATGCGACGCAGGCACCTCAAGTGAAAGCTATTAAGTTTGCGCTCATGGGATGTATAAGTTGTCCATGTCTCGCTCCGGTATAGCAGCATACTGATGATGCAGGCTCGATAGGAACAGTTTGATTTTCTCCTTTAGTTTGGTGTTTTGCCAGACCCGTTTATTTAATTTAGTCATTGTGGCAGCTACCTTGCTAATTCACTGTTTATTTCGTTCTCAATGGACAGTGTGTTGGAGACTTTGGATCCCAAGTAGCTGAAGCTGTCCTGAACCTCCAAGTTTTCATTCCGATATTGTTGGTAGGAGGAGAACTTAGCCATGATGTTTGACTTTTTCAAGCTTATTTTAAGGCAAAATTTTTGCAGGCGTTGCAAAAGCTTGACTTGAGTTGTTGCAAACGTGGGTCTTTGTGTGCTATCAGTTCCGCATCATCCGAAAAGTGTTGCTCACGAATTAGGACTTTTGTGGTTTTGGTTTAGGCTCGGCGGCGGGCAGTGTTGAAAAGTCCTCCATCAGCTTTGGTGTGGAACCAGATTTCATGTTTAGCTCCGTAGCTGACTTGAGAGGCTTCTGGCATAGCTCCATCAAAGTGCACTGTGCCCTGCATCTTTTCATTCATGGAACTGCTTGATGATGGTGAGTAGGAGTGTGGGACAGCCGAATTCTTAAGGACTTTGGAATTTGCCAGTTGCGACTGACTAAATCAAAGGCTTTCGTAAGGTCCACTAAGGCAATGTATAGTGGCATCTGCTGCTCTCGGCATTTTTTCTGGAGCTGCCGTATGGAGAACACCATGTCTATAGTTGCCTTTTTGGATATTTTTGTACATGGCTTTAGCATTCCCAATGTCTGCAGCTGACTGTATTTTGGAAACAAAATGATGGGTGAGACTGCAATCAGGCTTATAAAAAATTAAAAGGAAAAGATATAAACAAGATAAGGGTTAGCCTGACAGGACGTAACAAAACAGCGAACGCTTCGGCAAAGAGCATTTCTCAAAAGGACACAAAATACACAAATAAAACGAATATCAAAAATTAAAATAAAAAAATAGCTGCGGTGAAATCCAGAGAATAGATTCTCTGGATTTCACCTCAACTAAGTTTCTACTTTTTTATTTTTTATATTCGTATATGTTGGAGCTGAGATTAAACCAGTATGTATTGGCACAATAACGTGCGACTTTTTGGGCATGTGACTTGGTTGCTCGAAGACATGACACCTCGCTGGTGTAAGCTTTTCCTTTTAAGTCATAAGAGCTTTCCTTTTGGCTTCTGTGACAAGTTACATCTCGTCCCAATGTGTATCAAGCCAGTCCGAGTTTTTGTCGGACTTGTTCACCATAAGGGGGGGGGGAACACATATACCCTCTATTCAAGGATCACCAACATTTCTAGCGGCGATCTTGCTATGCCCAATTGGCTATATATTCCCTGATGTATGATGATTAGGAAATATGTCTATTTTAAAATATTTCATCAGATAGCATGAGCTCTCATTATGACTGCAGTCTAAAACTGCACTGCTTATTTACTTTATATAGTCCTAAATATTTGCTACAAATTCAAGGGTAAAAGTATTTATATTATTGCGCTTAAACAAAAATATTGCATGGAACTTTTCTGTATCAGATAAATAATAAACATATTTTTTTGTTTCTTTAGGATGCAGATGAATCTATCGAAAGAGATGTAAAATGTGAGTAAATGTAAACTGTCTGGTTGATATTTTCCATAATGTTATATCATTATTATTATTATTATTATTTATATTACCATATAAGACGAATTTTTAAGTCCTAAATCTGTTATTAAAAGTTTTTTTTACACCGGTTATCGCCTAATCGTATCTGTAATGATTATACATTACAGCAGCAGTAAATGAATATAATACAGTAGATAAATGTCTAACAGTCAAAGCCCTGCCATGTCTCCAACAGCAAGAATAAAATATTACAAACCCAGTTTCAAACTTAAATTGTCAAGGAAGATGGATGTTGTCATGCGCCAAAAATATTTTTAAATCTTTTTTTAACAAAAAATGTAGGGGGTCGTCCTTCATGCCCGAAATATGCGTTAAATTATACGATATTTTTCAGTTGAAATATCTACAAATAACAAACGCTGATAGCAATCAATGTTTTTATACGAAATAATAGATTATGTTTTATTGAAATGAGTGTGTAGTTTTGGAGCAGAGATTATGTGCTTACTTAGTCAATGCAAAGCGTTCTTAAGGCGTAATAGAATGCATTTCAAGTTTCGCAAGAAATATCTTATGTTCACTAAATTGTGAATGTTTATTTGGTTGTCTTCGAAAAGGTGTGTATTACTATGAGTTCAGTAGGGGTTTCAAGAGCTCTCTTGCATTATAGTATAAACGAACAACAAAGCCCGTCCAAGGACGTTGACGATGTTTGTCGTCCTATGACCAGTTGTGTCGCAGTTATCGACGCCTTGAATTCCTACCGCCGAATTGGTTCTTCAATATCGACGGCGGAAGGCTGTCAATTCGACGGCATGTTGCCTATGACTTACAGTAGTGATTAGCAGGAGTGAAACACGGGATGGGTACACTGTACTGAATGATGAAAAAAAAGATACTGCATTAAAAATAACTCGTTTTGATCGTCCGCGTTAATTAGATCAATATGGAAATGAGACTTAATTTTGCTCCGCTAACTATTGACTGTAGGCGTCTGTAGAAGTTTGATATACCAATCACTATCGAGAACCGTACAGACACCTGCCTTTTACTATATAGTATGAAATAGGATATTGCTTCATGTTTACTTCTTATTGGTAAATGGAGCTGCTTAAAAATGTGTGTTTGTCAATTTACATAATGTTAAAATTCACACTTATTCGTAAGTTTTATCGACCATACATTTTAATTTCAACACTTCATGTTAAATTGTATTACAGTTGTCTACATCAGTCTTACTCTAGAATTTTTCTTTCCCCAAATATAGAACAATGGTTTTGTATACACACACGAGTAATATATACCTCACAGCTCATTTTTATAGGATAGTCTTTAAATGGATGCACCTAAAAGATACTAACTACTAACAAATATTTTTTTTTATAATAAACACATTTTCTTTGGTTGATAGGTCCCATACATAAGACTCATATTATATTAAACGGTGTCAACAAAGTTAGGTAGAATTTTAATTTTTATATTCTAAATACATCTGTAAAAGAATATTTTTATAAAGCCTAAGGTTTTGCTTGATTATTTCATAACTGTACTTACAGGGTGATCCCAGGATACTTTCTAACTTATTTTTACTCCTAAATATTTAGCATCTTTAGTTAGGATTAATTATTTTCCAGGTATAAAGTAGTTTTGAATGTATATGTTTCTTTTTCTTTGTTATTCTTAACATTTGATACTTTTCTGGTTGGAAAGGCATACTTTAATTAGTTTCACATTTTATCAAATTCATCTAAGTCTCTTTGAAAGACTGTGCTTTCCTTTTCTGATTTCATTGTCCTATACAAATATCAGAAAATGACCCAACTTTTTTCTTGTTGATGTGTTGTTGAGTAAAAGATTTATATAAATTAAATAGAGTAAGGGACCTAGCACAGTTCTTTGTGGAATTTGTGAGTTAAAAATTATTTGTACAGATTTAGATCAATAAATTATTACAGATTGCTCCCTACCTAAAAGGAAATCTATGATTCAGTGATGTAAGAGACCTGAGATTCCAAAGTAGTTACGTTTTTTTTTTGGCTGCACAAATTAACGATTAATTTCTCGATTAATCGGACAATTTTTATACATTAATATTATTTTCATCTATTAAATAGCGATTAAAATTACAGAAAATATTTTTGTTTTTTTCAAAATTCTTATTATTAAAATAAATGTTTTTTTATTAATTAATAATTAAAAAATAGATGTATTAATTTTTTATGAACAAACTTCGCGATTTAAAAAGAAAACATTTTAAAAGTGTAAACTTTAAAATAAGCTGTAGTATAAGGAAAACGATATTTTAAAAAAATTAAACATTCTTTTACATAATGAACATAACAAAATTTAAGCTTAAAGTTCTCTAGTTCTTGACTAAAAGTAGCAAACCATTTCGAGATGGTGGAGTATTGAAGGAATATTTGTTGGAGACAGCTGAAGAACTTTACCAAAAAACAATGTATTTTTTGGTGCAAATACCATTGCTTTCTATGTTGCAGACTTGGATGAAAACATTGTTACTCAATAAACGAAATAAAAGCGTGTAAACATACAAGCAAACTTCGCCATTGCAATTGATAAACGCTTGACATCAGTTCCGACTATCAAATTCTTCTGTTCATTAGAAGTGTGGATAAAGATATGAACATAACAAAATCACTGGCTTCTCTACATAGCATATAGGGCACAGCTACCGGAGAGTATTAAAAACTAAAAGTTGATTTTAAATTGAATTTGACTAACTTCAGTTGCTTGACTGTTGATGGAGAAAAGAACAGGAGATTTGTAATGAGAAAACCCAATTGAAAACCATTCTTTCTGCTCTTATTTATTCACCATCAAGCTTTGTGTGCACATGTGGACATTATCAGTTTACTGAATCCTGTGGTGAAAATGGTATATTTAATAATGTTACAAGAACTCAATCTTAGACAGTTCAGAGAAATATTGAAAGATAAACACACAGAATCACAAGATTTACCATATTACACAGAATTAAGATGGCTAAGTTGTGAGAAAGTTCTGATTAGAGTATATGAAATAAGAAAGGAACTACGTTACTTCTTAGAAAGTGAATAAAAGTCACAGACATTATAGCCTGATGAAGATTGGGTGTGGAAATGTGTATTTGCTGCAGACATTCTTTGTCATTTAATAGGTCTGAGCCTAAAACTACGATATTAACGTGTCTTGTATTTGGTGTAAGAAAGGGCAATAACTTTACACACTTTCAGCAGTGCCCGTTCATTTCCCACTTTGTTTTCGAACTTGACTTAGCAACAAGACTGTAAGTTTTCTTTCTCGGCATTGGCATAATAACTTCATGCTCCCCGTTGTGCTCAATGACAAAAAAGTAGTCACACACTCTCCTCAACAATTACTTTCATAAAATGAGTACTTTAGGAACCCTGACTCGTTCGCAGGGCATGCGTATCTGTGTGTGCGCGAAGCAGTATGTACCTAATCACTCCTGTGTTCTCAGTCGTTTTAGTATCTCCTACAGTCGTCTGAGCTACGTTGCCTTTCCATTGTTCTTTTCGATTCCGGCTGGTTTGGTTTGCTAACAGGGCCAGACGTTCAAAAAGATATGTCTGTATCTTCCAATCATGGAAAATTGTATGTTGCTTTCTGCTGAGCTCCTTCTTTTCATTCACTCACAGTCGTATGCCCAAACCCACCCCATTTGGACTACGGCGTTTTTCAGGAAGTCTTCATCTGCCACTAAATCATTAGCGGCGAATGCTACGCCGCGGGTCGGCTGGTATTAAATATTTAACTAAAAACAACATCTATGTTTTGATTCTTTTCTATTTGGACCTTTGTGTGTAGTGGCCCCAGAACAACTGTTTCACAGTTGATCCGGCCCACCGGCCGAAATTTTGGAGACCCCTGTTATACATAAAATAAATAGTCACACAATATTTATACAATTTTTAAAGAGTTTTAATTGTTTATAAGCCTTTGTTAACTAAACTCCTTTTTTTATATAATTTAATGCAAATGTTTTCTTATTATTATTTAGCACTTAAAAAACTTATAACAACTTTGCTTGTTGAAAAAGAATGGGAGTGGGAAGATCTGAAGAAATTCAAAGCCCAAGTAAGTTGTTTGTGTTAGTTTTAAAATAAAATTATTTGAATATTGATCATGTACTTTAAAAAATTATTACAACATAAATCTTTTTTTAGGTCACTTTAAACGAACTAAACGCTAAAAAAATCTCATTTATGATTTATGTCGGAAAATTCTGTGTTTCGAGATATTACATAGATTCTAATATTGCATAGATCTAAATGAAAAAATAAACAAGACATGAAATAAAAAATGTAGGCTCAGGCGGGCGTCATTATGTTACAAAAAATGATATTCATAAAATGTTATTTTAGAATCACTTCATTCTGAATAAGCTTTTATCTAGCAAGCGTGTTGTTTGCAGAAAAGAAATATGCTGATGCATAGATCTTCATGCAAATATGATCTTGGCTATTGACGAGTCTAAATACAGGACATTTCCTTTAAAATATTGTGTAATATTAAAATGCAAAGGCGATGTTATATTTTTTTTAAAAGCTGACTTTAGTCTAGAACGCCCCGATCAGAAAACTCAATGCTGTCAGTTTGGTTTACAAAATTACATGCCGTTCATTGGCTAAAACCACTTCTTTCAGTCCCCATTTGATAAATGGAGCTGAAAAGTGGCTATGTCCCAGGAGATAACAGACATTCATGTTCCCCTTGAACGTAATAAGAATGTGGAGCTGACAAACATTTTGTGGGTGTTAGGACTCGCGATAAGAAGCTCCTTGCTTGTGAACGTATTAATTTAGCTTTGAGTTTGTCTGTGTTGTGGGTACTAAAAAGTATTATCATGTAAATTTTCTCCGTAATACTAAACCTATTCATAACCAAGAGTATTGTAAAGTCCCTACTTTTGTGCTCATTTAGTTACTTTCGTTAAAAAAAAACAACCTTAAACCAATTTATTATTTCAAGAGCGTTTTCAAAACTTCCTCGTCAGATGGGTAATTTCAGTAACGGCGTTGCATTTAGCGATATATATATTTTATATTTTAAATACTTAGGGATGTTAGGATAAGAAGAGGGATCTAATACTTGTGAGTTGAAGATAAATGGAGCTAGCTAGAAAATTGTCAAATGAAATTTTCAGCGATTGATATTGTTGTTATTAATGATCAAATTATAGGGAGTCGTATTAAGGTTTTTTTCATGGCTACCCTGACATTTTAGGATAAATATTTCTCAGAAATAAGAATTCATAGAATATTGTTAAATTGGTTGTTTTTATTTAAAAGCAGCGAATAATGTAACGTTAATAAAAATACTTACTTATCGCAACGCTTAAAAACGCTCAATCAATAGATGTTTAAATTTTGTATACTTCTTTGTCTCTGCAGCTTAACACATCTGATGTAAGTATATTACTTTGTGAGGCTAATAAGTAAACTCTGAACATTTTTAGAGTTGTAAATTTTTTTAAAATGTCCAATTATTTTCTTTAACAAAAATATGAGTGCTCTAAAATAAGACCCAAATGGAACTATAAATTTGTATAAATTACATATGAGTTTTATTTGTCTTAATATTTAATGCAATTAAACTTAGTGCATAATTTTTAAAATGTTATGTTTAAAAAAATTGTATTAAAAACAAAACCTAATAATACATTTTTTAACTATTAATAAAAAAATATTTTTTCATTGCAGTTTAAGAAAATCCATGTAAGTATCGTTTAAGTTAGTGTGTTTATAAACAACTTTGAAAATTCATCACTTTAAAAAAAAACATTTCTTATGCTTATAATGTACTATTTTAAATCCTTTTGCTCAGGAAAGAACAGACCATCAAATCGTAGAATTTAAATTAAAACTATATATATATAGTGTTTGAATATTTTTATCTTAGCTCTTAAAATTAGGTTAGGAAAACATTCAGATATTTCAATATTTGCACATATTTGAAAACGACAATTTTGTTCGTCTATATTTTAAAGCTTTATTTTGAATCCAAATATATTTCTCCTAGGGAAGAGATATTGAATCAATTGCAATAAGTGCAGCAGGACAAGATGATTGTGCTGCCATTTTCTTCGTGTTGTTCAAAATGATAAACGCCAAAAAGAAATTGAAAGAAATCATGAAATGTAAAAATTTATATATAGAATTGGTGAGTAGATATTTTTTTTAAAATATTGATAGTAACCTTCAATTGCCTTTATTTATTAAATATATATTAAATTATATTTAGTATTTCCATGTGGGCCATCAAGTTTTTATGTACAATGATTGTGAAGATGACGTGGTGGTCGAGAGGTAGCGCTCCCGACTGTCATACCGATGGTCACGGGTTCAAATCCACAAGAAGGTGAGGATTTATTCTCGCGGCCTGAGGAGTCCCCCAGCTCCGAATGGGTACCTAACTAGACAATAGTTATGCGGCTAGGGTAATGCGTGGAACCCCTATAGCCGTGGCCTGTGACCGCTGCATCACTTGCCATGAGAGACCATGAGAGATGATATGTGGACGCAATTATCTTCTGCATAGAAGAAGCGTATGTATATCTAACTATTGCTTAATCCGCAAAGGTAACAGAAGAGTGATCCTCTAATCACTTCTGTGTTATTTGTGAGCTTAGGGTGATTACCCCTCCCTTAAAATTTCGAAACCTTCACAAGCTATATGTCATGAACCGCAACGCATTCCGGCAAGATCTAGGTGTAGCAATGTCCCCGGACCTATGCCTCAATTTGGAATAACTGAATAATGCACTATGCACTGGACAGACATCCCAACAAGCTATATGTCATGAACCGCAACGCATTCCGGCAAGATCTAGGTGTAGCAATGTCCCCGGACCTATGCCTCAATTTGGAATAACTGAATAATGCACTATGCACTGGACAGACATCCCACGGCCACCAGCAGCAATATTAAATCAACGTGGTCAACTGCTTGGTATCTACCACCAATGTATTAACTTTGAGATGCAATGGTGTGGTTGATGTCGAGATTGTTTGTTCACAAGCAAATTTATTCTAAAGCCAAGTGCACACCAAGTAGTATTATAGTATTAAAATAATCACAAGCAGTACTATCAGGCAGCTATTTGATGTATGCAATAATTTCGAAGAGATAAGCAAAGCTATAGTCCTTCCCTCTGAATATCAATTGCATCCGCAAATGGCTGAAATCCATGCTTTACTTGACAAAACGGTGTTGACACCTTTCAATTATTCTCTTTCTTTTGCTGTGAGTTCATTTTTTTACATGTTTAAGCCTGTCACTGAAAATTAAGTCAAAAGTGTTTTCACAAATCGACACCCAACTCTTGTTCTGATGATGCCATCTCTACCGCACTATTTGTCGAGGCATTACATCATTTAATCCCAAAAATAAGCCATTTAGTAAATGAGAGTTTAACATCTGGTATTTTCCCCACCTTATGTTAATCTGCTGTGATAAAACCACTGCTTAGAAAATATAGGTTGGATCAAAACAATTTCGACTTTTGTCTATTTCATTTACTTCGAAGGTTTTTGAAAAACCCGTCGTAAAACAACTTTTTGCCTACCTTAACGACCAAAATCTTTTAAATCCATCAGACACCATATCTTCTTACAGCACAGAGAACTAATTATTGAAGGTAACAAAAGACCTCCTGCTTAGGCTTAGTGTAGCCTTTGACACCGTTGTCCATCAAACACTAATAAAAACCTTGCAAAATTACTTTGGAATATCTGGATCAGTCTTGGTTTGGTTTCTATCATACCTATTCAACAGATCACAGTTGGTAACATTAATTGACTGTCTCTCTCAAAGAACTGACTAGTTCAGTGGTGTGCCTCAGTGATCGGCTTTGAGTCCGGTACTTTTGTATTGTATACAAGGCCACTACTTCTACTGCTCGAAACGCATTCATTTAAATCATTTGCAGATAAAACTTAGCTATACAATCCTACTGATCCCATTGATATTGAATCTACTTTCCACTTGATGCAGGAGTGAATCGGATACTCTTGAATAACTTTTAAAAAGCTTAGATTGAATGACGAGACGTCTGAAACACTTCTCTTTTACGGCAACAAATCTCATAGTAGTTTGTCACCTACGAATTATATTCAGCTAGCTCATTCTGATATACTGCTCATATACTGCTCATAGTATTTACTTGGCTACATTTTATCTTACAATAGGTCTACCAACAATTTCACCAATTACATATGTCGCTCTGCCTACATCACCATCCATCAGATCAGCTCAATCCGTCATTACAAAACATTTAGTGCAACAAAAATTCTAGTGCTCTTGTTCTAACTCATTTTGGTTTTTGAAATTCGCTTCTGTCAGGTGCGCCAAAAAATGCATTGAAATACTACGGATAATTAAAAATGCAGCTGCCAACACGACCACATTACTCCGCTGCTTTACTCACTGATTGGTTCCATCTACAAGCCCGAATTGATTACAAACTGGCCGTTCTGTGTCACGACTTCTTTTATTACTAATGCCCCTCATATGTTACTGAAATTCTATTGGTCTACTCACCCACTCGTCAGCTACGCTTTTCTGCAGACATACGTATACACTAAAACTTTTGACAAAAAGTCTTTTGCTCTTTTTTCAACCAAACAATGGAATTCTCGGCCATTATTAATCTGTTGTATTCCAACTACTAGGGCCTTCCAGTCTGCACTTAACACACATCTTTTTTTTAATTTTACTGTCAAAGTCAATTAAACGATATTATCAAGGTATGAGAATAACTGCGAATAGTGTTGTGACATAGTTGTGAGCTCTCGTCAATAGTGACTAGAGAAGATTTCACAAAAACATAACAACGGGAGTGGTAGTCACGCAGTGGCTGTTATTGTATAGCTGACGTGCCTATTATTGTATAGCTTACGTGGCTGTAATTGTATTGCTGAAATATAAAAGGCTTGAGTTACACATTGACAAGAGTCGAGACTTCGTCTTCATTTTATCCAGAACCCAGTAGGCAAAAGACATTTTTTCTAATGATAAAAGTAGCCATTGAGTAGCGTACTTTCATTTATTTAGTTGCCATGATATGAATGTTTATTTAATACTTATATGTATGTTTATTATATGTATGTAAAGTGCTGTGAGTCAATTCCCTATACAAAGTATCATTTTTTAAAATTATTTTTTTTATTTCTATTGCATTAGCAGATGTTACAATAATATTTTAAAATCCCAAACAGGAATAATCAACATTTTGGACCCGTAGCCCCCAATAGCACTGTAATATGAGCTTAATTCCATATAATATTCTAATATGGGCAGTTATGTTTTTAAACTCTAGGTTTCATCTGGATGCTTAATCCAACCAGTAGCAAGATAATTTTAAAATAATTTTTTTCTTATATGAGTTCAGTTAGTAAAATATTAAATGGGCCCCTAATTGTAAATAAAATTTCAATTTTTTTTTTAAACACACTAGATTTCAATATGTATATTGATGTATATATGTGCCTCGTTTAGTCGAGATCCATCAATCCATCTAAAAAAATAGTATGACACACAAATCCGCACGCACGCAAATAAATAATATTTCGCTTTTACATATGATATGAGCATTACTCCTCTCTTTGTTCTTCTATCCTCTAGTGTTTTAAGTCTTAATGAGTTTACTAATAGTGTTATTTTTGTCAGTTTTGAACATTTTCCTGCTATAAATCTGGAAGTTCTTTTTGAAAATGATCTAGTTTTTCAATGTGTGTGTGTGTGTGTGCGTGCGTTCGTGCGTGCGTGTGTGCGTGTGTGTGTGTGTGTGTGTGTGTGTGTGTGTGTGTGTGTATGTGTGTGTGTGTGTGTGTTTGTGTACTTCCCTTATAGAAAATGCATGTTACTGTACACGTCTCACCGAAGTGAGGTAGCAGTTATCTTTATTTCCTAGCACTGTGTAGTTTTGTATGTTTATAAGCACAGCCACTCGAGAAAATGCGACCCAAACTAACGGTGATGCACCATCGTCTCGTGGGATGGAAGGATGCCTTATATGCAATCATACTCTACCATTTGTCGCAGGTGTCACGCTGAATGGCTCGTTTTTTTTTTAAATTGCATGACTCGTAGCATATTTCCATGTAAATGTTATTGGATCTCTTCAAACTCTTCTTGAAAAAATTATGACAGATATGCTCGAAAACCAAGTCGGAACGGTCAGCATCGGAATGACAACTATAACTAACATACGCTTCGCCGATGACATAGACGGCCTAGGTGGAAGCAAGGAAAAACCAAGAGAATTCCTTGCAAAGCTAGAGAAGACATCAAAGGCCTATGGCATGGAAATCAATGCAAAGAAGACCAATGTCATGGCAAACAGTAAATTCACAAGTGAAATACGGTTAAACGAGCAAACACTCGAGGAGGTCCCTATCTTTAAATATTTAGGGACTATAATATCCGATGAAAGCTCAAGGACAGAAATTTTTGCCAGAATGGCCCTAACAACTGCAGCATTAAGCAAACACATCTGGCAAAGCAAGGAGCTCTCCCTGAGATCAAAGATTCGACTAAAGCGCACTTTGGCGATGTCAGTCTTCCTGTATGGTTGTGAGGCTTGGACGCTCACCGCAGACCCCCAAAGAAGAATTAATGCGCTAGAGATGACATGTTTTCGAAAGGTACTAAACATCTCCTACACGGCGCACATCAAGAACAAAGCGGTCCGCGTTAAAATAAGTGGTATCATTTGCCCTTACGATGACCTTCTCACTTCAATTAGAAAGAAGAAATTACAATGGTAAGGACATGTGACTCGATATTGAGGTCTCTCAAAGACGATATTACATGGCACAATCCAGGGAAGAAGGAAAGGAAGGCAGATTAGACCCTTGACACATGGCATGAGATAGTGTGCAGCTCAAAATGGTGCCCCAACGACCCAGCGTCTGGTTAAGGGACAGTTCAGTTCAGTCAGTTATTGGGTCTATGTATAATTCGATGTCACCCAGGGGAAGCACAAAGGAAACGAAGTGTTACTTTCTATACTCGTATATATATAATTATGTTTTTATGTTATTAAAATTAATCTGATGTGATTAAGATAAATTTGCTGTAAATGTATTGTTAGGTTTATTATAATTATTGATTTTAAATTATTTTAAATTCAAGATTGTTTATTGGTTAAAATTGCAATTTAGTGATTTAGGATAAGTTTAAGTTTTTTTTTTAATTCTCCCTTTGTTGGAGACTTTTAAATTAAATTGCATTAGCCGTTTTGTGATATTAATAGTTTTTATTTTCTACTTCTTCTAATAAATTGAAAGTGAGATGTGAATTAATTGTATCAGTAAATATAATTCTCATCATGGAACGACCATGCTGGACGCGAGGTAGCAAGCTGTCTGACCTCTGACCCTACCGATCAATCAGATTGCAAGACAAGGTAGTTAACATTCAAAATATCGTTGAATTGAAGTCATTTACTATGTTCTTTCAGAACAAAAAAAAAACAACATATATTTCGTAGTGCAATGGTTACAACATCCGCGTAACAAACGGAGGTCACATGTTCAATTCGCCTAACAAGCGGAGGTCGTAGGTTCAATCTCCTGTTAAAACATTACTTTTTCAATTTAAAATAATGTCTGTCTTTGTGCCCGTTCCTATACCACTTTCTTTTCGAACATGTCCTTGCAAATAACTTCGTGCTCTCCGTTGTGCTCAGTGACAGAAAAGTAGTAATAAACTTTCCTCAACAATTACTTTCATAAAATAAATACTTTAGGCGCCCTCCCTCGCTCCCCAGGCATGCGCAACTGTGTGAACCCATAGTAGAGTGTACTTAATTGGTCCTGTGTTCTCAGTCGCTTTGTATCTCCTACAATCGGCTGAGTCATATTGCCTTTCCATTGTTCTCTTCGATTCCGGAAGTCGCAGGTTCAATCCCCAGCTAAGACATTATTTATTTAATTTTTAAAAATGTTTGTGCTTGTGCCCGTTCATTTCCCACTACCTTTTCGATCACCATAACAAGCACAAGACGAGTGGAAATAAAGCTTGTTGAATGGTCTGTGTCAGGTTATGTCAATAAGTTTATCGTTGGAAAGCTAGGCTGGTACTGGGTGCAAGTGGCTATCATAGTACACGTGTTTTCAGATCAACAATGCATCTCAGTTATCCCCGCATCCGATGTGCATTCGCGTTGTTCTGATTTCATCGTGATGTAGTCTTTGTCTGTTTACCTCCCCCTTCCTTTGCAATATATATAAGCAAATCTGCGGCGTATAATACGCCGCGGCCATCTAATTTAGATTAAGATATAGCCTGGTCCCTGCTTCATTCAAGTTTGTTAGTTGTGTATTTTTGTTTTATAAATTTGGTAGAAATGACAATTCTAGGCAAGACATAAAAATAAAATATATAATTAGTTGAGTTACTTTGGGAGTCTAGCTCGCCTCTGAGTCTATATAATTTAAATTTTACACACCAAACAATGTACTCATATTGATACTATGTGTCCCTTCATTCGAGATCATTAAAGTTATTACTAGAAATATTTAGGACAATTAATTTTTTTTATGCATGGTGGGCTTAATTAGGGACTGCCTTACCATTTATTTTTTACAAGACAAATTCATTTCCTGCAGAAGACTCTTCATTAAAATTATATGTTATCTTCTCATCTTATCTATACAAACACTCTTCCTTTGTAGAAGTTTATTGCATGCACAGACCATGACGGATGATCTTTTTGCCAGGGATGTCGCGTTCATGGGCCATGGTCATGAGGGTTCCACGCTTTACCCAGCCGCCTAACAAGTGTTAGGTACAAATTCCAAGCTGGGTGACTCGGGGACGCACTAGGCCCCGTGAACAAATCCTTGCCTTCACATGGATTCCAACCCGTGACCATCGATACGCCAGTCGAGCGCGCAGCCACTCGACAACGTATCATTCTATTAGATCATTATTGTCTAAGCCTTTTGATATTTCATTAAATAGACCTATTAATTGTATTTCACATTATCTGTTTTTTTCTAAAGCCCTTTTGATTTGTGCTAAAGGCATTATATTACTCAACGCTTCGAACTAGTCTACATTACATTATGTGTTCTAGTAATTTGCAAGTGATACTAATAAGTGATATGTATGTATGGCATTTGTTAGTATACGAAATTCGATAGATTTCTCTTTTTTATTTGAAATTCTTGTTGTGGCTGATGAGACCAATCCTTGAGGGGCAGTCTCTTCTGCATGTCACTCATGCGAATGCAGTGGGGCAGCTTTGCATGGCCTTTCTCCTCGCTCTTTTTCCACTGCTTCTTCCCTAGTTTGCTCCTCTGCTCTTATTGATCCTTCTTTATCTATTGCAGGCCACGTGGTCATATCCTCAGCCAGGTTTTCCCAGTTTTGTATGTCAATGTTGGCTACTTTCATGTCTCTCCGTCTATGTATGTGTATTTTAGACATGGCCGACAAACCGAACTTTTCCCTGACGCCATATTCGCTGTATAGCACATCTTTGGGAATGCGACCAGTAAACATTCTCTTCACGTGTCCAAACCTACGGAGGCGTCTTTGGTTTAGTATGACTGGAATGCTGCTCTAGCTTGCTTGAGATCCAGGATCTCTGTTTTGGGGACTTTCTCTTGCAATTTGATGTCAAAGATGCGGCGCAGGCATCTGAGGTGGAAGCTATTGAGCCTTCTTTCATATCTGGTATAAGTGGTCCATGACTCGCATCCAATAAGGGAACGTGCTCAGTACGCAGGCCTGGTATACCTACAGCTTAGTCCTTGCTGTGAGTTTGGCACTGGACCAGACTATTTTGTACAGTTTTGCCATAACAATTACTGCCTTCCTTATCCAACCGCTTATCTCATCATCCAGTGAGATGATAGTCGAAATGTTTGATTTCAGATATGTAAAACTTTCAATAACATCCAGGTTGCAGTTGTCTATAGTGATAGTCGGGAGAAGTGCAGAATCCTGTGCCATAATGTTGATATTCTATATGCCAATGTTCTGGCCAAACACTTTTCATGCAGAGTAGAAGCTGGATACAAAGTTCTCCAGTCCGTCTGCTGTGTGAGATATTAAGGCGGCATCGTCTGGAAATAAGAGCTCACGCAGCAAAATCTTCCTTATTTTAGACTTTGCTCTAAGTCGGGCGATATTAAATTATCTCCCATAATCTCTGGTGTGTATGTATATCCCCTCGCTAATGTTCTTGAACGAATACTGGATTAAGATTGAAAGGAATATTACGAGTAGAGTAGGTGCCAGCACGCAGCCTTTCTTTACTCCACTACTTATCAGGAAAGCTTCAGATGTGGCACCGTTATAACACACTGTGCCCTGCTTTTTATCAAGGAAAGTTCTTGATAATTTTAAGCAGATGTGTAGGGCAATCAATTTTTAATAAGATCTGGAAAAGGCTACTTCTGCTGCCACGATCGAAAGCTTTAGTTAGGTTGACGAATGCGATGTATAGATGCACATCTTCATCCTTGCCTTTCTCCTACAGCTAGAGCAGAGAGAAGATCATGTGTATAATTGATCTTCCGGCTCAAAAGCAACACTGCGATTCTGGGAGTACACGCAATGCTGGGGTCTACATGCGTGTTGATGCAGCTTGGGCGAAGGCGTTTCCAACTATACTGAAGAGAGATTCCACGATAGTTAGTATAGTCGCTCTTGTCTCCTTTATTCTTATACAGTGTAACGATGTTGGCATCTTTCAACTCCTGTGGTATCTGTCCCTGTTGCCAGCACAGAGTAAGGAGGTCATGCAAAGGCTGTAAAAGTTAAAAGTACTTCCTTTTGTCACAGATGACCAATTTTGCCCTTGTAACTTGTTGTTGTGAGTTGCGCACGGTGGTATGTTTGATGTTGGCTGTGGTGGTATTAAAAGTTAGTGGGGCGAAGGCGTGACAAGTCATTGTGTTGTTGACGTCAGGCGGACATGTGTAGGGAGAAGGAAGAGCTTGGTGTGTTCATGGTTGTTGCAAGTAGAAAACTGGATTAACGTTTGTTGTATTCCGAGCAGTGTTTTTCTTTCTGTGTAAGGATATTGTGTATGAATCTAGGAGCAAGCAGTGCAAAAATATGTTCCAGTGACGCTTGTGACACCTTTCCTTGCCACATTTGAGAGCTTCTAGTTGAATTCCACCATTGCCAGGGGCTTTTCCACAGGTTAGACAATCAATGGCTCTACTTAGCTCATCTATGGTGGGTAGGCCATCAAGCTCTTCCATGGCCGGAGGTTCGGTATATCGTTTAGGCAGCAGATAAGACAGGGTACAATTCCAAGTAGTGCCCAATGCACCACTTGAGTTGTTGGTTTCGATCAGTGATAAGTTCTCCTAATATTGACAATAGGGGTGCTATATTGAAGGTCAAATGGCCTATTGCTTGTTTTATATTTTAGTACATAGCTTTTGTATCAGCAACTGACGGTATTCTTGAACTTAGATTTAGCCACTAAGCGTTAGCGTAGTGGCAAACTGTCTGCTAGGCATTTTTCTTGGCACTCTTGAGGTTATGTAGAGTTTCTGCGCAAAGCCTGTCTTTGTTGGCTAACAGTGCATTTCTTTTTTCAGCAGCGACATGCCTCATTACCTTCCAGTGAGCCTCAAACAAATCTGCACATAAGCGCTCTCTCTTGCCGAATGCCGCAATAGCTGAGCCTTATATGGTGTCCCGCAGAATTGACCATTTGGACTCAATAGTGTCTACTGGTGCTAGAGCTTCTTGTAGTCTTCGGGTGCATTCAGGTTTTATCTCTGGATTCTTGGTGGTACAGATGTATATGCTTTGTTTGCACTAGTTTTTATTTTTGCGGTACAGTTTTTTTTGGCAGCAACCTTACCTTGCAAGCCACTAAGGAGTGATCTGTGTCGCAGTCTGTAATAACAGGGATCTGATTTATCACCTTCATTAAAGATTGGAGTTAAGTTGGCTAATTCCCAATCCATGGGAACTTTACCCTCTTTGAGAGATAATAGAAAAAGAAATACAAGGATTTGGGACGGGTCATTTCAGGCATGCAATTCAACTGGGCCCGTAGTTTTGTTTAATTTAAAGTTTTCTAGGAGTGACCGTATACCTATACATAATACAGGAGTTCCATAACAGAGAGAAAAATGATCCACCAGTGATTTGCGCGAAGTTGAAGATGCGGTACGGAACTTGGGAGTAAGTCGCATGGAGTTGACAACATCCCTACTGAATAGCTTAAACTGGAAGGAGCAGAAATAACGAAAGCTCTAACAAAACTCTGCCAGAAAATATTTGAAAATAGGTATGCCTATTTGTAATCATACCCTTACCTAAGAAAGGCAATACGAAACAATGCCCACATTTTTTAACAATCAGCCTCATCAGTAACCCTAGCAAAGTAATGCTAAAAGTTATCCTCAGCATGTTAAAATTCAATATCCGAGAAACTGCTGGCAGTAAAACAGGCAGATTTCAGACCAGGAATAAGCATAATTGAAAAGATCTTATATTTGTCGCTTACTCATAGCAAAACATCTACAGCACAAACGCGAACTCGGAAACAACTTTATAGATTTCAAGAAAGCCTCTGCTCGAGTATGGCACTAGGAACTTATGCAAGTTATGAGAACTTTCAACATTGAAGATGGGCTCCTAAAGGTGATACAAGAACTATGCAAACTGGCAAGCAGTGCAGTTGTATTTAAAAGCTGCATAGATTTTTTCTTCAAAACGAAGTTTGGAGTCTGCCAAGGCTGAATTCTCTAAATTGTTTTGTTCAATGTTTTCCTTGAAAAAATCATGCAAGAAACAGTCAGTGATCACAAAACGTCCATCTCTATAAGCGGAAGAACTGTATGCAACCTAAGATTTGCCGATGACATAGATCTCCTGGCTGAGAGCAGTAAATAACTGCAGGAGCACACTAACAAACACAGAGTTGGTGCATATGGAATGGAAATCAGCTCAGAAAAAAGTAAGATCTTGGTTAATAATTTAGATGCCAGTATGATGGCAAACATAATAATAAACCAACAAACACTGGAGGAAGTTCATAACTTTAATTATCGAGGGGCCATATATCTAGAGATGATAGCCGCGGAGTTGAAATTCGAGTTAGAATTGGGTCGGCAATGGCAGAAATGACAAAGTTAACCAAAATATTGAAGAACAAAAACATTAGTATGTCAACAATGCTCAGGCTATACAGAGCTCTCAATAAAACCACTGTCCTTTATGAATGTAAGACCTGGACACTAATGACAACCACGGAAGGCAAGCTACATGAATTTGAAAATAAGTGTATGAGGAAAATTCTCCAGATCTCCTATTTAGAACACAAGACAAATGATTATGTCTGGGACAAAATAAACTCTATTGCAGGTCGTCAAGAAATGATTATAACAATAATTAAGAGACGCAAGATGACATGGTTCAGTCATGTGCTGCGACATGATAACCTTACAAAAAGTATTCTACATGACACTGTAGAAGGGGGTCAGCGAGGAAGGCGACAACGGAACAGCTGGCTTGACGACATAAAGGAATAGACAGGGATGGGATTGAGTAAACTCTTGGCCGCCGCTCAAGTTAGGAAACTATTGAGATCGTTATCTTTTGTTGTGTCCATGCGCTCCCCCGAACAATAGCAACGGTAACGGGACTGATGATGGTGATGATCTATAACTATCTCGTCTCCAGTTACGTTACCTATTTCTTTTATTTTATTTAAATTTATAAGAAATTCCTTGTCACTTGAAGCAGAAAATGAGGATGAAAAAAATGTGTTAAGGATATTTGCTTTAGTCTCATCATCATTATAGGTTTTATTATTTGAACCCTTTAGTGTGCCTATACCTGTAGCCTCCCAATTTTTCAATTTGATAAAGGACCATAAGTTTTATTATTATCTTTAGTAATTACATTGTTTATAAATTAATTGTGTAGGTTTCAATTAAGTTTTTGTGTCACGAGTTTAATCTTGAAGTATATTTATGTATCCTTTTTAAAGAGTAAATAATGTAATCTTTTGTTGTGACTTCCTTAGTTTTTGTGAATACATATTTATGTGTGCTGGCGAGTGTATGGATTGTTGACAATAAACTTTGCATATATTTCTATTGCGATCCCTTAGTAATGTCGCTATTTAAAATTTGAAATTTATTTTAACACTCCTGGCGATTTGTTTTGCAGAGAAAAGAAAAAGATATAACATTTTCAGAAGAAAGCTTTAAGAAATTTGACGAAATTTGGAATTCAAGTGAGTTTTATTGTTTATATTTTTTAATTATAAAAGCTACTTGAAGTTCAAAACTGCTACTATGTTGAATAATACTAGACTATTATTCCTAAGAAACTTTTATTTAAAGTTTATAGTAGTATACAAACAAGGTTTAATGATCGTTAATGCATTTGTGTAAAATGGCTTTTTTTTTTTAATTTTCGTAACTGTAAAGTAACGTAACAAGTAAAATTGTTAAATTAGAAAGACACACATTTTATGGAACTCGCACAGAAATCATTACCACATCAACAGTGTACCATCACCTTCTTTAGTGCAAGACACTTTTATAATTACGCCACAAAGTACACACTGAAAACCACAAATTAAAAAATTAAAAAGGGAACGTCCATCAAGTCCGTCAAGCTCCAGAGGGGGGAGTGGGGTGTATGAAAGTTGACAGTTAGTGACAGGGGGAGGTTGGTGTCTAGTCATGTGTGGCGTCACGTTTTTTATATAAAATTTGAATTATTTTGTTAATATTTATTTTTTAAAAATTGTGACGTATTTTAAGGGGAAATGGGGGGGAGGGGTCCGAGATTTGTGATTGCTTGTCACAGGGGGGGGGGGGTAAAAATTGTATTTAAAAAATAGCGTGACCTACTTTGTGGAGGACCCCTAAAAAGTTGTTTTTTTTTTTTTTAATGGAAAATTGTGTAAGCTCCTTTCTTGTTTTGTCATAGACAAGATGTATTGAAAAAGGAAGAAGAAATTAATAAAATTAATTGTTGCACATATCACAAAATAGATTGCTACGTTACCACAATATTATGGCATAGAAGATCATCTGAAAGATAGTGATGGTAATTGCAAATGGAATAATTACTGACGGAATAAAAGGAAAAAAATGAAAATATACCTGTAAAAGTTACGCAATTTTTTTTTTGAACGTAATGAGCATTAGTAGTTACTAATTATTTATTCATAATTGCCTAGACAATAATTTTTTATACATTTTTTTACAGATATATTATCATAAAATTTCTGAAATCAATTTTTTTACAGATATTCGAGGACAGAATAAGTTAAAGTTAAACATTTCAGGTATGTTATATTTCATTAGCAAAATTTTTAATAGTTTTTAAAAATCTAATTGTAAATTAAAACGTTGGCAAAATTCAAACAAATGTTCAATAATGAAAGTAGCGTGGTGATCAGTCATCAATATTTTTGTGATTTCACTTTCATTGGACAAGAAAAACTAGATGATATATTGATTTTTAAATAATTCGATTAAATTTAAATTGACATATTTTAAAAAGTCAATTAGGAGGTAAGAGGAACATGCGTCAGAAAGTCATTCAAGATAGAATTATATTTTAAAAAGTATACAAATAAAGAGATATTTAGCTAGGGTTAGTAACAACCAGTGCGGTAGCTCATGGTGTCATCCACTCACAATTTACCCCATTGACCTCTTGCGAGTCTGAATTGCAAAATAAAGGGATCCTAAAGATTTTTACGTGTTTGTGTCACCCCATTATGATAGCTTCACCCAGTGCGGTAATCCCCCCCCCCCGCAAGATCATCACTAATTTAAATTTATCTTTAAGTATTAAAAGTTAATTTTTCAAACAGCTTGTAGATAACTGTATAAATACGACCTAATTTTTTCTATACAATAAAGTGAATATAATCAACATTTTTTTACAGATGATTCTCTCTTGTTTAAACAAAGTTTAATGAGTGATTACCCCGAAGTCTCTTTTATTTTTTGGATCGAAAATGAAGTAAGTAAAAAGCATAAAAGTTTGCTTTTACTTCTTGAAATACATCATCTTTATAACAAATATCAACCAATCATTTAATTGTTTAAACGTTAGCAATTGATATTGCAAGAATAACAATTCTCATCGTATAAGTATAGATTTTCTTAAATATCTATCTGTTTTCACGATAAGAAATTCGTCATACTCATAATCGGTATCGACATTTTAATGTATTTTTATAATTTTTTTAAAAAATTCAATTCAAGAGTCAAAAGATGTAGTATATAATTTGGTGAAGTCAAGTTATTACATTTATTTAAAATCTGTTTTCATACGATTCAGTAAAATTAATTCATTAACGAATTTAATGGTTATACTTCAATGATTTAAATAAGATAAATGAAGTAAAACGGTGCAAAAAGTCGAAAATCGTATTGGAAAAAATATTTTTTTGAAATTTTGCTTCATTTTTTAAAGGAATCGTTTAAAACTAAAGCATGAACTTATATTTGAGCATTGGCTACAAATAGCAACATTGAACTTATTTTTGTAGCCAATCTAATCTTTAACAGCTACAGTGTCTCTATTTCTATCGTGTTCATTCTATAGCCCCCTCTCTTGATAAACACACACACTTACCACATACTCAAGCAAAAACTGTGTACTATAGTAATAAAATACTCACAAGTTGTACTAGTAGGCAGCTTTTTCAAGTATGCAATAATCTCAGTGGGAGTAGTAAGGCTGTGGTCCTTCCTTCTGTATATCCGTTGCATCAGCAACCAGACATATTTTGTAAATTTTTTACAAACAAAATTGCTGAAATTAGGGCTGAGCTTGACAGAACGATGGTAACCCCACATATTGTATCTCCCTCTTTTGCTGTGAGTTCTAGCTTTGAAACTTTCCACCCTGTTACGGAAAACGAGGTCAAAGCTGTTATTCTAAACTCTAAACCAACGTCATGTTCTCTTGATACAATCCCCACTCCATTATTTGTTGAGTCATTAGATCTTTTACTCCCAACAATAACACATATAGTAAATGAGAGTCTAGCATCTGGTACTTTTCCAATATTATGTAAATCTGCCGTAATAAAACCCTTGCTGAAAAAGCAAGGGTTATATCAAAATAATTTAAACAACTATCGACCAGTATCAAATATTTCATTTGTGTCTAAAATCATTAAAAAAATTGTCTTAAAGAAACTTTTTACTTATCTTAACGACAACACTCTTCTAAGTCCCTATCAGTCGACCTACAGACCTTCTCACAGCTTAGAGACCACCCTATTAAAGGTAACAAATGATCTTGAACTCGCACTAGACAAAGGAAAAATCTCTTTATTGGTCCTCTTAGATCTTAGTGCTGCTTTTGACCCCGTAGACCATCGTTTGATGCTAAAAACCCTGCAAAATTATTTTGGGATTTCTGGCTCAGTTCTGGCTTGGTTTCAATCATACATATCTAACAGATCACAGGTGATATCAGTAGATGGCTGTATCTCTTACAGAGCTGACTTGGTTTCTGGTGTGCCCCAAGGCTCCGTTTTGGGTCCGGTACTTTTCGTGCTGTATACAAGGCCACGACTTCTACTGCTCGAAAAGCATTCAGTTAAAAGCCAATCATTTGCAGATGATACTTAACTTTACACTCACACTGATCCGTCTGATATTGGCTTCACTGTCCAATTGATGCAGGCGTGCATTGGTGAGGTAAAGCCTTGGATGACTTTAAGCAAGCTCAAACTGAATGATAATAAGACAGAAGCACTGCTATCCTGTAACAATAAATCCCGCAGTACTTTGACTCTTCCGAATTATATTCAGGTGGCTAGTTCTGATATACTGTTCACAACATCGACTGGGAATCTTGGCTACATTGTTTCTGACAACATGTCTACCAACAACTTCATCAATCACATCTGTCACTCTGCCTATACTGTCATTCGTCAGATCAATTCAATCCGCCACACACATCCGTCATTACTTAACAGAAAGTGCAACAAAAACTCTAGTCTGTGCTCTTGTTCTAGCTCGTATTGATTACTGTAATTCTCTTCTGTCAGGTGCGCCAAAACAATGCATTGAAAAACTACAGAGAGTTAAAAATTCAGCTGCCAGATTGGTTCTAAAGGCAAAAAAACATGACCATGTTACTCCGCTACTTTACTCAATACAAGCCCGAATTGATTACAAACTGGCCGTTCTGTGTCACAACATCTTTTCTGACTCATGCCCTTCATATCTTAATGAACTTTTGTCAGTCTACTCACCAAGTCGTCAGCTACGCTCTTCTGCAGATATACGCATTCTCTGTGTTCCTAAGGCAAAAACTAAAACATTTGGCGAAAGGTCATTCTCCTTTTGTGCAGCCAAACAATGGAATTCTCTTCCATTACACATCCGTAGCATTTCAACTGCTAAGTCATTTAAGACTGCACTTAAGACACATCTTTTTAAAATTTATTTTCAAAAATAATAAAACCACATTTCTGTAATTGATTAACGTAGCTGATGTATTGAGTAAACATATTGTCATTTATGTAGTTAGTATGATATGAATGTTTCTTTTATTAATATATATATATTGTTATTTCCATGTAAAGCGCTGTGAGCCTGGCTCCTTGCTGGGATTCAGGGCTATATAAATTTTCATTTTATTATTATTATTATATATGCAGATACGTATTTTTTTGTTTCAAGATATTGAAATAACTTGAATAGTCAAAGTCATATACAAATAGCTAATGATTTCTCACATTTAAGAATAGTAAATACACAATTCAATATAATTTTTGTTTTTAAAAAAAATAAAACAATAATTGTTATGATTCAAAATACAATATATTTGGTTATTCACGAACAGAAGCTACAATATTTAATCAATTTAGTTTTAAAACATAGTTGATCAGGTATGGAACTACATTTTCTGTTCTTTGAATCTTTTAACCATACCTTCTTCCAATCAAATTCAACATAACATTGATTGTAAAAATAACTGGACTTAAATAAAGTTGCATACGTTTATTTCAAAATTAAAAGTTCCATTTTAATATTTTTAAAATTAATACATAAACTTCTATTATTATATCATTGATAAATAAAATAAGTACCCCTTTTTATTTACAAGAATGCCATCTACTATGCTATTATTGCTATTGCAATTCTGAAGCACCGACTCCATAAAAGCAACAAGGCATCAAGCTTTTATAAAAGACTGAAAAGCCTAAGGAGGTATGATTTTAATTCAATATTTTAACTTTTTTATTCATTAGGTTATTAGAAAAACCATTCGCAATTGAAAAGAACAACATAGAAGATTTTATTTTGAAAACCAAGAGTAGGACCTACGAGTGCAGATTTTTGTTAAGTTTTTTAGTTAAAGGAAAAGCTTATTTCTGAATAACACACAATATTCTTTGTCTTAATGTAACAAAATTTACAATTCAAAAAGTTTAAGTTGCAGAGTAACAGTGAACCTACAACATTGAATCGATTTCACAAAACAAAAGCTATGAGTATTTCCTTTAAAAAAAATAATACTATGTTTTTAAAATTCCCTATGTCATATTTTTGAAAGTTTTAGGTTTGGTGTTCCTTTTTTCTTCATCTAATACATAATCGCCCTAAATATGCATGTGTCTCCCCGTCCAAAGGCACGCGAAGAGGTGCTCGAAAGGCGCGCAAAAAAGGCGCGCAAAGTTAGTATAAATAAATAAAAATGTTCGCCGTAAAAAAAATCATGTTAAGCCTGGCACCTATTGGAATTCAGGACGTGTTAGCGCATTTTCGTATTATGTATCAGTACTTATGTTAGATATCAGAATTATGTAGATATCAGTAATTGTGTTTAGATTTTAGACATATTTTTATGAATTTTCTTGTGTAATGTATATACCTGACATTTTTTTTATTGAAAAGTTATTTCTGTACATTAAAAAAAAAATTATTTTCTCTTTAATCCAACTTCAAGTCACCACAAATAATGACGTAAAACTCTCTAAACTTTTACACATATTCTAATGACGTCAACTAAAAAAAAAAAACTAATTATTTTGCACCCTTTCGCACGACTCTTCAATGCTTGAGGAATTGTGCATTCGACTTCCGGCAATGGCGGCCGTTCACTGTGCTAGTGTTACCTCTCGATTCGAAATATTTTTTGGTAGTTTTAACGGGATTTTTAAACGGATCGAGTAACTGAGTGTTGATGCACAAATGGCAGGTCAGGAAATACAAAAAACATATATACATCATGGGTCTAGGACTTATGGATGCTGTGATCAAGAGTGATGACAGACGGACGGACAAAGCGGGTGCAATAGCGATTTCGACATCTCGAAAATGCGCTAAAAATAATATGAAGTCATTGATTTAGCTCAGAACGTCAATTACCGAAACAACACATGAACCTGTGACGTCACCATTTGTGTAGCCTACACACAAACACACATTTGTGTTGAGTCTAACATCGGCCACCATCCTATGCGTGTTTGTCTCCGTTATCAATCATGATGTAAGTCACCACCAACCGGTTGATGTCGGTGTGTCGGTCTTCGGTTCTTGACCCACTGCCAACTGCATTGCTGCGCCGCGTTCAAGGTATGACACCGTTTGGGTACGCTTGTACCCATCGTCAATGTCACGTTCGCATTGCTTTATTAATTCATCTTCAACTCCACCAATTTACAAACCTTCGCGTGTTGCAACAAGAAAACTATGCTTCGAAAAATGAACATTCGATGAAGCCGAAATTGCCGATAGAAAACGACACAGAAACGAACATAAAAGGAATCGAAGAAGAACAGAAACACACGAGAAGGCATCCCGGCGACGAGAAACGCGAAACCAACAAGATCGCATTCGAAGAGCAAGTGAAACCGACGAACAACGGTCCCGTAGACGGGAAGTAGCAGCCACTAATAAACGACGTCGGTCAGCTACACTCCGGGAAGTACCTACACCTCATCTGGATGGAGCCACGTGAAGTGACTTCAAGAATGACAACATCCAGCAACATTTCTGTGGCAATTTACAATTGCTGTGCACATTCGGCGGTTGTCAGGGGTATGAGAACCACTGCGTTTTAAAGTTGTATTTTTGCCTGGTCACAAGATCGTATTTTGACTGTGAACGAATCTCAATTCACGTGTGAATGTGTTCATGTCCACCCAAGGTCTGTCCAGGGGTCACGGGTATATAACTCGTGGGTCTCGATGTGTAAGGACAGACGCAGTGAGAGAGGACAAGGGGTTTGCGGGAGAGACCAGTGGCGTGTTGACAGATCACCAGTGCGAGAACACGAGAAGAGCGGAACTGTTAGAGTTGTGTGTTGGCTAGATGGACTGTACGCCGGCATAGGTGATTACATTGATGTCAAGTTTACATACCTGTCAATAAAGGTTGTGTTGTTGAAAAGGACTTTGAATTGCATTAATTGTACAACAGTGTTGGTGTGAACTCCGGGAACCATAAACCCTAGAAAACGATACCCGACAGCGGTGCCAAAATTTTTTTTGGCGAACATCCTGCAGACAAATTATTTACCACGTGCTGCCAGAAAGGAAAAGTGAGGCTAGATCCCATCCGCATATCACCTTTACTGAGGACGCTCCTGGCGGGGGAATACGAGCACTCCCAAAACTTCATAGACAACATCAGGTCTATTAATAGCGCCTTAGCCTTTGCGTCAATGGGTGCTTAAGTCGCTCCTCCTCTCGGATACGGGCCCTACTGTTTCGCATCCACGGACAGATTTACCACAGATCTGGGGCTCTGCATCCTGACAATAATGATCGTCGTCAATTTGCTTAGTTGTATATCCTTAATCCTGATGAAGCTTCGGAACAAAGGATGCAAATGCGACCTAACTCTACATGCAACCGCGATCTCATGGCGCTCCTGAGCTCATTCATGACCGACAACAATCCATTTGCAGATGCATGCAAAATGCTGTGTGAAGTAGAACAAGAATGTCTAGCGGAAGCAGCTTTACGGAATATACTACCTACAACTGTGTCACTGGCCATCATTCATGATAGAAACAATGACCAAAGGCGTTACAATGCCTAACGGGCTAATGAAGTGGCTTTTGTCTTCCAAAATTCGGATGGAGAACCTCCTCTTGAATGGAACATCATAATACACGGCAAAACAATTTCACACGCAATTAAAACACAAAGGATCAGCATTCTCGACCCCAACTTGGATCCCATGGTCTACCCTGTGTTATTCCCGTATGGGGAACAAAGCTTGACACCAGATATTAAACTTCAATTTAATCCTACGAATATAAGAAGCTTGTGTCGGCCAGCACCCATGAATCCCAGAACAAGAGTACTCAAATGCAGATTTACGGCTACCGATTTGCCATCAGAGACGAATTTAATCCTTTCCTGAGTGCTGGAAAACTCACCCTCCAATATTTTGTGGATAGCTACTTCAAAACGGAAGGAAACAGACTCAATTTTGTGCGACAAAATCAGTCAAAACTAAGGGTAGAAAATTAAACTGGCTTGATGGATTTCTTGCAAGCTGAAGCGAGACAACAAGGCCTTATGCCAGGCCAACCACTTATACTTCCTTCATTTTTCCAGGGAAGCCCCAGGAACATGCTCCAAAATTATCAAGATGCCATGGCGATTGTTAGAAAGTACGGGAAACCCGACTTCTTCATTACAATCACATGCAACCCAAAAAATGGCCTGAAATTGTCACCCATTTACAACAAGGCCAATCAGTGGAATTTCATCCAGATTTGGTCGCACGCGTTTTCAAACTTAAACTGGATGCTCTACTAGATGACATTGGAAAACATCACGTTCTTGGAAAACCAATGTTATTTTTTCTATACAATATTTCATACATTTCTTTGTTATTTCTGTTCATATCGTAATATTTTCATGGCAATTTAAGGCCACGTTGTTTTTCTATTGCTGTATTTGGTAATATCTTTGTTATGCCTTCTGTGGGATTGCGTTCTGCCAGCTTCAGCAGGCATTTGAACTACTCTATTATATAATGCGCCTAAGCGCGTCCGTCAGTGTGTGTGTGAATCCCCTATGCCCCGCAACTCTAGATTACTTTTTTTAAAATTGAATTTATAGACGTAAAATCATAATGATTTTGGTTTTGAGATTAACAGAGCGTGTGGTTTTGCGTGCCGTAAAAAAATAATGTGGCGCCTTGAAGCTTTTATTATATTAATTTATTTGATGTTATTTTTTATGTTAATAATCCGAGTGCGAGTGTGTTCATATGTGTGTGTGCGCGGCTGTGTGTGCGTGTGTCTGTGTGTTTGTATTAGTTGTGAAATAACGATTTAATTGCTAAATGTGAAATTAAATATTGAAAACACGTTACCAATTAATGGTTTATGAATAGTTAAAATTATGCACTGGGTTATGAAAAATTCCATTAATTTTAACGTCAAGTGTCGAAACGCCCTAGGTTTTAAAAGTCCCTTGGTGGAACTGTCCGGGATCGAATCATCCGGGGTCTCGAATCGACCGTGGTCGAACGACCGGAGTCAAAACGACCTGGGTACGAAACGTCCTGTGGTCGAACTGCAATGGTCGAACCGTCCGGGCTCGAATCGTGAGGGGTTGAATTGTCTAACCAACAAATAGAAGATATTTTTTGCACAACTAAAGTAAACCGTCAGGGTACATTTTCAGCTCAAACCTTGCGATTTAAGTTAGTTTTTTTTAATTAACTCATACATACCTTAATTAAGCAACAATATTCACATAACTGATGTCTGGTGCATTAAAAAATCGTATTGATTTGACTAAGGCCATGCTTAGCCTAGAAATAATGTTTTGGAGAGATTTTCCTATGAAAAAAGTAATCTTAAAACATGTATTTTACTCTAAGACCTAACGAATGATGAAACATCCATTTTAAAAAATTGGGTACATTTCTCGAACAGTGCGGTTGCATGACATACGCTTCGGGTAAAAACTGTTCTTTAAGATGTAAATATATCAAGTGTAAAGACATATCACGGGTATTAAATGATTAACGCAGCTGATGTATTGAGTATAGCGTATTGTCATTTATGTAGTTAATATGCTATGAATGTTTCTTTTTATTTATATATGTATTGTTGTTTCCATGTAAAGCGCTGTGAGCCTCGCTCCTTGCTGGGATACAGCGCTATATAAATTATCATTTTATTATTATTATTATTACGACTTATAAATAGGATCTAGCATACGAAAGTGCGTGTTATGTCGAAAAAACACACTGACAACAACTCATTTTGTGCCAAGTTGTTTAGAGTTTATTAGATGAATAGTATACAATGGGAATAAAGATTGATATAAAGTGAATTGTTACTATTAGAAACAATGTGCGGGAATATATAATCATTTACTTAAATTTTATAAGGAGAACAATTTCTCACCATTTTCTTAAAAAGCAGCATTATTCTTATGGGGTTTTTTTCACGTAAAAGGAACATGTGCCTTTAAAACAAATAAGCCATATTTTCCACTCTCCTTAATTAAGCCACAATATTCACAAATATTATCTGGCTAAAAATATCCTATTCGTCTTGAACTAATTTCATGCCTAGACTAAAAATGAAATGGGTGTTTAGCGAGCTGTTTCTAAGAACCAAAGGAATCATGTGGAAAGATGTTGTTTTCATGTTTTGATTTACGTTAAAAGAAAAGGTGAGCTTTTCCCGTTAGATTTTTGTAACTGTTAACGACATTTGTTATTCTGGTAGAGTATATAGCATGCGTTATTAAAGGGGTTCGAGCATGGTGAAAGAAACTTATCAAATGATCTGAATGGAAGGATGTGGTTGAGCTGGCCAGGGCCCTACATGGGCTGTAGCTGAAAGGATGCGGTGGAGCAAGCCAGGGCCCTACATGGGCTGTAGAGCCACGGATGATAATGATGACGCTATATTAAAGCAGAAATGCCAACACTGATGGCTAATATTTAAATTAATAATATTTTTATTTTTCACGACACACATATCGTTGTTTTTATTAAGAAGGGGTTTGATTTATCACTACCCTAATTTCTAGATGCGATTACATTCATTTTTAAGGATAATTTGAGACCCAAAACCAAATAAATTTATTCTTATTGTGCCTAAACCGTAGCGTAGCAAGGGTATTTTGCTCGTCTTATTTATATTGCGTTAAGGCGCATCTGAAGCCACTATGCCTTGTAACTTATTTATAACAAAAAAATGAAAATATAGACGTAAAATAAAAATGATTTGGGTTTTGAGATTAACAGAGCGTGTGGTGTCTCACGCCGTAAAATAATAAATGAAGTGACGTCACTGTTTGAGCTTTTATTATCATAAATCATTTTACTTTATGTTATTGATTATTACTTTTTATGTTGATAACCCGAGTGTGTGGATAAGCATGTGCGCGAGTGTGTTCATGTGTGAGTGTGTGTGTACGTGTGTGTGCGTGTTAGGGTGCGTTTATACTAGATGTGAACTAACAATTGACTTCATAGATTGCCAAAATTTAAATTACAGATTTAAAATAGCTTACCATGTCTTTCTAAGAAACAATGGGTTTATGTATAGTTACAATATGCATGGGTTAATAAAAATCCCGTTAATTTTATGTACACAATTATCTGCCAATGCGTTCTTCGTGGTTGCTTGAAGGAAAGATCACGAGAAGTCATTAAATATTACTTAAATAATTGTTTATTAGAGAATCAATGTCTAATAATTTTTTTCAGGTATGGTTTGATGTTAAGTTGCATTTGAGAGGGAAATTAGCCCTTGCGCATTAGTTGGACGATTGTTTTCATGAATCGCCACAATGGAGAATAAACATTGAAAAGTACTTAAAGCGCGTTATATATGTTTACACTATGTACTTAGATGAGATTGAGGGCTAAAAGGGGGCACATTTATTTTTAAAGGAGATGAAACCTTTGTTAAATTTTGAAGAGAAATTTTCAATAATAAAACCACACAAATCTGGGTTGAACTAGTTTTATCGGAGCCACTGGTATATAACTATAGAAATGTGTGTGAACAGTGATTTTAGTGCAGGTGAATTATCAAACTTACATTTTCATATAAGTTATTATACACTTACGTATATAAACGTACAAATTCAAATTTTATACGGGCTTATAACAACATCAAAATTGCATAGAATAACATTTATAAATAGAGAGATGCTCACAGAACCGCATTTGAAGCATTTGTGATAAAAAAACAGTTGCCAATATTTGTTAGGTGTAATATGTGTGCTTACATAATACAAATAAGGTTTTTGATCGATGGCTTTATAAGTTGACATTAAGGAAATTCGTATTGAAAGTAAACGCTTAGGGATTTTAAATAAGAAAATGATATGTTTATAAGCGTTTATACACAGTTGTGAGGCTTAGGTAGACTGTCCAGAGGTTTTTCGAAAAAATCCGGGACATTTTTGTTCAATTCCGGGACAAATTAAAAATAAGTAAAAAAAACCTAACAAATTTCTTTAAATAGCTCTCTAAAATCATAAAGCAATCATAAAATGGCCATTCATTAATTTTTTTAAAATTTTTATATTCTTTTTAAAAACTCTTTAAATTCAATATATTTTTAATAGGTAACCCTTTCGAATATTACTGTAAATTGTAATTATATTTTTCGCTTGAGTAGTTTTTTTTTTCAAGAAATTTGTCATTCTTCTTGATGGTATCATAGAAAATGCTGCAATTCATGTTTGAATTGTATTGAATTGATAAGAGGGCATCAACTGAGGAAACCTCTAGCTGGCTTCTTTGGTCAGTCCAAATCTTATTCATGTAAGAAAACAAGCGCTCAACTTCACTGGAGGTTCCTGCTAATGCGAAAGTAAATTGCACTAGTTTTTCCAAATTTACCAGTTGTTCTGTGTTGGGGCGAAAGTGAATAAATAAATTTGCCCAAATCTTATCAGGTGAAAGCTTTTCTTGTAACCATTTCTCCAAATTGTCTCTTTATATTTGGATCGACGTGCTTGACAAAAGTTTTTAAAAAATATGAATGACATTTAAATTTTAATGATCTGTTTTGACTTTATTCATAAAAAATACTTAATTTTAATACAAAAATTTTTCATTTCTAAATTCTGGGACAAAGTGCGTCCCTGACAGGATTCCGGGACAGAGGTGAAATTTAGGGACTGTCTCGGCAAATAACCGGCAGATGGACAGTCTAGACTTAGGTTAACAAGCAAAATATTAATTGTAACTATTATACAGAGGGGCAAATTTATGAACTATTTGAAGGATGATTTTTATTTGAAAGGTCGTGAGTTAATAATATTGCTGAACCCTGGGTGGCACCAATACCATTTCATAGCCACTGATAATATCCTTTTTGCATAGATTATGATAAACCAGCAGTGTGAAATTTAAGACCAAACCTTGCGATTCAATAGGAATATTCCAAAAACCCATTAACCCTAGGCATGAATAGTCACATAAGTATTAAATCTCTCAATAAAAAGATATCCCATTTGTCCTGAATAAAGGTAATGCATAAACTGTAATGGAATGGATATGACACGGTGGTCGAATGGGTTTTTTTTATGCGCAGCTCATGGTAGAGACAAAAACCACTGTGTACCTAGCCTAAGTGCTCAGCAACTCCTTTATGGCGAAGAATGATGGACGACATACTCCAAGCAAATAAAGCCTCTTAACATTCTTAAACTTATGAAGGTTGCGTAGGATCCAAAACACCAGTGGCAGGATAAAATTCCCAATGTGGAGGTACTCTGATGGAACCATATGCTGAGTTAGCACTCAATACTGAGCCAGAGGCACCTGCGTTGTTGGGTCATGTCCGCAGGATGAGCTCGAAGCGTATTCAAAGAGGTCTGCTTTACGGTGAGCTGGCATCTGGTATGAGAAAAAGATGTTGCCCCTGCCTGCACTTCAAAATGTCTGCAATAAAGATATGTCACTCGTTCAGATAGTCCATAAAACGGGGGAGACCTTTGCCGAAGAGCGCGGTCAAAAGAGCGTGAGGGCACTCAAGTTACGGAAGCATCCCCCGTGGCGCTAGGGCTGAAGAGAAAAGGGCCAGGAGAAATGGAAAGGGTCAGAAGAGCTGGAGTAAACGTCATCGTCCCTTGAAGACGGACGGATGCCATATGTATATAGGTATTGCAAAGAAGTTGTTGACTGCTTTCGCGTCTTCTTATTTGCAAGGACAAAGAATTAGTGAATCTCATCATAAAAAAGCAACTGAAATCCACTAGAAATTGGTGCGCGTGGGAATCTCCAGTTGCCACTCACAAACATTGAGTCGCTCATAAAAACACTCATAAAATCGCATCACGTAAATTAAAGTTATTAGTTATTGTCAATTTTTTTTTAAACAAAAGACAACTTCAAATCTATACCGTACACCTTCATCAAAATTTTGCTTTTTTAATTGTAATTTTTGTACTTATGGATTTATGTAGTTTTTTCACTCAGGGGTCCGTGGGCAAGTGTTGACTACAAAAGGGGTCCGTGGGTCAAAACAGTTTGGGAACCACTGGCCTAGACATAAATATAATGAAAAATTATCCGTTTATCGTAGTGGATCCAGCATGTGAATTAGTGAATTGCTACTAATATAAAAATATTTAGTTGGAATCCATTACGAATTACATAAAATTTATAAGACGATCAATCTCTCACCGTATTCTTAAAATTAAAAAGCAACATTGTTCTTATGTTTTTATGCATGTTAAAGGAAAATGTGTCTTTAAAACAAATAAACCATATTTTCCAGCCTCCACAAGCCTCAATATGCAAAAATATAATCTGGCTAAAAAAAATATCCAATTCGTCTTGATCTAATTTTATGCTTGAACTATATAATGGAATGGGTGTTTTGGGAAAGCTTTTTCTGAGAACATATGGAATCAATTGGAAATAAATTGTTTTCGTTTTATGATTCATGTGAAAAGAAATTAAGCCTTTGCAACTAGAGTTTTGTAACTGTTAAGGACCTTTGTTATTCTGGTAGAGTATATATAGAAAAGCATGCGTTATTAAAGCAGAAATTTAAAAGAATTCTGGGTAATTTTTAAATTCATTATTGTCTCGATTCACATGTACGGATTTTTGTGTAGAAGTTTTTTTTAATTTATCGCAATACAAATTTCGTGATGCGTTTATACTCATCTATATATTTTTAAGGGAAATTTGAGACTCAAAAAACTAAACATAGTTATTTTTTATTGTGCTCAACCCGTAGCGTAGCACGGGCATTTTGCTCGTGGGTGCATATTTGAATTTTGAATTGCATTGAGTATACCGTATTGTTATTTATGTAGTTAATATGCTATGAATGTTTCTTTTTATTTATATATGTATTTTTGTTTCCATGTAAAGCGCTGTGAGCCTGGCTCCTTGCTGGGATACAGCGCTATATAAATCATCATTTTATTATTATTTATTATTATTTCTCTTACTTCTTTGGTTACATTTTTTTGGTCAGTAATTTCCTTAAGCAAGTCAGTTGTAATAATTATTTTTTATGGGCTTCCCATTTTATTAATATGTATCAGTTACCTTAAATGATATTCAATTTTTAAAGAATTCATAATTTAGGATAAAATTAGACAGAAGCATTCACTTTATCAGTGAGAAACTCTCAAAATTAATATATATACGATAATATTAAACTTGATAGGATTAGAGAATATTTCCTTCGGTGAGTTGTCGGATTTCAATAAATCTAAAAATATATTCAATAGCTTTCAATACGATAAACTTTGAGGAATAAGTGTGTATTACAGTTTTGAAATTTACTGCAATTTTAATGAGTTCTAAGAATTTTTACTTGCAAATTTTCAAATACATTTACATACGTAAACGTTTTTAGGGCTGCGGAATTTAACTATTAATTTCTTGAATAATCGTTAAAATTTGTATCAATTAAATATTGATTAAAAAAATTTAATAGATAAAAATTCGATTAAAATGTAATCAATTATTTATAATATTTCTAATGTATTACAAATTTTATAACTAAACAATTTAATAGCCCACAACACTGGATCTGTATCGTTGAGGAACAGAGTACAACAGTCCATTCATAGCAGTTAAAAAGCGTCATGTTTTTTCGCCGTAAAGTAATATTACATGACGTCATTGTTATAGCTTATATTTTAGCTTTGGAAAAGGGATCGATGTAAAAAGCAAATTTGAGAATTTATTATTATAAAATATTTTGTGTACATTTCAGGAAGTTTTAATATTTCGTATATATCAAACAAGGATAAGTTACTTTGCCTTTTGAAATAGTGGGGGCCGATAATAGTTTATGTATTGTGAACGTACAAACTTCTTCCACGTATTATTATATTTTTTTATTTATGTCGACGTGGGTTTATTAAAATATAATTTAACTCAGAATATTTGTGTCTATATCTATGAGACAGGGGGGATAACTCAATAAAACAAAAAATTACAAATGACCTTTTTTTTGTTACTTCCCTTGAGCTGTTCAGTTTAATCAAAATACATGATTAATTCATGGAATTAACTGTTAATTTTTCACAATAACGATTTAATTTAGATTAATCGTTACCAGCCCTAGTTTATTTCTATTAAAACTATTTTATAAGTTTAGCCTCGGTATTTGGCAGATTGATTAAAAAAATAACATTTCTGTAAAACTTTTGATTTACCTAAAGATAAACGTTGTAATTTAAAATTTCGTATTTTATTTAGTTTTTATTCAAATTGCTAGATTAAATGTTTAATTAATCAGAATGATAAATAATAATTAAAAATTGATTGTGTCTGAAGGTTCTACAAAGCAAGAGCACTTGGTATTTTAACGTTGTGGCAAGAAATGGGACAAGATCAGACAGAAACACTTCTTCTAGCTCCTAACTCAGAATTTAATGACAATAGCCTTATCAGGATTGCAATGATAACTACAAATGCAGAATTCCTCTCACATGATGTTTGCCAGAATATTAATAACCAATGTTGGCATAAACAAGAAAGAAATAAATTTCGAGTAAGGAAGATAGTCAATGTTATATCTATAGCATTTAAATATTTAGTAGAAAATATTTATTTTAATTTAATAAATAAAACAAAAAGATGTTTAATTTTGAAAATTTGGGTTACCGTATTCGGTTCTGCGTTTGTCTAATCTGGATTCCGGCCATATTTATAAATTCCTTTCTATTCTTAAATCTGGCCTTATTCGGCTTGCCAGATGAAGGCAAAACAACAATCTAAAACTGACTCAGGATATCCAGTGTCCTTTTTTTTTCTCCTTTGTTTTTTATCTTAAAGTAACTATTTTCATGATATAATGTATGTCTTAAGATTTAAATTTAATTGTAATACTTATGTAAGTTGTGTATGTTAATTATACTGATGAAGACATAATCGAAACGTTTATTGTTGTTACTTAAATAATAAACCTTAAACTTACAGTTTAAAATAAGTGTGTGTATTTTTATTTTATCCAAAACCGATGGATTTAATGTATATCAGTAGTATGATACCAATGTCGGTCGCCATATTGAAAATTCCATAGGCGTTTGGTACTCATGTGCCAATGTTTAAGAAATTTAATACTCGGGTTTCTTAAGCTTACCGAATCATACTTTTCCGCTGCATATTTGCGGGTATGACTTAAATTAGTCACAATGGCTTGAATTCATTTTTTACAAGTGAGTTAAAATAGTTCGTGCTTTACATTGTCTTATTAGATACTTACTCTAATTTCAAGGCAATCTTTAAAAGTCCAGTATAGTTTAGCTTGTGTTCGAAATCGTGTGTTTTTAAAACTCTGCTCTACAGTTGTTAAGTACATCTAAGTAACGTTGTCTGTGTCTACTCTGGCAAATCTTGCACTCTGCCGTTCACTGGTTTTATAAATAGTACCAAATCAAACTGTTTTCTTATTTAAACTATTTAATTAGTCTATCACTTTAATAATATATATTCACAATCTTCATAACATTATAGCAATATTACAATCATACAACTCCTATGCATGCACCAATACTGCTACGAATATGTTTCTACTATTTCAATTGCAATAACTCAGAAACTTTATTCTAAAACCGTCTCAAATTCTAGTTTCTCCATACTCCTAACATGTACCACGGACTGTCTTGTCTTCATCGCTGCCCAACACACACTAACTTAGCCTTCCTCTTTAATGCGTGACCCCTCATGAGGGACTAGAGATCACGATATTACGGCACGGTTAAACTCATTTCACTCCCGTTAACAACAGTGACAACGCAGTTCCCAACATTGAGTCTCATAACCTTGACAACTGTACCATCCTCTTATGAAGAACAAACCGTGCTTCTCATCCGTCTTTCTACATTACATTGCGATATACATTTGATTTATCGCTAATAATTTACTCTATCGTTCGATTTGCTGAAATATGTAACCACATACAATTTTGGCAAAGGTCAAAGCATTCTTTAAGTGTTTCATTTGTTTCTTGTCAGTAGTCTATGCGAATCATTTTAGTATTAAAATTTAGGACATCATTGACTTCATAAAAAAACATGTTACCAGATAGGGAATAATTCGAAATGTCGAATAGAAAATAATATAGAATCAAAGAAAAATAATTCTATATGACTAGCAAAGTTCCTGCGTCATTTCGTGTACTATTTCTGTTGTTTGTTGTTTTTTTTTCTATAGATATCAAAATAAACTCAAAATCGCTCTATTATATACTGACCAATTTTTCTGTAGATTATACAATCATCAGGAAATAACTTCCTTATGGTCATGTTGAGCTGCTGTTGGGTAATTCATTTATATAATTTAACAATCGTACTGAGCCAAACGCAGTTACTTGTGTAGCCCCTACGTTAACCGTTATTAATTCTAATTTAGATAAATTAGCTATTACAGTTTGATCTCTACCCAAAAATAAAGTGTTGGGTCTAATTATGATTTATGTTACTAAATATTCCAAATCTTAATTTTTTTTAATTAAACTAAAGTGGGGAACTTTGTCTACAAGTTATAACCTATATATAAAATGTGTAACATTAGAGTCTCTAATGGCTAAGGCAATGTTTCCTCTAGCGGGCATGTTTCCGAGTACAAAATGAAAAATTACATGTTTAAAGTTACACAGCAACCCTTTTTTGGCAGTAGTTTACAAAATTATCTGCGCGGTAATTTTAAACTACTGCGCGGCGTCGGTTACATATATGCGCCGCCATGCATGCCGCGCAGCTTAAAGGGTAACATTGGTCTAAGGTGATTGGCATTCCCAATTGACTAAGTCAAGGAGAGTAAGTTTGTGATATTTTAATATGTATATGGGTGACAAATCACATGAGCCTTCGGGAAAAATCTGCGTAAACAACAATACATTTACTGGAGATAATGTTTGTAAATGCATCATCAGGTAAGGCTGATGAGATTCGGGGTTGTGGTGAGTATTTTATTGCCATTTCTTTTGCAAGCAATCATAAAAATCAATGTGAAATCCAAGGAAAAAATTAATAAATGTTTGACGCGGGGAGTCAACCAGGCTAAAAGCTGTAATTGCTGAGAGTTTAACTTCTAATGCTGTTAGTTGTTCAGTGTTAGCAGTGTAAAGCTTTGTGTAGTTGCTAATCTAGAAAGAATTGTGTACCTTTTTTGTTCCGCTTCCTAAAACCAATAAATGTTTAAAATGTTAAACCTTATGTTAAATCTTAACCCATTACGCGGCAAAACAATATGTATTGTTCAATATTATTTTTTTTAATTGACTATGAATACACATTAAAAAATTATTTGGGCACATAATTTTAGTTAAAACACTGTCAGTGTTGTCTACAACTATCTGCCTCATTCAAACATACCCAATGTGTGATATTGGCTACGGAAAATCATTTTTAGGCTATTTTGAAAGCGTAATTTTGAAGATTTTTAGTGTTTTCTCTAATTTAATAGGAATTGTAATTAATTAAATCTGGATGATTTTTTTTATATTTATAATTTTTTTTTTTTAAATGATACGTGTCTCACTTTTGTCTAGAAAAATCAAAATTCCCCTCAGAGTAACAAAAAAACATCCCTGGTATTCAGTTTACTCAGAGGCATGAAATTGACACCCTACGTGCTTTTTGTCCTGGACTTTGTAAGTATATTTTTTAACAGTTTCGTTATTTAAAAAAAAGATTATAAATGTTATTGTTGTTACCATTGAATATTATACTTAATTCATATTTTAAAAGCATATTCAATTATAGTATCTTAATCTTTTTGTTCTAATTTCTTCATTAATTAATCGAGAAAAGAAATTCATAGCAAGACATAATTGATATGATACATTCATTAGTTCAGCTGAATTTACTTAAACAAGAAGAGACCTATCAATAACAAAATACCCGAGTGAAAATGAAATTTAGTTACAATGCCATATATTTGTTTTATGATGCTCTAATTATTGTTAGTTTTTAAGCCATTCTTTTGGCGAAAAAATGTTAGAATAAAAAATTGTATCTTATCTTATATGTTACAGACGCTCCTTCTGTACAGAAGATTATTGCGTCCTACGTATTTCTATGGTTTGTGTTTAGTCCTGTATTCTTACTAGAGTTTTAAAAGATGATAAAGTGGTGGCTTTCCTGGTTTCTTCAGGCAACCCATTCCACGCCCGAATACCGGACGGAAAGAAAGAAAACTTGTATGTGTTTGTTCTTGCATATGGAATAAGAAAGGTGTTTTTGTCTTTATGTCTATTCGAGGGTTGTATTAGGTTATCTTTGTGTTGTATTTCTAAATTAGAATTAATTGCCTTATGTATAATTACTAATTTACTCTTGGTTCTTCTATCCTCTAGTGTTTCAAGGTTTAATGATTTAACTAATAGTGTTACTCTTGTCAGTTTTGAGTATTCTCCAGTAATGAATCTGGCACCTCTTTTTTGGATTTGTTCTAACTTATCAATATTTTCTTTGGTGGATGGGTCCCATACTGAAGATGCATATTCTAGTATAGGTCTCACCAGGGTGAGATAGCATTTTAGTTTTATATCTTTGTTACATTTGTAAAAGTTTCTTTTTATAAAGCCTAAGGTTTTGTTTGATTTTTTAATAACTTCATTGACATGGGGATTCCAAGATAGTTTCTCATTTATTATGACTCCTAAGTATTTCGCATCTTTAGTTTGGGTTAGTTCTTTTCCATGAATGAAATATTTTGAATTTATTTGTTTCTTTTTCTTTGTTACTCTTAGCAGTTGACATTTTTCTGGGTGGAAGGACATACTCCAGTTAGTTTCCCATTTTATTAATTCATCTAAGTCTTTTTGTAAAATTTTGCTATCTTGTTCTGACTTGATTGTTCTATAGATTATACAATCATCAGCAAATAACCTAACTTTAGTTCCTGTTGAGATATTGTTGGGTAAGTCATTTATATAAATTAAAAATAGTAAGGGACCTAGGACAGTTCCTTGTGGAACTCCTGAGTTAACCTTTATTGGTGTAGATTTAGAACCATTAATTATTACAGTTTGCTCCCTACCCAATAGGAAATCTTGGATCCAGTGATG
>MUZC01000223.1:402894-424009 GCA_002072015.1 Radix auricularia
ACACTGTTTATATAATTATTTTGGAGGTTACGGCTAAGTTTCTGTGTCAGGTGTTTAATTTTTAAGTATTTTTTGTGTATCCTTTCTGAATTGGTAGCCTTAAATTTCTTAAATAAATTCTCCTTTAGTTTGCAATACTTTTTAAGTTTAAAATTGAACCAGCATTTATTAATTCTATTTGAAGTTATTTTTGTTGGAACATTCTGATCCATTATGGTTTTTAGATTTGTTTTTATTTCCTTCCATATTTCTTCTACAGGGCTAACTATGCTGAATTTACTTAGGAAATTTTGTTGGAAATTAGAAGCTGATTGGTGTAATTTTATTAAGTTGCATTTATTCCAAAGATATATTGTTCTTCTAGGCATCTTATTTATTTTAGTTTTTATTGTGTTGGTTACCCTAACAATATCATGGTCAGACAGCCCAGGAATTATTGTGCAGTCTACTACTAATCCTGGTCTGTTTGTTAGGAATAAATCTAGTATTTTGTTTTTCCTAGTTGCTTTTTTTACTATCTGTTCTAGGTTTATGTTATTTATTGTGTCTAAGAAATGTTCATTAATTTCTTTATTATTTTGGTGGCTATCGACTGTATATTTTTTCCAATTTATATCTGGAAGATTTAAGTCCCCCATAGACCAAATTACAGCATTTTTATAATTGTTTTTAATGTAAATTAATTGACTGCAGAGATTCCTCATGTATTCTATGTTTGTATTTGGTGGCCTATATAGACTGCCTACAATAAAGGGTGATGAGTTAGGTGTAAATATTTTGCAGAAAACAGATTCTATATTGGAGTTTGGTTGTGTGTTAATTTCTTCAGCTATTAGAGTTGATTTTATTGCAAGTAGGACGCTTCCATGATTGTCTGTTCTATCTTTTCTAAATATGTTGTAATTGCTGCTTAAAATTTCAGAGTTGTATATATTGGGGTTCAACCAAGTTTCAGAACCAGCAATTATGTCTGGTTCTTCTGTTTTTATTAGGAGTTCTAAATCTGGAATTTTATTTTTTATGCTTTGAAAATTAATTATTAGAGTTTTAAGCGTGTATTGATTGTCAGTATTATTAGATTTTTTATTTTCATGGGTTTTTGTGGCAGGTCTGATTTTATCTAGGGTATTTTTTATATTAGAATTAGCCAAAACGCTGTAAAAGTTTGTGGTAATCAGGTCCCTATGATTAAACAGGTCTGAGTTGATTTGAGGAAATCCACAATGTGTGCAGTGCCAAGCTGTATATTTATTTCTTAGACCCATTGATATGTACTTGGGTGTATTAACATGCAGGCAAACTGTGTGGTACCATTCATTGCAGGTGTCACACTGAATTGCTCCTTGTTTACTTCTGCATTTTTTGTACAAAGTTGGCATTTAACTGATACTGGGCCTGGGTTACGTTCTATATCGCCGGAGAGAAGCAATATTATTAAAATTAGGTGCTCTTGCCATGTCTACATATTTTATGTTTCCATTGTTTTAGTGTAATTTCTTTTATTGTACTTAAGATAGAGGTGTAGTCAGGTACTGAGTCTGTGTACTTAGTGTTGTTGTGGTTTATAACTATAGATATGTTACTATGATTTTTAGGATGTGTTCTGGTTGAAGTTAATGCCCTTAAAAGTATTGTGGTTATTACTAAGATTAAGATTCTCATTTTCAGTAAGGCTAGTTTACTAGTTTAAGTTTAAGGATTAGGACACGTAGTCTCAAATAAACTTAGTCTTAGATTTAGACTTAAGATATCTTTAGAGTTAGAATTAAGATATTTCTATTATTATTATTGTTATACTATAACTATAACTATAACTATACTATACTATAACTATAACTAGTATAACTATAAGTATAAGTATAATTTTTTTAAAGTCACTAAAGTGCGTTTATTTTTGTATTATTATTGTATTAAGTTCAATTAAATTTAGCTTTGTATGTATAATTTATGTAATTCCAGTTATTTGGGAGGTTTATTTGTGCTTTTATTATTTATTGTATGTGAAAAGTTACGGTTAGTTCAAAACAATAATAATAAAAATGGCTGCCTTAACAGGTCTTAGTAAGTTTAGTGCGAAATATCGTAAAATACACAATATAATATTATTAAACAGCAAATATTGTTATTATTTTAATAAATAAAGATTAGATTAGTGTTTTTAGAAAGGATTAAGTATATTTAAATTTGAGAAATAAATGAAAATTATATGAAACTTGGCTCCAGTAAGAAACATCAACCTCTCCAAACCGGAAATACGTCAAATTATTTCCCAAATTTAAACATACATTCAAGTCGCTTCAGTTTAAGGTCAAAACCAATTACGGTAAGCAAGTACCTTACACAATGTCACTTGGAATTAAACTGACACGAAAGTCTTGATTGTTAAGTTGCAAATCTTGTATTCTTTTATGAATGCCACACTTAATATATGTACTTAATTCGAAGCACATATACACGAACTTGTAAATATGGCCCAATCAATCCATCAAGATTATACAGTAGCCTCTCAATAAAACAAGTGTAAATACACGGTTATTTCTTCCAACCTCTTAAAAAACATACGCAAACACACTAAAAAAAAACATTCGAACTGAATACTGGTATTATTAGTAATTTTATTTCTGAAATGAATGCATAATGTAACATATATTTGATTGAATATATAAAGAACTCATCCTAATCTGTCCTTTGGGTTCCTTGTGGAACATAGGGCCTCTGTCGAAGCTCGTCACTGTGCACGGTCCCTTGCCACTCGCTTAAGTTCTTCCCAGCTCTTCCCAGTTCCTCCAGCCTCATCTAACATGCTCCGTCTCCATGTTTGCTGGGTCTTCCTCACTGTTTTCCCTAATGGTTACAATCTAAGGCCTGCCTCACCCTGCTGTTATCTTTCCGAATAGTGTGACTAATCCATCTCCACTTTCTTTCCATGATCTGTTGTTCTACTGTCCTTTGTCCACACTTCTCCCACAGTTTGAAACTCATTAATAATGTAATTAATTGTTTTATTTAAGTATACGGAATTATTTAGCAAGGATAAGTTGTAATAGAAATAAAAAAAATTTATTTAAAAAGGCAATAATTTTTAAAGGGAGGCGCTATTCGGAGATGTTTTACGAATAACGCCAGACGTTATTCGGAGATTTCTATTTATAGAAACAATCAGTACTTGAGTCTCATTATAATTTAGGATTATATGTAGCTGTCATAGATTTTTTTTTTAAAAATCAAATAAATAATTCTTAGTCTTGTTAGCTCTACAAATTGATTTGCAATTGACATTCAAACTATAATAATGTTAAAATAGTAATATTGATTTCATTGTCATTAGTTTTAGCCCCAATAGCCAATAATAACTACTCAATTAATGATAATGTTGATATATTTACATGTGTATTATAGTATGTATATACATCTTTTAAGTGGTATTTTACTGATAATTACTGCATTTTAGATTTTAGCCTTTTAGAAAAAAAATAATCTGAACACGAGTCCACCAGTTGTAACTTGAATAATTTTGAAACTCGCTGCCTGTTGCGTTCTGGGTTCTGCATACTATCTTAATAAGACAGACTCTTGTCAAAAATCATAAACTCTTTATTGAGATATAAAGTCGTCACTATCTGCAGTCCACTGCAGTCCATACAGCCATCGAGACATCACAGCATAGGCATACAGGCTCACAGTCTTCACAGTGTTCGAGACATCATAGCATAGGCACACAGGCTCACAGCCTTCACAGTGTTCGAGACATCACAGCATAGGCATACAGGCTCACAGCCTTCACAGTGTTCGAGCAACCTCGATAACACAATCTGTCAACAAGTACAGCCCTGGCCGAACGTCCACACTCTGACGTTACTAGTCTCTCCTATCTTTTCTCCACTCGTCTCTCATACACTACACAGACCCACACTATATATAGCCCTTGCGCGCACTGGCAAGTCATTGCCTGACATTCAAAAGTCCGTCGACTGAATAGAGTTCATAACATTCTCACCACAACTCACAACACTCATTGACAGTGATTCTCATAAATTGACATATCCCCCTCTTCCGTTAGATTCTACTTGCTAGTAGAATATCACAATCAAAATAAGTCAGGGTATGGAATCACTAAACATTCCTAACACATCATGAAAATAATTGGCCTTAATACATGAAGCAACATCATATATATATACATCATATTCATAAACCCTTAATCTAATACATCATCGAAAACATACTACTGCCGCTTTAGCAAACGGAAGCAGTCCTCTACTCGAATTACATAGTTACATAGTCCCAAAAAATAAGTCATTTTAGCAGCAATAACAAACAAAATTTACACATGCGAGGTCTTACATTATTATACATAAGTGATAATCAATTTTTATACCAATATACACATACAATATACTTATCTATATATACACCCGATCTCAGGTGAAAAAAANGGAGCCAGGCTCACAGCGCTTTACATGGAAATAAAAATACATATAACAATAAAAAGAAACATTCATATCATATTAACTACATAAATGACAATACGCTATACTCAATACATCAGCTACGTTAATCATTTAAAGAAATGTTGTTTTATTAATTTTGAAAATAAATTTTAAAAAGATGTGTCTTAAGTGCAGTCTTGAATGACTTAGCAGTTGAAATGCTACGGATATGTAATGGAAGAGAATTCCATTGTTTGGCTGCACAAAAGGAGAATGACCTTTCGCCAAATGTTTTAGTTCTTGTCTTAGGAACACAGAGAATGCGTGTATCTGCAGAGGAGCGTAGCTGACGACTTGGTGAGTAGACTGACAAAAGTTCAGTAAGATATGAAGGGCATGAGTCAGAAAAGAAGTTGTGACACAGAACGGCCAGTTTGTAATCAATTCTGGCTTGTATGGGTAGCCAATGAAGTGAGTAAAGTAGCGGAGTAACATGGTCATGTTTTTTTGCCTTTAGAACTAATCTGGCAGCTGAATTTTGAACTCTCTGTAGTTTTTCAATGCATTGTTTTGGCGCACCTGACAGAAGAGAATTGCAGTAATCCATACGAGCTAGAACAAGAGAACAGACTAGAGTTTTTGTTGCACTATCTGTTAAATAATGACGGATTGAACTGATCTGACGAATGGCAGTATAGGCAGAGCGACAAATGTGATTGATGAAGTTGTTGGTAGACATGTTGTCAGAAATAATGTAGCCAAGATTCCTAGTCGATGTTGTGAACAGTATATCAGAACTAGCCACCTGAATAGAATTCGGAAGAGTCAAAGTACTGCGGGATTTATTGTTACAGAATAGCAGTGCTTCTGTCTTATTATCATTCAGTTTGAGCTTGCTTAGAGTCATCCAAGACTTTACCTCACCAATGCACTCCTGCATCAATTGGACAGTAAAGCCAATATCAGACGGATCAGTGTGAGTGTAAAGTTGAGTATCATCTGCAAATGATTGGCTTTTAACTGAATGCTTTTCGAGCAGTAGAAGTAGTGGCCTTGTATACAGCACGAAAAGTACCGGACCCAAAACGGAGCCTTGAGGCACACCATAAACCAAGTCAGCTCTGTAAGAGATACAATCATCTACTGATACCACTTGTGATCTGTTAGATATGTATGATTGAAACCAAGCCAGAACTGAGCCAGAAATCCCAAAATAATTTTGCAGGGTTTTTAGCAATGTTTGATGGTCGACAGTGTCAAAAGCAGCACTAAGATCTAAGAGGACCAATATAGAGATTTTTCCACTGTCTAGTGCGAGTAGAAGATCATTTGTTACCTTTAACAGGGTGGTCTCTGTGCTATGAGAAGGTCTGTAAGCCGACTGATTTGGACTTAAAAGAGTGTTGTCGTTAAGATAAGTAAAAAGTTGCTTTAAGACAATTTTTTCAATGTCATTAGACACAAATGAAATATTTGATACTGGTCGATAGTTGTTTAAATTATTCTGATCCAACCCTTGCTTTTTCAGCAAGGGTTTTATTACAGCAGATTTACATACCATTGGAAAAGTACCAGATGTTAGACTCTCATTTACTATATGTGTTATTGTTGGGAGTAAAAGGTCTAATGACTCAACAAATAATGGAGTGGGGACTGGATCAAGAGAACATGACGTTGGTTTAGATTTTAGAATAACAGTTTTGACCTCGTTTTCCGTAACAGGGTGGAAAATGTCAAAGCTAGAACTCACAGCAAAAGAGGGAGATACATTATGTGGGGGTACCATTGTTCTGTCAAGCTCAGCCCTAATTTCAGCAATTTTGTTTGTAAAAAAATTACAAAATATATCTGGTTGCTGATGCAACGGATATACAGAAGGAAGGACCACAGCCTTACTACTTCCTCTGAGATTATTGCATACATGATATACACCCGAAAAAAATTATATCTATACAAGATCTCCGGGAAAAAAATTATTATATATGTACAAGATCTCAGGAGAAGAAAAGAACCCCAAGAACCACATATTATTACAAATTACAACATTACCAATCAGGCAACACAAAAAATGCTAGTACTTGTCCACCTCATGGGACCTTTTAACGAGCAAGCACTGCTCTAATAATTTCTTTACCGGGACCTGTGCTATTGGGATCTCTTATCCCACTATAGCCCCAGTCCTATTTGGGATAAAAATACAGCCCGCCATTCCTGACACCAGGAACTTGGTTAATTGTATTACCAAAAAACTGCCCAACACTCCTGTTGTACAGGACGTAGTATATTTTATCTCAGTACAGCTTATCTCCCCTGCCACACAGGTCTGGCTAAATACTAGTTCATGATCCTCATCATTGGCATAACTCACATTTTCATTGTGTAAATAATCAAAATCATAATATATATACAACATGAATATTCAAGATTACTACCGTATATACTCGAGTATAAGCCGACCCGAGTATAAGCGGAGACCCCTAATTTTACCACAAAAAACTGGGAAAAAGTATTGACTCGAGTATAAGCCGAGGGTGGGAAATGCGAAATGCAGCAGCTACTGGTAAATTTAAAAAAATAATAGATACCAATAAAATTACATTAAAACACATAATATTTATTTCAAAGAGAAACAGTAAATTAGCTCTCTATATATATTGTTGTTTGCTAATCTCTATTCATCTTCCGGTCTTATTCAAGAACCTCACTCTATTAATTAATTCTCACAATGACTATCAAGAGTTATTTCCCTTGTTAAATTACATACAAGATTCAGCATTCTGGGGTCATTTTTTTCACTCGAGTATAAGCCGAGGGGGTGCTTTTTCAGCACAAAAATGTGCTGAAAAAGTCGGCTTATACTCGAGTATATACGGTATATTAACAGGTTACACAGGTTGCTTTAACTGACTCTACTGGTTCCTCATATAAATTCTTACGATATTTACTCCAGGATTGCCTCCAGCATGAGGTAATCTTACTGGGATAACCACTTATCCAACTGTAATATTTCAGCATGATTGCATTTAACCCATTACAATCACTTATATCGCAATCATGTGCACTTATCAATACAAACGGCACATGGAGATAACAACTTATCTATCCATACCCATAATTATCTTTATAACATAACTATCATCATATCCTCATAATGATCAGCAAAAAGAATAACATCTTCATACACAATATTTTAACCACATCAAAACATATGAGGTCTCTATGTTTGAAATTTTATCTTACACATTCAACTCAATGGCCCTGAATATTATGAAACACTAATTAACACATGACCTTTAGTGAGACCCCGTCACATTGTCCTCAAAATAATTTTTCAACCAAGGCAAAAACATAATCATAATCAAGTCCTCTTTAATTATCTTTAGTCATCAACTTGTTAACCAACCCAGAAAAAAAAATCCTAGTCATTGTACTTGGTGGTATATTTCGTTTATCTTCTACTACTACCAGAACACGCCCCTGGTTACCGTTATCCTGACAGCTCGTTTCCCACGTGAGCCTAGGCGGGACTTTTAACATGGCAATGTTACATAACCCCCAACTCGTGTCAAGGGTATCTTCGCTACCGTACATGTTCGTTGCGACCCACTCGTATTCACGCCCGCTTATCAATATTTTAGAATGACCCCCACCATCAACCAGATCATTAGCCCTAACGGACAAGCACCCCGGTCATCTGATTCACGTTCTCTGTACTTGGCTCTAATTCTACACGGGTTGTGACGCCTATTTGAGTTATTGTCGGTCATGGTCTGGTTATTTCTGGTTTGACCTGTCCCCACATAGTAACTCTCCCTGTCTTCTTGGTCACGAGAAAAGTTTGTCCCGTCGTCATAAACATAGTTTGTGTCTCTAACAAGTCAACACCAACTTCCCCTAAACACATGTCATAATTTTGCGTGGACCCCCAGCAGCGGTTCTCCTTACTTTTCACATTTTCATAATTGTGGATGCTTTTTTCCCCCCTTCCTGCAACACACTTTGCAGTTTTTCCCTCCTTACATTCATCCATTATGACTATAGTAACTTTCTCCTCTGTTCTGTCTTTTCAACTATTCTAACTAACTTTTCTACAGTTGACCTCTGATTCTGTCCATGGTCAACTTGTTTACTTTCAATTGCTCCCTCTTTCTCTATTAGGGCTTTTTTTAATATCAAAATTTCATCCTCTTTCACTATCAATTTCATACTTAAATCATAGTTTATTTCTTCTTTTTCCTTAACGATCCTCCACATTTCAATAATGTCCTCTTCTTTCTGAGCCAATAATTCGTCCATATATCTTTTCTCTCTCTCCTTTTCTGCTAGTTCAATTTGTAATCTCTCTAATAATTCCTCTCTCTCTACTTCAGACTTCTTTATCTCTTCTGTGTCCTGCATTATACTAGTTAGATTTCTCTCAATTTCTATGTTCCAATTTTCGTAATCTTTTATCATTGACTTTAGATTTGTGTCATAATTTTCTCCTATTTCTATCCCCCTTCTCAACTTTTCAGCATCGTCTCCCTCACTGAGTGTAGCGTTACATGTAACTACAGTCTCTTCTCTAAGAGCTAGTTCTACACTATCTGTATTTTCTAATATGCTATCGATTGTGTTTTTTCTACAAACTCATCCTCTTCAACTAAGTTAATCTTCACTTGAGCAATTTTCATTTTTAATTTATTTAACTCCATTTCCTCGTCATCAAGTTCTCTATTGTGTTCTTTGCATTCTTTTGCTAAGGCCGTTAATTTACTCTGAGCGCAGCACCATATTGCCTCTAGCTCACTCAGTGTATCTTTACGTTTCTCTATTGCCCTTTCAATCATTTCTTCTCTTTGTTCCGCTTTCCTTGACTCTATTTTTATTTCTCAACTTTCCCTATATTTTTTTCCTGCAGCTTCTATTTCTAGCAATTTTAATTTATGTTCCCTCTCTCTCTGTCTTATTAATTCCTCGTGTTCTCTCTGTTCCCTTTCATACTCTCTCTCTTTTTCTACGCGTTCCTCTTCTATCTGTCTATTCCACTCCTCTAACACGAATACATTTAGTTTTTCTCCTTCTAACCCTAAGTATTTTACCCCCACCTCTCTAAACTCCGCCATTGTAATCCTATCTTCCATTTCTACTTCCTACTATTGTACTAGGACCCAGGGGTTGGAGGAAACAAAAATAAAATATCTACATCAATTTCCTATTACCCACTACTCTGAAGTTTACAATCATAACACAAAAAAAATTATTTGTACTTGCCTTGATTGCCCGAACCAGAGAACACACTCTCACATATATGAAAAACAAGCACTACACATTTGTCCATGAAATACACTAAATTGTTATTGTTCACCGACGACACCGTTGACACTGGGCAGCAACGAGGAGGGGATGTCTCTCTCAATGACGGGACGGTAATCGACGACACATTGGCAGGAACAAGGAGAGGATGTCTCTCTCAATGACGGGACGGTCATCGACGACACACTGGCAGCAACGAGAAGGGGATGTCTCTCTCAATGACGGGATGGTCATTGACGACACACTGGCAGCAACAAGGAGGGGATGTCTCTCTCAATGACGGGACGGTCATCGACGACACACTGGCAGCAACAAGGAGGGGATGTCTCTCTCAATGACGGGATGGTCATCGACGACACGCTGGCAGAAACGAGAAGGCAGATGACTCTATCAAGGACAGGACGGTCCGCGACAACACAAAGGCCAGCAACGAGGAGGCAGATGTCTCCCTCAAGGACAGGACAGTCCCCGACAACACGCAGGCCAGCAACAAGAAGACAGATGTCTCCCTCAAGGACAGGACGGTCCCCGACAACACAAAGGCCAGCAACGAGGAGGCAGATGTCTCCCTCGCAGACTTTACCGATACTTCGATGTTCGACAAGAGTTTCCAGAGGTCTACTGACGTAGCCCCCATTGTTGCGTACTGGGTTCTAGATACTATCTTAATAAGACAGACTTTTGTCAAAGATCATAAGTTCTTTATTGAGATATAAAGTCGTCACTATCTGCAGTCCACTGCAGTCCATACAGCCATCGAGACATCTCAGCATAGGCATACAGGCTCACAGTCTTCACAGTGTTCGAGACATCACAGCATAGACATACAGGCTCACAGCCTTCACAGTGTTCGAGCAACCTCGATAACACAATCTGTCAATAAGCACAGCCCTGGCCGAACGTCCACACACTGACGTTACTAGTCTCTCCTATCTTTTCTCCACTCGTCTTTCACACACTACACAGACCCACGCTATATATAGCCCTTGCGCGCACTCTCAAGTCATTGCCTGACATTCAAAAGTCCGTTGACTGAATAGAGTTCATAACATTCTCACCACAACTCACAACACTCATTGACAGTGATTCTCATACCTTGACACTGCCTATTATCCTAGTTGTATTCTTATATTATCAACTGTGTGGAACTGGAGTATGTGCGACTGGTTGACAATTATTTTCTACTTGGTACTTATTTTTTATCCAACCCCCCCAAAAAAGAGAATTTTAAAAAATAATACTTTTTTGTTAAAATTGTGGCACCCCTACTAGATTTAAATGGCTATGGCTCATTGAAGTACGCTCACTGACATTGACGACGCTGATATATATATATGTATATTAATATTATTATGATTTCGCAAAGTTATTATTATCCAAGACAAGATAAAGTACAATTTAACGAAAAAGTAGACAACAATTATTTAACATTTAATTTGGAAACGATTTACTCAATAGAGGACGTTTGATAAGTGAAAGATAGGAACCGAAATGTAACTTTTTAAAAAAAATGAATTTAGAGAAGATTAAATCTAAAATAAGCGTAATCTCTAAAATTGTCAAGATTTATCTTCTTCCCATCTTGACAAAGTCTCTCTTTTTACTTGTGGAGTGGGAGAAATAGGCTTACTGTCCCCGGAATAATAATTTTGTAATTTTAATTTCCCCGCAATCCTTTTCGTTTTGAAGCTAAAGGAGTCCAATTAGCTGCATATGTACTAACTATGCTCCAGTCATAACATGGTCTCTTTGACCAAATAAAATCACTTTATATACAATATGTATAGAATAATTTGTAAATAAATAATTGTAAAACAAAATTAAACAATAAATTGCTTAATTTAATAGTTTTTATTAATTAATGCTAAGAATTTTTTTAACCTACTTTCTTCTACAAAATGACAAAATAGTTTGTTTTTTCATTTGAGATTTACTGAGAGCGTTTGTTTAAAATACTCTGGGGCGACTAGGAATAAGAAGAAAAATTGTAAAATTTAACGGAAAACCCGTAAAAAACTATTTCCAAAAAAATCTCATGCTTTATTTTTTATCTTTTTTAAAAATATATTTTCCAAACTGACTGACATAACAAAATAATCAGTTATAATAATTTTATTTTTAAAAAAAATTATATTTGTGATCATAACATAATAACGCCAACAGTCCATTCTTTCTTCTTTCTTTTTTTTACTCACCGGGCCCCAAATTCCTGCTAATTTCAATCACCTTGTAAAGTCATTGGGACTAATAAAATATTCTATATAAACAAACTTTATATCATCACGTTTTTTTTCAGCAACAACAAAATCAGAATAATTTTTGGAAAGTTTTCTAATCCAAAATCTGTATCTTCATTTACAAAGTAACAAAGAATGTTTATAGGGTCAGTGGTGGTCGAAATGTAAACATAAAACCATTTGTGTTGAGGAATTGTACACAATTTCAAAACTATTTAATGATATTGACTTGTTTACGGCTTTATGCACATTGGGGCTAATTGCATCTACTACTAAGTGTTTAATTATTGTCGATAAAAATATAGGTAAAACAAAATTAAATTATTATTATTCATTTTTTTTAAAATGAGCTACACAATGCCCTCTAAAAAAACACCAAATAGCAATTTAATTAAAGTCTAACAAGGTTCTTTTAAAGCTTGAAAAAAAAATCAAAAGTTAAGTGCAAACTTCACATAACCAGTTTGGATTAATATGTCACACATAATCTAAAACAGGAATTTATTAGCATTTCACTTGCAAACGTATCGTTTAACTGAATGTTATTCTGAATGCATTGATTAATGCAGGTTATTTATTTATGCTCCATATTAATGAAAAAGACTGTTTTAAAGTAGGCTACATTTGTTTTAGTATTTTCTAAATAAACATAAATAGCAGCATGCAACATTCAACATTAATATATTCGTTCATAAAAACATTTTTTTACAGGTCATGTTCATCTTATTTTTGATTGCATATGGAATACTGCTTATATCAATTTTGAAACCTTCTCCTTATGATTGGCTGGAGATTGTTATAAGTCTTTGTGTTCTCGCTTATTTTCTAGAGGATGTAAATCAGGTAAATTAACAAGTAGTAGTTGTTTTTTTTTAAATCTTTTTAATTTTAAAAGCAAACTTGTTATTTTTAGTACGTGTATTAAAATTGACTCGGATAAATAAATATCTACCAAATGATCGAATTAATTATTATTATTAAAATAAAATATAAATATGTGGTTACGGATTTGGACTAGAACTTGTCTGCTTAATAGAGTACATTCGGATACCTGGTTGTTAGAGAAAAATTTGATGAATTAGAGTAACTCTATAACAATTCAGAAATTATCGAGAGAAAACTACTAAACGTTTTCCATCATTAGCAGAAAAAATATTCATGAACTAAGACTAAAAGTTGCAAGTAAGAATAAATGCGTCTAATTTGAATATTTCAGCATTTGAAATTAAATGTGAACATTGCACAAATGTATCTTGCATTTTTATTTATTTTATTAATTTTAAACAATTATTAAAGTTTAGAAACTTTAAATTAAGTGAAAGAAGGAAGTGAAAATGTTTCACAATTTAAATGTTTCTTAAATTTAAGAAGTAAATCCAACATGTCGAAGAAAATCAGCAGTCCCGAGCCTGCGCTCTTCATGGGGCTTCCCGGAAAACCCCCTCAGCCCTCTGGCCCCCTAAGGGACGTAAAGACTGAGAAGCCCCCCCCCCCAGAACGGTCGCTGCTACAAGTGGTCGCCTGGGCGTCCAGGACACTAGGTCGAAAACGCATCCTACTAAAGTGTGCCTCCAGAGGGAGGTGTGGAATTTTCTACTATGACTAGCTATCAACATAGTATCACTTTGGCGCCACCCCGGCAAAGCTTACGAGTCTCGATGGTAGGATCGCCGCAAAGCGGGGGATCATCACTGACCTGCTTATGGTTTAACCCCCACCGGAAGGTTTCCTTAGGGTGATTCTAAAAGAACAACGCGACTTTAAAAATCGAAAACTCTTCAAAAGAGCAAAAGTGATTTTACCTCTTCTGTCGTTGATTTGAAGTAAACGTTAAACTTTAATGTTGATAATTTTGTTACCAAGAGCGCGATTATGTCAATATTCCCTTCATTTATGTTGTTAGTGCAAAGATTGCAACTGCTCAACACAAATGTTTCATGTTTTATGGAGTACAGCAGAAGGGAATGGATGAAAGTTGTTAAGCGTGCATTTTTAACAAATAATGTTGTTCAAACTACTGATAGTGATAGGTGGTGTATGAAACATATGTATAGACAATTAAGATAGAGGGTTTTTTTTTGTGAAAAGTGAATCGTTTCGAATTTATTTATACGTTGAGCAAGCATAGAGTTGCTGATTTCACAATCGACCATTTCCAAAGTCCCAAAGAAAATGTTATTGATGAAATATTATCGTCTGGCATTGATTCAAGCCTTTACCAAAGCTGATCAGGTGAACATAAGGGAATTCTGTGAGTTTTGCCATAACAAAATGGACACAGATGCATTCACTACAAGAGCTTTACGTTTACTCTACATTTCAAACAAACGGGAAGGTTAATCGGCAAAATGTCCGTATGTTCCAGCAGGATTGGGCATCCCCCAGTTGGCACTTATTGGTCTATACCTACTTGAACAAAATAAGCCCAAAGCATGTATTCATCTGCTTCCAAGAAGCCCTGATTCACCTGCTGTTATCTTTTTCTATGGGGTACATTAATGATATGATGTTTCGCCACCTCTAGCAGCTCTCGTTGATGAAATAAACAATGGAATAAATGCATATATCCAAACTTTTACGTCTGAGATGCTACTGATAGTTTGGAACAATTTCGAGTATTGGAATGATGTCAATCAAGTTTTTGGAGTTGGACGTATTAAACATAAATGCACTTTCTCTTTACATGGAAAAATAACTTTTAAAAACATCGTAAAAATGATTATATGTCTAAGGTTTTAACATGTTTATTTGATTAAATACAGTTGTTTAAAGGTGTGATATTCCATTAGCATCAACTTCTTAAATAGTTTTTTTAATTTTTTTAAAATATTTTTTTTTATATTATTAATGTCACTTATTATTTTAGACAAATAAAACCTTATACTACTTATTAGCCATGCCAAATTAATCAAAACGGCATTGCTTACATATTACATTGATTAATAAATATATCGCTGTTCAGAATTTATATAGTAAAATGAAAGTCAAGCTACCATTACGCCAAAGAAGTTCTTATATCCTTAAATAATCCGCACCAATGAATAAAAATGAAAAGACTTTAATGTAAATCTTTTTTAAAACTTATTTTTAACCTCTCTCTCTCTTTTTTTCTCTCTCTCTCTCTCTCTCTCTCTCTCTCTCTCTCTCTCTCTCTCTNATATATATATATATATATACAAATAAGCATAAGTTACAGGCAATGCATGAAATCAGGCTTTCTATAGAATGGCTAAGCAATAAATGGAATGCCTAATGGCTTCAGGCAAAGTATGAAATTTTTAAAACTTCTGCATATGCAAATGCCTTGGCATTTTATGGAATGCCTGATTTCGTTTAGGCAAAGTGAAAAGTGACCACAACAGAAGACTTTATTGATAATTAGTATTTTAAAGTGGAAGTAATGTTTAATACAAAATAAAGCTCTGTACTATTTTTCTTGGTCTTCCTCTGATTCCACATCTTGTAAAACATCGCCAGTTTAGACGACGTTGTGAGGCCTACTGTAGCTCTGCAGGCAAAGAGAGTTTCGTATGGTAATATTTTAACACCAGAATAAAAAGCAATGTTATTCACTCAAGTGCAAAGTTATTTCGATGTCCTTGTAAGCTCTTTTGAAGTTTCCTTGCAACTAACCATGAACGATCTTCAAGGTGGGCTAGTACTCCATTAAGCTGCTTACCACATTGTTTTCAAAGTCCCTGCCGTAATTGAACTGTAGAATCATTGGAGCCCCAAGCAGCTAAAAAATGTTTACGAGCTGGTATGCTACTTCTTGCGTCCTCTTTGTCTCCAGGGCCCTAAGAAAAACGAACTTGCTGGGATGATTTTGATACACCGTTATAAACTTGTATTCCCCATCAGGATATGATTGAAAGTCAATGATATCAACCTGAAAACGAGAGTTGAATTCATTAAAAGGACATTGGTTTTACGACAATGGCTTTTTGACGCCTTTTTTTGTGAATGTTCACTAAGCGGACACAGTTCAATATCGTGATTCCTAGCGTTCTTGATTTTGGGTGAAAGTTCTTTCAACATTCTGTCCCGTCCTCCACAACCAATGGCCAAATGTGCATTATAAAGTACGTCTAAAGCCTTGGAGGAGTCCAGGAAGTAAAACGTATTGTTAATCCCATTTTTAAGAGGGTACATAAACTTACTTTTATTTTCACCATCGTGACATCATATTGTTTCATAGTTCTTGCCTAAAGGCGTTCTTAGCTATTTTCATATCGTCCACCAACTGTTGGTGACAGTTTCGGTTTAAAAAGTTCTGGTTTAGCATAACTAGCTATTACCTTAGATAACTTATCATAATACTGTCACTGCAAGTCAACGTGGCTTGATTTCTGTCCTAGCTCTATAGTCTCTGCCAACATGGTCACACGCAATCCAAAGAGAGATGTTATGGGAGAATGTCTGTGGAATCTCAGCCGGATAATAATAACTGACGTCTTGAGAAAGATATTGGCCTTATTGTCTTTGATTTGGTAGTGAAACATCGTGCTTTCTCACATTAACTTTCAACGCTCACAGGTTTCGATCGCCCATATCATCATCAAACAACGACCAAAGAGCTACCGCCAACATCCATGTCACGAAAAATTGCCAATTATATATTTTGCCAGACGACAACTTGGCATGAATGACTAGGCAATGTATGAAATAGAAATCATATCATACTTTCATACTTTATTGAATGCCAGAATTTCACACTTTACCTGTAACATATACATATATATAGAAACTATTTTTTTTTTTTAAATTCATGACCTCTTCTGTCATTGCAGGCCCGCCATGCAGCATTCTATTTCAGAGATGTACAAAATAGGATCGATGTCTTTGCAATTGGTTCTTACTTCATTGCGTCGATGTTGCGTTTGTCTGCTTTAGCTTTTCCTGACAACGAAATCTTGATGGCAGCAACAAGAACATGTTTCAGTTTAAATTTTGTGGCATTTTCAATTAAAATGTTAGAGAACTTCTACGCCTTTAACCTTCTTGGTCCAGTATGGATAATGATAACAAAAATGGTAATATATTTACTTAACGTTACAATACGATAATAATAGTTTTACTTAATATAAAATGCAGATGATATTTTATTGCTATAGTATTTTCTGTGAAATAAATTAAAACACACACAAAAAACACATAATCACACGCACGTTCACACCCACTTTGACGCAAATGCACGCATGCACAAATATGCGCGCTTTGTTTTTCGTGCATTTTTACCTTGATTAGAGGATCTATAACAAAGAAGTTACGTAAATCCATCATCATTTAGATTCTAGACTGAAATCTAGCAGGCCTTTTAATTTAACAACATGTATCATTTAGGGATTGGGGCCCAATTAATCTTGTTCTATTAATGCTCCTACAGCCAATCAGAAAAACTAAATCTCACTTAAATATTGCAGACGTTTACGCGTACGTTCAAAGCGAGTTACTTTTGATGCATTTTTTTCCAAGACTTTATTTTGATCTGTACGCGTTGGGATTTAAAGTAAAAACTTAGATTTTATGGGTTATTTACTATAACTAGTATTAAAAATATTTTTGATGTGATGCACATATATGACGGTCGAGACGGCTGTTATAAGGGAGGTACAACATGCCACTGAAACGACGGCTTGTGAGGCTAGCGCACTATTGACTTCGCTACCCATCCGACAAAACAAAGGTTACTTGGATACAAAGACTACTTGACCAAATGTGTTAGACATAAAATTATGACCCATATTACACCACTTTTTGGAATTCAACTCATAATACCTATTCACTGGATTACGGCGGCCTTAAGAGTCATATATCTTTATTATGAGCTGCACAAAATATTTTAAACATTGGCCAATAAGGCCATTGGGATGGATTTTTACAATATTAAAATATTAAAGTAAATTGGACTCATAGTGTTCCTTCCTTCTGGGCCGTAGGCCCCAAATCTCATCTTTATTAGAGGTTTAATACCTTGTTCCATATATCTCTTTTTCAAGCTATGAACGAAATTTGACACATATAACCGCCCTGATCTAGTTAAAATCTACAGGAGTTGTGAAATTAAAATCTAGCACTGTTAACATTTTTTAAGAATAACAATAAGGCATGTTATCCCAAAGAAATTTGGTATCTTACAAAGGACAGTGTTTACTTTTATATGAAATAAATATCATTATGCAACGGAATCATGTCATCCCAATGAAGAATAGAATCATGTCGGGAAATCTTACCAAAAAAGTAGGGGATCCCATTATGCACCGGGAATATACTACGTGGGGAATGAAGCGGGATCCACAATACAAGCGCGGATTAAAGCAGGGTATATGAGATGTGTGAATAAAAATGAAAAAGACTGACATGATAGCGTTTTTACATGGATTAACAGATATCAACCATACTTGAAAATTACGTTTATCATCATACATATTGAATTATAGAAGTGTTTTTAAACTTATCAACCTACACTGGTCAGTGCCGAGGCCAAATAATTTTTTTTCTAAATTATTTCATGTTATTTTTTTTTAAATAATTCAACCTTGATATCGCTTGGATAAATGGGTCTAGTAAAAAATTGGTTAACAAAAAACACAAATATAAACTTTGCAAAAATAATTTACAATAGCTTTAAACAACAATATTTGTTATCACAAGAAATAAACTCAAGTCAAAGTTTAGAGCCCAGGCTTTTGTGATGTAAACCGGTTTTCAATTGTAAATTAATTTCAAAGAAACTGTATCGTTCACTTTATTATGCCATTTTGTGGAAAATTTTCTTAGTTACATTTTAGTAGAACACTACTGTTTTTTTAAAACTCACGTTAATGTGACAACTTTAAAAACGCCTACCATATTTTTTATGAGACTATGATCCAACGTTTTATATAGAAACTTGTGTTTAAAGTTTAATATAATTTTCATATGCTCATTTATATATATGATAATATATTATTATTTTCCAGATGGCAGTAACTCTTCCATTTCTGATGGTTCTTTTTGTGTTCTTCATTGCATATGTCATTTCATCAGAGTCACTGTTATACCCTGAGGCCCAACTGAATGGTCCCTTCTTCTTTTACCTCTTCCGTAAAGGATTCTGGTCAATGTTTGGCCAATTTTTTCTCGAAGAACTGGAGGCAAAAGGTACTTTACATTAGCTTTTAGCAAAATCGTTTTAATATTACCCTGTGCATATTTTTGCAAAATCATTCTTTTTGAAGTTTTAAATTATTAACCATGTTCTTTTGTCAACTTTTAAAAATAACTGTCAAGGCCCGTCATAGAAGTTCATCCATAAAATTCTAATTATTCTTTTACTTGAGAAGCTGACAAATAAAGGCAACTATGCATGTTGCGACAAACATGTCCAGGTATTTTATTTATGTTTTCACATCATGTCGCTTTAAAAAAGAGACAGCATAGTTATTTTATATAATTTATTATTTTTGTTGGTAACGGGATAAGTTTAGGATACTGCAAGCGTCTTGTTGGAGGTGCATGACGAAAGTGGGCCATTTTTATTTTTTGTTTTTCCGCCCGACGGAAGGACCAAAAGAGAGAGAGAGAGAGCCGACGGTGAAAGGATTTAATAAAAAGCAATATTAGTTACAAGACTTAAATTACAGCTGCTTTTTATTTAAAGTGGTGGCCATTGCAATCTAGACTAGTTCTATACCAGTCATATTAACGTAGTGAAAAAAAAATCACAAAGACAAACGTTCTTTTCAATATGTTAAAGTCTAGTCGTCGCAGAAGTTTCCTGCATGTCGCAACGCTAGCAACATCTCGTCGAAGCGTCTGCTGCTACGGCAGTCGTAGCAGCATTTCCGGGTTTGAGTTACGACATATCGTAACGCTAGCAACATCCCAAAGTGAAACTGATGTCTGAATACTATATTATTTTATATTAGTATACTTTTCAAATATATATATATTTATATTTTATGTGAATTATCGACAATTCTAAAAGGAAAAGGAAATATAATATAATGATAAAGTATGAATCTATGCTAATAAAAGGCAAACCCCGACTGACTCACTCATTAACTCATCACTAATTCTACAATTTTTTGGGAAGGAATGGGCATGAAAATTTAACAAGGCTTTGAGTATATCCTCAAAATTATCCCTCATTGGCGGGGGTGGGGGGGGGGCAAGATGTCCTCCCAAAATGTAGTTTTTCCTGATATAAGCTATATAAAATTAGTTTCTTTTTTTAACTGTTTAAATGGTTTGACCTGGACTTAACTTGATGACCCATATTTAAATTTAAATAGCAATAATCTCCTATGCGCATTCTGTTTGGGCGGCGGCCCAAAATGTTTTCTTCTTAAACATGTAATTATTAATTAACCAATCAATTTAAACCATAATACAAATGTTAAAAAAGTATATCCATCATGCTCCAGATTGAATTAATTGGTGGTTTTAACTTTACATCTTACAACAATGGGGCCTGGTGGTCCATAATGTCATTTTATTCTTATGTATGCAGTATAAATATTATTGTATTAATACTAAAGCCATGTTACTTAAGGACGTTCTTTAGTAAATACCCACAAAATTTTCTGGCATAATATTTTTTTAAAATAACACTTGGGCCCAAAATGTCATTTTATCTTAGATATACAGACGCTCCTTCTATGCAGAAGATAATTGCGTCCACAGACCATGAGAGATGATCTGTTGGCAAGTGATGCAGCGGTCACAGACCACGGCTATAGGGGTTCCACGCATCACCCCAGCCGCCTAACTATTGTCTAGTTAGGTACCCATTCGGAGCTGGGTTACTCGGGGACTCCTCAGGCCGCGAGAACAAATCCACACCTTCGAACCCGTGACCATCGGTATGACAGTCGAGAGTGCTACCTCTCGACCACCACGTACATTTTATAAAACGTATTTTATTTACCTTATATAAAACCTATTATATAATAGATATGTATATCTATATAATAATGCGCCTAAGCACATTTCCGTCCGTCAGTGTGTGTGTGTGTGTGTGTGTGTGTGTGTGTGTATGTGTGTGTGTGAAGCCCCTATACCACGCAACTCTTACTAACTTTTTTAAAATTGAAAATATAGACGTAAAATCATAATGATTTTGGGTTTGAGATTAACAGAGGGTGTGGTTTTGCGCGCCGTAAAAAAAAA
>MUZC01000223.1:424459-437925 GCA_002072015.1 Radix auricularia
ATTATGTAGTTATCAGTAATTGTGTTTAGATTTTAGACATATTTTTATGAATTTTCTTGTGTAATGAATATACCTGACATTTTTTTTATTTAAAAGTCATTTCTTTACATTTAAAAAAAATAATTATTTTCTCTTTAATCCAACTACAAGTCACCACAAATGATGAAGTAAAACTCTCTAAACTTTAAACACATATTTTAATGACGTCAACTAAAAAAAACACTAATTAATTCTTTTGCACGATTTCACACCACTCTTGAATGCTTGAAAAACTATGTATTCGACTTCCGGCAATGGCGCCCGTTCCTTGTGCCAGTGTTAACTCTCGATTCGCAAAGTTTTTTGGTAGTTTTAACGGGGTTTTTTAACGGATCGAGTAACTGAGTGTTGATGCACCAATGGCAGGTCAGGACATACAAAAAACATATATACATCATGGGTCTAGGACTTATGGATCCTGTGATCATGGTGATGACAGACAGACGGACAAAACGGGGGCAATAGCGATTTCGACATCTCGAAAATGCGCTAAAAACCATTGAGTGGCGTCATGAAGCTTTATTATATTAATTTATTTGATGTTACTTTTTATCCTGATTATAATCCGAGTGTATGAATATGCATGTGTGCGAGCGTGTTTATGTGTATGTGTGTAAGTGCGTCTGTGTGTGCGTGGGACTGTGTGTTTGTATTAGTTGTGAAATAACGATTTAATTCATAGATTGCTATAAGTGAAATTAAATATTGAAAAGACGTTACCACGTAATGGTTTATGAATAGTTAAAATTAATTATGCACTGGATTATGAAAAATTCCGTTAATTTTATGAACCAATTTTATGCCGATGCGATCTGCATGGGTGCTTGAATAAAAGATAACGGGAAGTCATTGAATGTGACTTAAAAAACTGTTAATGAGAAGATAAATCTCTAATCATTTTTTCAGAGATGATTTTACTTTATTTAAGAAGAATTTAGCCCTTGCGCATTAGTTGGACGATTACTCGTATGAATTGCCTCAATGGAAAATAAACAGTGAAATGAACTTATAGTCGCTATTGAAAGTGCATTATTTATAGTTATAATATGTAATTGGATAAGATTGAGGCTAATTAGCGCTAATTAAAAAAATGGAACCTTCCTAAATTTTTAATTGTATTTTACAATAATAAAATCACAAGAAGATGGGTCGAACTAATTAATTTCTATTAGTCACTGTTAAATAACTATAGAAATAAATGTGAAGAAATTATTTAATTGCAGACGAAATATCAATTTTACATTTTAATATAAGCTTTTATACATCTACGTATATAATCAGATAGAGACAAATATTCTACGGGCGTATAACAAGTCAAAATTACAGAAAATGAAATTTCTTAATAGAAAAATTAACACGGAACCACTTTTGAAACATTTAACAAGTGATTTATCATAAAAACAATTGCAAATATTAATTAGGAGGAAGATTTATTTCTCTGAGGTGCTTTTTTAATACAAGTAAGTGTTTTGGATCGATTTCATTATAAAATGACAATAAGGAACTTCGTATTGAAAGTAAACGCTCAGGGATTTTAAATAATAAAATGGTACGTGTATAAGCGTTTATACACTGTTGTAAGAGTTGTGTTAAATAGCGGAAATGTAATTTTTTTTTTTATAGAGGAGCAGCTTTGTAGACTATTTGAAGGGTGCTTTTTGTTAAGAAACACAAGAAGTAAATTGAAGGGCGCGCGTTTGTAATGGTTCCAACGCCTGCGAGGTGCATTGTTCAGATTATCGACATTTTTTTATTTTAAAAAATCATTTATTTTTGTTATCACAGTGAAAATCTTTGAGCCACTTTAATATATACATCTTTAAAACCCAATTTAACTTAGGTCCTTTTTAAGTGTGTTTGGGATATTAGTTGAAATTCTGTTTTTAATTTCTAATTCATAATATACCAAAAATAATTTTAAAATAATAATAGTAACAAAGTGGTACATTATAAATGAGAATAATCTCAGTTTTGAAACAAAATGGTCGAAACGTCCGGGATGAAAATGCCCTAGGGTCGAAAAGTCCCGTGGTGGAACTGTCCGGGATCTAATAGCCCGGGATCGAATCGACCGGGGTCGAACCGTCGGTGGTCGAACCGACCAGACTCGAAACGACATGGGGACAAAACGCCCTGTGGTCGAACTGCCATGGTCGAACCGACCGGGGTGGAATCGTCCGGGGTTGAAGTGTCCAAACCACCAAATAGAAAATACTTTTTGCACAACTAAAGTAAACCAGCAGGGTACATTTTCAGATCAAACCTTGCGATTTAAGGTGTTAATTTAAAACAAATTAACTCATACATACCTTAATTTAGCATCAATATTCACATAATTAATATTTGGCGCATACAAAATCCTATTCGTATGACTATGGCCATGCTTAGCCTAGAAGTAAGGTTTTGGAGAGCTTTTCCCATGAAAAAAGTAATCTTAAGACATGCGTTTTTCTCTAAGACCTAACGAATGATGAAACATCCATTTTAAAAAATTGGGTACATTTCTCGAACGATGCGGTTGCATGACATACGCTTCGGGTAAAAACTGTTCTTTAAGGTGAAAATATATCAAGTCAAAAGAAATATCACGGGTATTACGACTTATAAATAGGATCTAGCATAAGAAAGTGCGTGTTATGTCGAAAAAACACACTGACAACAACTCATTTTGGGCCAAGCTGTTTTGAGTTCATTAGATGAATAGTATACAACGGGCATAAAGATTGATATAAAGTGAATGGTTACTATTAGAAAAAATGTGCGGGAATATATAATGATTTACATAAAATTTATAAGGAGATCAATTTCTCACCATTTTCTTAAAAATCAGCATTGTTCTTTTGTTTTTATTCACGTTAAAGTAACATGAGCCTTGAAAACTAATAAACCATATTTTCCACTCGCCCCAAGTCACAATATTCACAAATAATATCTGGCTAAAAAATATCCTATTCGTCTAGAACGAATTTCATGCTTAGACTATAAATGAAATGGGTGTTAAGCGAGCCATTTCTAAGAACCAAAGGGATCATTTGGAAAGATATTGTTTTCATGTTTTGATTCACATAAAAAAGTGAGCCTTGCCCGTTAGATTTTTTTAAACTGTTAACGACATTTGTTATTCACGTAGAATATATAGCATGCGTTATTAAAGGGGTTCGAGCATGGTGAAAAAAAGCCATCAATCGATATGAATGTAAGGATGTGGTTGAGCAGGCCGGGGCCCTAACATGGGCTGTAGCTGGAAGGATGTGGTAAGCAAGCCAGTGCCCTACATGGGCTGTAGAGACACGGATGATAATGATGATGCTATATTAAAGCAGGAATACCAAAGTTGATGGGTAATACTTAAATTAATAATATTTTTATTTTTCTTGACACACATATCGTTGTTTTTATTAAGAAGGGGTTTGATTTATCACTACTCTAATTTCCAAATGCGTTTACATTCATTTTTAAGGAGAATTTGTGACCCAAAACTAAATAAAGTTATTCTTATTGTGCCTACCCCGTAGCGTAGCACGGGTATTTTGCTCGTNGTGTGTGTGTGTGTGTGTGTGTGAAGCCCCTATACCACGCAACTCTTGCTAACTTTTTTTTAAAATTGAAAATATAGACGCAAAATCATAATGATTTTGGGTTTGAGATTAACAGAGGGTGTGGTTTTGCGCGCCGTAAAAATAAAATTAAGTGGCGTCATGAAGCTTTTATTATATTAATTTATTTGATGTTACTTTTTATCTTGATTATAATCCGAGTGTGTGAATATGCATCTGTGCGAGTGTGTTCATATGTGTGTGCGTGTGTGCGCGCGTCTGTGTGTGCGTGTGACTGTGTGTTTGTATTAGTTGTTAAATAATGATTTAATTCATAGATTGCTAAAAGTGAAATTAAATATTGAAAAGACATTACAAGGTAATGATTTAGGTATAGTTAAAATTATGCACTGGATTATAAAAAATTCCGTTAATTTTATGAACACAAGTTTCTGCCAATGTGATCTTCGTGGGTGCTTGAATAAAAGATAACGGGAAGTCATTGAATGTGACTTAAAGAATTGTTAATGAGAGGATCAATCTCCAAAAAAATTTTCAGAGATGGTTTTTCTTTATTTTTCATTTTAGAAGAAATGAGCCTTTGAGCATTAGAAAATAAACAGTGAAAAGAACGTATAGTCGCTATTGAAATGCATTATTTAGTTATAATATATAATTGGGTAACATTGAGGCTAATTGGCGCATAATTATTTTTAAAGAGAATGGAACCTTTCTAAAATTTAACATTGTATTTTACATTAATAAAATCACACGAAGATGGGTCGAACTAATATCTCATAGTCACTGTTAAATAACTTTAGAAATAAATGTGAAGAAATTATTTAATTGCAGACGAAATATCAATTTTTCATTTTAATATGAGCTTTTATATATCTATGTATATAATCGGATGGAAGCAAATTTTATACGGGCTTATAACAAGTCAAAATTACAGAAAATGACATTTCTTAATAGAAAACTAAACATGGAACCGCTTTTGAAGTATTTATCAAGTGATTCATCATAAAAACATTTCCAAACGGGTCAATAAAAATAAATCTCATTTATCCTAAATAAATGTCATCCATAAACTGTTAAGGAATGGATGTTGTGGATTAATTGGTATATGAATGAAAAATCTTACGTCAAAAAAGACTTATTGCTAGAATAATGCAATATTATGATACGTGCTTTGGTAAAAAACTGTAGTATTGTCAATTGTTGCAAGTTTGTGTGTGTTTGTGGTGGGGGGAGGGGCTATGTGCGTATGTGTGTGTGATTTGCTAATTTCTAAGTCTGCTAAAGTTCCGCCTCTAACATAACAACCAGTATTTATCTTCTTAAACAACTCATAGTTGTTTGATCTTACGCCAAATGTTTTCTTTACTGTAATATATTATCGGAAATATAATATTGCAAGCTGGTATGATTTTTGGATAAACCAGTGAACTTTATGCAGGCAAATAAAAACACTAAATCCCAAAAAATATATAAATAGTAAGATTTACGGATCATTCTATCCCGGACGATTCGACCCTGCCAGTTCGACCACATGTAATTTCGTCCCCAGGACGTTTCGTCCCCAGGTTGTTTCGACCACATGACGTTTCGACCCAAGGGAGTTTCGACCCCGGACGTTTCGGCCACTTTCAATCTACACCGTAGAAATTTATTATTATTTTTTGTATATATAAATTTAGTTAATGGTATAAAAATAATTCATAATTTTTCAGCTTATCGACAATCTTTTTAAAAAATCATTTATTTTTGTTATCACAGCGAAAATCATTGAGCCATTTAAATATATACATCTTTAAAACCCAATTTAACCTAGGTCATTTTTAAGTGTGTATGGGATAGGAGTTGAAATTCTGTGTTTAATTTCTAATTCATAATTTATTTTAAAATAATAATAGTAATAAATCAACACATTATAAATGAAAAAAATCTCAGTTTAGAAACGAAAGTGTCGAAACGTTAAGGGTCGAAATACCATAGGGTGGAAAAGTCCCGTAATGGAACTGTCCAGGATCGATTCGCCCGGGGTCGAACCGTCCGTGGTCGAAACATCCAGAGTCAAAACGACCTGGGAACGAAACGTCCTGTGGTCGAACTTTCCGGGGTCGAAGTATCCAAGCACCAAATAGAAAATACTTTTTGCAAATTTAAAGTAAACCAGGAAGGTACATTTTCAGCTAAAAACTTGCGATTTAATGTGTTTCTTTAAAACAAATTAACTCATACATACTTTAATTTTGCATCAATATTCACATAATTAATATCTGGCGCAAAAAAAAACCCTATTCATTTGATTAAGGCCATTCTGAGCCTAGATATAGAAATACATTTTTGGAGAGCTTTGCCCATGAAAAAAGTAATCTTAAAACATATAATTTACTCTAAGAACTAACGAATGATGAAACATCCATTTTTTAAAAAATCGGGTACATTTCTCGAACAATGCGGTTGCATGACATGCGCTTCGGGTAAAAACTGTTCTTTAAGTTTTAAGGTGCAAATAAGTGTAAAGAAATATCACGGGTATTACGACTTATAAATAGGATCAAGCATAAAAAAGTGCGTGTTATGTCGAAAAAACACACTGACAACAACTCATTTTGTGCCAAGCTGTTTTGAGTTTATTAGATGAATAGTATACAACGGGATAAAGATTGATATAAAGTGAATTGTTACTATTAGAAAAAATGTGCGGGAATATATAATAATTGACATAAAATTTGTAAGGAGATCAATTTCTTACCATTTTCTGAAAAAGCAGCATTGTTCTTATGTTTTTATTCACGTTAAATGACCATGTGCCTTTAAAACAATTAAACCATTTTTCCACTCTCCCCAAGCCACAAAATTCACATATATTATCAGGATAAAAATATCCTATTCGTTTGAACTAATATCATGCTTAGTCATTAAATGAAATGGGTGTTTAGAAAGCTATTTCTAAGAGCAAAAGGAATCACGTGGAAAGATACTGTTTTCATGTTTTGATCCAAGTAAAAAGAAAGTGAGCCTTGCCGCCCTTGCCCGTTAGATTTTTGTAACGGTTAACGACATGTGTTATTCTGATAGGGTATATATCACGTGATATTAAAGGGGTTCGAGCATGGTGACAGAAAGCCATCAATCGATCTGAATGGAAGGATGTGGTTGAGCAGGCTAGGGCCATACAGGGGCTGTAGAGCCACGGATGATAATGATGATGTTATATTGAAGCACAAATGCCAAAATTGATGGGTAATATTTAAATTAATAATATTTTTATTTTTCTCGACACACATATTGTTTTTTTAAGAAGGGGTTTGATTTATCACTAATCTAATTTCGAGATGCGTTTACTTTTATTTTTAAGGAGAATTTGAGACCCAAAACCAAATAAAGTTATTCTTATTGTGCCTACCCCGTAGCGTAGCACGGGTATTTTGATCGTCTATTATATAATGTGCCTAAGCGCGTCCGTCAGTGTGTTTGTGTGTCACTGTTAAATAGCTATAGAAATAATGTGAAGAAATTATTTAATTGTAGACGAAATATCATTTTTAGATATTAATATAAGCTTCTATAAATTTATGTATATAATCGGATGGAGGCAAATTTTTTTAATGGCTTAATACAAGTCAAAATTACAGAGAATAAAAATTTCTTAAAGAAAAATTAACACGGAACCGCTTTTGAAGCATTCAAGTTGTGATTTATCATAAAAAAAACAATTGCAAATATTTGTTTGGAGGAAGAAGTACTTCTCTTAGATTGTAATTTTTATAAAGAGGGGCAACTTGGTGAACTATTTGAAGGGTGCTTTTCATTTCAAGGACATGAGTTTATAATATTTCCGAGCCCTGAGTGTCACTATTTCTTAGCCACTGATAATGTAATTTTTGCAAATATTAAGAAAACCAGCAGTGTAAAATTTTAAACCCAAACCTTGCGATTCAACGTGTTTTTTTTAAACAAATAGACAATATTAAAAAATCTCCCCAACCCTACGCATCCTAATCACATAAGTATTAAACAGCTCAATAAAAATAAATCTAATTTGTCCTAAATAAAGGTCATGCATAAACTGTAAAGGAATGGATGTTATGGATTAATTGGTAGATAAAGGAAAAAGCTTACATAAAAAGACTTATTGCTAGAATAATGCAATATTATGGTAAGTGTTATGGTTAAAACTGTAGAGTCTTCTTTTGGTGCAAGTTTGTGTGTGTGTAGGGGGGGAGGGGCTATGTGCGTATATGTGTGTGATTTGGTTATTTCTATGTCTGCTAATGTTGCGCCTCTAACATGTTTGCCAGTATTTTTAAAATTATATATACAAACAAAAATAATAATAATTTTCTACTGTGTAGATAGAAAGGGGTTGAAACGTTCGGGGTCGAAACGTCCCTTGGTGGAATTGTCCGGGATCGAATCACCCCGGGGTCGAGCCTTCCGTGGTCGAACCGACCGGAGTCAAAACGACCGGGGACAAAACGTCCAGTGGTCAAACTGCCAGAGTCGAACCGTTCGGGGTCAAATAGTCTGGGGTCGAAGTGTCCAACCACCAAATAGACAATACTATTTGCATAACTAAAGTAAAGTATCTGGCACACAAAAAAATCCTATTCATTTGACTAAGAGCATGCTTAGCCTAGAAATAGAAATAATGTTTTGGAGAGGTTTTCCAATGAAAAAAGTAATCTTAACACATGTATGTTACTCAAAGACCTAAAGAATGATAAAGAATCCATTAAAAAATTGGGTACATTTCTCGAACAATGCGGTTGCATGACGTACGCTTCGGGTAAAAACTGTTCTTTAAGGTGTAAATATATCAAGTGTAAAGAAATATCACAGGTATTACGACTTATACATAGGATCTAGCATAAGGTAGTGCGTGTTATGTCGAGAAACACTGACAACAATTGATTTTGTGCCCAGCTGTTTTGAGTTTATTAGATGAATAGTTTACAACGGGGAAGAGATTGATATAAAGTGAATTGTTACGATTAGAAAAAATGTGCGGGAAGATATAATGATTGACATAAAATTTATAAGAAGATCAATTTCTCACCATTTTCTTAAAAAACAGCATTGTTCTTATGTTTTTATTCACGTTAAAGGAACATGTGCCTTTAAAACAAGTAAACCATATTTTCTACTCTCCCCAAGCCACAATATCTTACAAATATTATCTGGCTAAAATATCCTATTCGTCTTGAACTAATTTCTTGCTTAGACTATAAAAGAAATGGGTGTTTAGCGAGCTATTTCCAAGCATCAAAGAAATCCTGTGGAAAGATATTGTTTGCATGTTTTGATTCACCTGAAAAGAAAGTGAACTTTGCCCGTTATCTTTTTGTAACTGTTAACGGCATTTGTTATTCTGGTAGAGAATATACCATGCGTTATTAAAGGGGTTCGAGCATGGTGAAAGAAAGCCATCAATCGATCTGAATGGAACGATGTGGTTGAGCAAGCTAGGGCCCTACAAGAGATGTAGCGCCACGGATGATAATGATGTTGCTATATTAAAGCAGAAATACCAAAATTGATGGGTAATATTTAAACTAATAATATGTTTATTTTTCACGACACACTTATCTTTGTTTTTATTAAGAAGAGTTTGATTTATCACAACCCTAATTTCTAGATCCGTTTTTATTAATTTTTAAGGAGAATTTGAGACCCAAAACTAAATAAAGTTACTCTTATTGTGCCTACCCCGTAGCAAAGCACGGGTATTTTGCTCGTATTATATAATGCGCCTAAGCGCGTCCGTCAGTGTGTAGCCCCTATACCACGCAACTCTTGCTAACTTTTTTAAAATTGAAATTATAGACGTAAAATCATAATGATTTTGGGTTAGAGATTAACAGAGGGTGTTGTTTTGCGCGCCGTAAAAAAAAACAATTAAGTGGCGTCATGAAGCTTTTATTATATTAATTTATTTGATGTTACTTTTTATCTTGATTATAATCCGAGTGTGTGAATATGCATGTGTGCGAGTGTGTTCATATGTGTGTGTGTGTGTGTGTGTGTGTGTGTGTGTGTGCGGCTGTATGTGTGTGTGACTGTGTGTTTGTATTAGTTGTGAAATAATTATTTATTTCATAGATTGCTAAATGTAAAATTAAATATTGAAAAGACTTTACCACATAATGTTTATGTATAGTAATGGACTGGATTATGAAAAATTCCGTTAATTTTATGAACACACGTATCTGCCGATGCGTTCTTTGTAGGTGCTTGATTAAAAGACAACGGGACGTCTTTGAATGTGACTTAAAAAACTGTTAATGAGAAGAACAATCTCCAATCATTTTTCAGAGATGGTTTTACTTTAAAAGTTTCATTTTAGAAGAAATGAGCCCTTGCGCATTAGTTGGACGATTACTCTCATGAATTGCCACAATGGGAAATAAACAGGGAAAAGAACTTATTGTCGCTATTGAAATTGCATTATTTATAGTTATAGTATGTAATTGGGTAAGATTGAGGATGATTGGCACATATTTATTTTTAAAGGAAATGGAACCTTTCTAAAATTTTAAATTGCATTTTACAATAATAAAATCACACAAAGATTGGTCGAACTAATTTCCCTCAGTCACTGTTAAATAACTATAGAAATAAATGTGAAGAAATTATTTAATTGCAGACGAAATATCAAGTTTACATTTTATTGTAAGCTTTTACACATCTATGTATATAATCGGATGAAGTCAAATTTTTTAAGTGCTTATAACAAGTCAAAATTACAGAAAATGAAATTTCTTAATAGAAAAATTAACACGGAACCGCTTCTGAAGCATTTAACAAGTGATTTATCATAAAAACAATTGCAAATATTTGTTAGGAGGAAGATGTATTTCTCTTAGGTGCTTACTTAATACAAGTGAGTGTTTTGGATCGATTTCATTATAAACTGTCATTAAGGAAATTCGTATTGAAAGTAAACGCTCAGGGATTTTTAATTTTAAAAAAATGGTACGTGTATAACCATATAGATCTATACACTGTTGTAAGTTAAATAGCGGAATTGTAATTTTTATAAAAAGGGGCAACTTTGTGAGCTATTTGGAGGGTGCTTTTTATTTCTTGGGTCATGAGTTTATAATATTTCCGAGCCCTGAGTGGCACTATTTTATAGCCACTGATAATGTATTTTTTGCAAATATTAAGAAAACCAGCGGTGAAAAATTTTAAACCCAAACCTTGCGATTCAACGTGTTTTTTTTAAACAAACAGAAAATATTAAAAAATCTCCCCAACCCTACGCATCAAAATCACATAAGTATTAAACAGCTCAATAAAAATAAATCTAATTTGTCCTAAATAAAGGTGATGCATAAACTGTAAAGGAATGGATCGTGTGGATTAATTGGTAGATGGCTTACATAAAAAAGACTTTGTGCTCGAAAAATGCAATATTATGGAACGTGTTATAGTTTAGACTGTAGAGTTTTCTATTGGTGCAAGTTTGTGTGTGGGCGGGGGCAGGGGCTATGTGCGTATGTGTGTGTGATTTGGTTATTTCTAAGTCTGGTAATGTTGCGCCTCTAACATCACAACCAGTATTTTTAAAATTATATATACAAACAAAAATAATAATAATTTTCTACGGTGTAGATAGAAAGGGGTTGAAACGTTCGTGGTCGAAACGTCCCTTGGCGGAATTGTCCGGGATCGAATCACCCCGGGGTCGAGCCTTCCGTGGTCGAACCCACCGGAGTCGAAACGACCGGGGACAAAACGTCCTGTGGTCAAACTGCCAGGGTCGATCCGTTCGGGGTCGAATCGTCCGGGGTCGAAGTGTCCAACCACCAAATAGACAATACTATTTGCATAACTAAAGTAAAGTATCTGGCGCAAAAAGATAAATAATCCTATTCATTTGACTAAGGGCATGCTTAGCATAGAAATAGAAATAATGTTTTGGAGAGCTTTTCCAATGAAAAAAGTAATCTTAACACATGTATTTTACTCTAAGACCTAACGAATGATGAAAAATCCATTAAAAAAATTGGGTACATTTCTCGAACAATGCGGTTGCATGACATACGCTTCGGGTAAAAACTGTTATTTAAGGTGTAAATATATCAAGTGTAAAGAAATATCACAGGTATTACGACTTATACATAGGATCTAGCATAAGGAAGTGCGTGTTATGTCGAAAAACACACTGACAACAATTCATTTTGTGCCAAGCTGTTTTGAGTTTATTAGCTGAATAGTTTACAACGGGGAAAAAGATTGATATAAAGTGAATTGTTACGATTAGAAAAATGTGCGGGAATATATAATGATTGACATAAAACTTATAAGGAGATAAATTTCTCACCATTTTCTTTAAAAACAGCATTGTTCTTATGTTTTTATTCACGTTAAAGAAAACATGTGCCTGTACAACAAATAAACTCTCCAATAGCCCCAATATTCACAAATATTATCTGGCTAAAAATATCCTATTCGCCAGGAACTAATTTCATGCTTAGACTATAAATGAAATGGGTGTTAAGCGAGCTATTTCTAAGAACCAAATGAATCATGTGGAAAGATATTGTTTTCATGTTTTGAGTACGTGAAAAGAAAGTGAGTCTTGCCCGTTAGATTCTTGTTACTGTTAATGATATTTGTTATTTTGGTAGAGTATATAGCATGCGTTATTAAAGGGGTTCGAGCATGGTGAAAGAAAGCCATCAATCGATCTGAATGGAAGGATGTGGCTTAGCAAGCCAGTGCCCTACATGGGCTGTAGCTGGAACGATGTGGTGGAGCAAGCCGGGGCCCTACATGGCCTGTAGAGCCACGGAGGATAATAATGATGCTATATTGAAGCAGAAATACCAAAATTGATGGGTAATATTTAAATTAATATTTTTTTTTCTCGACACACATATCGATGTTTTTTTATTAAGAAGGGGTTTGATTTATCACTACCCTAATTTCCAGATGCGTTTACATTCATTTTTAAGGAGAATTTGAGACCCAAAACCAAATAAAGTTATTCTTATTGTGCCTACCCCGTAGCGTAGCACGGATATTTATCTCGTATCTATATAATAATGCGCCTAAGCGCGTCCGTGTGTGTGTGTGTGTGAAGCCCCTATACCACGCAACTCTTGCTAACTTTTTTTAAAATTAAAAATATAGACGTAAAATCGTAATGATTTTGGGTTTGAGATTAACTGAGGGTGTGGTTTTGCGCGCCGTAAAAAAAAACATCTAAGTGGCGTCATGAAGCTTTTATTACATTAATTTATTTGATGTTACTTTTTATATTGATTGTAATCCGAGAGTGCGAATATGCATTTGTGCGTGTGTGTTTATGTGTATGTGTGTATTTGCGTCTGTGTGTGCGTGTGACTGTGTGTTTGTATTAGTTGTGAAATAAAGATTTATTTCATAGATTGCTAAAAGTGAAATTAAATATTGAAAAGACGTTACCAGGTAATCTTTTATGTATAGTTAAAATTATGCACTGGATTATGAAAAATTCCGTTAATTTTGTGAACACAAGTTTCTGCCGATGCGATCTGCATGGGTGCTTGAATAAAAGATAACGGGAAGTCATTGAATGAGACTTAAAAAACTGTTAAAGAGAAGAACAATCTCCAATGATTGTTTCAGAGATGGTTTTTACTTTACGTTTGATTTTTAGAAAAAATGACCCCTTGCGCATTAATAGAATGATTACTCGCATGAATTGCCACAATGGAAAATAAACTATGAAAAGAACTTATAGTCGCTGTTGAAATTGCATTATTTATAGTTACAATATTTAATTTGGTAAGATTGGTGCATATTTATTTGTAAAGGAAATGGAACCTTTCTAAACATTTTAATTGTATTTTACGATAATAAAATTATACGAAAATGGTTCGAACGAATTTC
>MUZC01000223.1:438515-473805 GCA_002072015.1 Radix auricularia
TTTTTTTATTTAAAAGTCATTTCTTTACATTAAAAAAAATAAATTATTTTCTATTTAATCCAACTACAAGTCACCACAAATGATGACGTAAAACTCTCTAAACTTGTACACATATTCTATTGACGTCAACTAAAAAAAAACCTAATTATTTTGCACCCTTTCACACCACTCTTCAATGCATGAAGAATTGTGCATTCGACTTCCGGCAATGGCGGCCGTTCCCTGCGTTAGTGTTACCTCTCGATTGGAAATATTTTTTGGTAGTTTTAACGGGTTTTTTAAACGGATCGAGTAACTGAGTGTTGATGCACAAATGGCAGGTCAGGACATACAAAAAAATATATACATCATGGGTCTAGGACTTATGGATCCTGTGATCAAGGGTGATGACAGACGGACGGACGGACAAAACGGGTGCAATAGCGATTTCAACATCTCGAAAATGCGCTAAAAATCTTCCCAACCCTACACATCCCAATCACATAAGTATTAAACATCTCAATAAAAATAAATATAATTTGTCCTAAATAAAGGTAAAGCTTAAACTGTAAAGGAATGGACGTTGTGGATTAATTGGTAGATGAATCCAAACGCTTACATAAAAAGACTTATTACTAGAATAATGCAATATTATGGTACGTGTTATGGTTAAAACTGTAGAGTTTTCTATTGGTGCAAGTTTGTGTGTGTGGGGGGGGGGAGGGGCTATGTGCGTATGTGTGTGTGATTTGGTTATTTCTATGTCTGCTAATGTTGCGCCTCTAACATGACAACCAGTATTTTTAAAATTATATATACAAACAAAAATAATAATAATTTTCTACGGTGTAGATAGAAAGGGGTTGAAACTTTCGGAGACGAACCGGGATCGAATCACCCCGGGGTTGAACCTTCCGTGGTCGAACCGACCGGAGTCGAAACGACCGGGGACAAAACGTCCTGTGGTCAAACTGCCAGGGTCGAACCGTCCGGGGTCGAAGTGTCCAACCACCAAATAGAAAATACTATTTGCATAACTAAAGTAAAGTATCTGGCGAAAAAAAATAATCCTATTTATTTGACTAAGGGCATGCTTAGCCTAGAAATAGAAATAATGTTTTGGAGAGCTTTTCCAATGAAAAAGTAATCTCAACACATGTATTTTACTTTAAGACCTAACGAATGATGAAAAATCCATTAAAAAAATTGGGTACATTTCTCGAAAATTGCGGTTGCATGACATACGCTTCGGGTAAAAACTGTTCTTTAAGGTGCAAATATTTCAAGTGTAAAGAAATATCACGGGTATTACGACTTATAAAAAGGATCTAGCATAAGGAAGTGCGTGTTATGTCGAAAAACACACTGACAACAATTCATTTTGTGCCAAGCTGTTTTGAGTTTATTAGATGAATAGTTTACAACGGGAAAAAAAGATTGATATAAAGTGAATTGTTACGATTAAAAAAAATGTGTGGGAATATATAATCATTGACAAAAAACTTATAAGAAGATCAATTTCTCACCATTTTCTTAAAAAGCAGCATTGTTCTTATGTTTTTATTAACGTTAAAGGAACATTTGACTTTAAAACAAGTAAACCATATTTTCTACTCTCCACAAGCCACAATATTCACAAATATTATCTGGCTAAAAATATCCTATTCGTCTTGAACTAATTTCATGCTTAGACTATAAATGAAATGGGTGTTTAGCGAGCTATTTCTAAGAACCAAAGAAATCCCGTGGAAAGATATTGTTTTAATGTTTTGACTCACGTAAAAAGAAAGTGAACTTTGCCCGTTCTCTTTTTGTAACTGTTAACGACATTTGTTATTCTGGTAGAGAATATACCATGCGTTATTAAAGGGGTTCGAGCATGGTGAAAGAAAGCCATCAATCGATCTGAATGGAAGGATGTGGTTGAGCAAGCCAGGGCCCTAAATGGGCTGTAGAGCCACGGATGATAATTATGTTGCTATATTAAAGCAGAAATACCAAAATTGATGGGTAATATTTAAACTAATAAAAAATTTATTTTTCTCGACACACTTATCTTTGTTTTTATTAAGAACGGTTTGATTTATTACATCCCTAATTTCCAGATCTGTTTATATTAATTGTTTAGGAGAATTTGAGACCCAAAACTAAATAATGTTACTCTTATTGTGCCTACCCCGTAGCGTAGCACGGGTATTTTGCTCGTATTATATAATGCGCTGAGGCGCAATACCGTCCGTCAGTCAGTGTGTGTGTGTGTGAAGCCCTTATGCACCGCAACTCTTGATTACTTTTTTAAAATTGAAAATATAGACGTATAATCATAATGATTTTGGTTTTGAGATTGACAGAGCGTATGGTTTTGTGCGCCGTAAAAAAATGAAGTGGCGTCATAAAACTTTTATTATATTAATTTATTTGATGTTACATTTTATGTTGATAATCCGAGTGTGTGAAGAAGCTTGTGTGCGAGTGTGTTCATATGTGTGTGTGTGTGTGCGTGGCTGTGTGTGTGTGTGACTGTGTGTTTGTATTAGTTGTGAAATAACGATTTCTTTCATAGATTGCTAAAAGTGAAATTAAATATTGAAAAGACGATACCAGGTAATGGTTTATGTATAGTTAAAATTATGCACTGGATTATGAAAAATTCCGTTAATTTTATGAACACAAGTATCTGCCGATGCGTTCTTCGTAGGTGCTTGATTAAAAGATAACGGGAAGTCATTGATTGGAACTTAAAAACTGTTAATGAGATTTTCAGAGATGGTTTTACTTTATGTTTCATTTTAGAAGAAATGAGCCCTTGCGCATTAGTAGGACGATTACTCGCATAAATTGCCACAAAGGAAAATAAACAGGGAAAAGAACTTATAGTCGCTATTGAAATTGGATTATTTATAATTTATAGTTATAATGTGTAATTGGGTAAGATTTAGGATGGTTGGCGCATATTTATTTTTAAAGGAAATTGAACCTTTCTAAAAATTTTAATTGCATTTTACAATAATAAAATCACACGAAGGTGGGTCGAACTAATTTCTTTTAGTCACTGTTAAATAACTATAGAAATAAATGTAAAGAAATTATTTAATTGCAAACGAAATATCAATTTTACATTTTAAAATAAGATTTTATACATCTACGTATATAATCGGATGAAGTCAAATTTTATACGAGCTAATGACAAGTAAAAATTACAGAAAATTTCTTAATTGAAAAATTAATACAGAGCCGCTTTTGAAGCATTTAACAAGTGATTTAACATAAAAACAATTGCAAATATTTGGTAGGAGGAATATGTATTTCTCTTAGGTGCTTAATTATTACAAGTAAATGTTTTTGGTGGATTCCATTATAAACTGACATGAAGAAAATTCGTATTGAAAGTAAACGCTCAGAGATTTTGAATAATAAAATGGTATGTGTTTAACCGTTTATACACTGTTGTTGGAGTGGTGTTAAATAGCGAATTGTACTTTTTATAAGGAGCGGCAACTCTGTGAACTATTTGAAGGGTGCTTTTCATTTCTGTGGTCAGGAGTTTATAATATCGCCGAGCCTTGAGTGGCACGATTTCTTAGCCACTGATAATATCCTTTTTGCAAAGATTAAGAAAACCAGCAGTGAAAATTTTTAAGCCGAAACCTTGCTATTCAACGTGTGTGTGTTTTTTTTTTAAACAAATAGAAAATATTCAAAAGTTTCCCCAACCCTACACATTTAAATCAAATAAGTATTAAACAGCTCAATAAAAATAAAAGCAGGTACCATACACTGGATACAGGTGACGCATAAACTGTAGAGGAATGGATGTTGTGGAATAATTGGTAGATGAAAGATAAAGCTTACGTTAAAAAAGCCTTATTGCTAGAACAATGCAATATTATGGTACTTGCTTTGATTAAAACTGTAGAGTTGTCTATTGGTGCAGGTTTGTGTGGGGGGGGAGGAGGGGCTATAAGTGTTTGAGATGGTTATTTATATGTCTGCTAATGTTGCGCCTCTAACATGACAACCAGTATATATCTTCTTAAATCGGAAAAATTATATTGAAAGCTGGTATGCTTTTTTTAATAAATCAGTGAACTTTATGCAGGCAAATAACAACATGAAATCCCAAAAACAAATATATAAATAGAAAGAATTACGGACACTTTGACCCCGGACGGTTCGACCCTACCAGTTCGACCACAGGACGTTTCGTCCCCAGGACGTTTCGACCCTAGGACGTTTCGACCCCAGGAGGTTACTTTTTGTACAACTAAAGTAAATATAATTAATATCTGGCGCATAAAAAAATCCTATTCATTTGACTAAGGCCATGCTTAGCCTAAAAATACAAAAAATGTTTCGGAGAGCTTTTTCCATAAAAAAAAATAATAAAACATGTATTTTACTTTACGTCCTAACGAATGATGTAACACCCCTTTTAAAAAATTGGGTACGTTTCTCGAACAATGCGGTTGCAGGACATACACTTAAATTTGGGTAAAAACTGTTCTTTAAAGTGTAAATATATCAAGTGTAAAGAAATATCACGGGTATTACGACTTATAAATAGGATCTAGCATAAGAAAGTGCATGCTATGTCGAAATAACACACTTGACAACAACTCATTTTGTGCCAAGCTGTTTTGAGTTTATCAGATGAATAGTATACAACGGGAATAAAGATTGACATACAGTGAATTGTTACTATTAGAAAAAATGTGCGGGAATATATAATGATTGACATACAATTTATAAGGAGATCAATTTCTCACCATTTTCTTAAAAAGCAGCATTGTTCTTATGTTTTTATTCACGTTAAATGAACAAATGCCTTTTAAACAAACAACAACATATTTTCCACTCTACTCAAGCCACAATATTCACAAATATTATCTGACTAAAATATTCTATTCGTCTTGAAATAATTTCATGCTTAGACTACAAATGAAATGGGTGTTTAGCGAGCTATTTCTAAGAACCAAGGAAATCATGTGAAAAGATATTGTTTTTATGTGAAAAGAAAGTGAGCCTTGCCGTTAGATTTTTGTAACTGTTAAAGAAATGTGTTATTCTGGTTGAGTATATAGCATGCGTTATTAAAGGGGTTCGGGCATGGTCGAAAAAAAACATCAATCGATCTGAATGGACGGATGTGGTTGAGCAGGCCAGGGCCCTACATGGGCTGTAGCTGGAAGGATGTGGTGGAGCAAGCCAGGGCCCTACATGGACTGTAGAGCCACAAATGATAATGATGATGCTATATTAAATCAGAAATACCAAAATTGATGGGTAATATTGAAATTAATAATATTTTTATTTTTCTCGACACACATATCGTTGTTTATATTAAGAAGGGGTTTGATTTATCACTTCCATTATTTCCAGAGGCGTTTACATTCATTTTTAAGGATAATTTGAGATCCAAAACAAAATAAAGTTATTCTTATTGTGTCTACCCCGTATCTTAGCACGGTTATTTTGCTGGTATATATATATATATATATAATAATAATTATTATTATTATTATTATTTAGAAATAGTTGAGAAGAAATGGTAAGTTTTTGTTTTTTGTTTTTTTTTTACACTTTAAATTGGTTTTTCTTTGACAGAATATAAAGAATCCGTGATCCATGTCGCATGACTTTGCCAAAAATGTCTAAATTACTCGGGCAGAATAAAATATAATTTAATATTAATTGGATCTCTTTTACATAGTTAATGATTTATTAATAAAATTACTGTGTATTAATATCATTGTGGGTTTAATGTAATTACACATTCCTTTTACAAGCATGAATGACCTATAAAAATCAATTATAAAAAAGAACAGAAATAATAATAAGAAGAACAAAATGTATTTTAAATGACAAATTATGTCTAGTGATATAAAATGATAAATTTTCGAAAAATCTAACTCTGAAACCAACCCCAACTATAAATTTAAAACTAGTCCTAAACTTGAAACGAAATCTTACCCTAGATATGATCTTAAACCCAAACCTAGAAGTAATTGAATATATTTGAGCAAACCAATTGTCAAAGTCATAGTTCTCTTACTCTTGAAGCTGATACATTCACATCAATATGAAATCAAAATAATTCTCACACACTAAACAGAACAGAACACTTCACGACAAATCTCTAAAATAATATCTTACCAAAAATTAATTGAAAGTGAGTGGGGAAAGTCTTCAAATCCTCCCGCCGTTGTGTGGAAGCAGACACGCAATAGTGAAAGAGAGCTGGCTGTGGCACACTCAATTATATATAATGAAAGGAAATGTTCAGTCCGGTTATCAATAGCGATTGTTCCCTCAAACTTTACAGACTACGACAGCCAATCCAAAAAATCATGTTAAGCCTGGTCCCTTTTGGAACTCAGGACGTGTTAGCGCATTTTCGTATTATGTATCAGTACTTATGTTAGATATCAGCATTATGTAGTTATCAGTAATTGTGTTTAGATTTTAGACATATTTTTATGAATTTTCTTGTGTAATGAATATACCTGACATTTTTAAATTTAAAAGTCATTTCTTTACATTTTAAAAATTTTTATTTTCTCTTTAATCTAACTACAAGTCACCACAAATGATGACGTAAAAGTCTCTAAACCTTTACACATATTCTAATGACGTCAACTAAAAAAAACAACTAATTCTTTTGCACGCCTTCGCACCACTCTTGAATGCTTGAAAAATGCTCTATTCGACTTCCGGCAATGGCGGCCGTTCCCTGTGCCAGTGTTAACTCTCGATTCGCAAAGTTTTTTGGTAGTTTTAACGGGGTTTTTTAACGGATCGAGTAACTGAGTGTTGATGCACCAATGGCAGGTCAGGACATACAAAAAACATATATACATCATGGGTCTAGGACTTATGGATCCTGTGATCAGGGTGATGACAGACGGATAAAACGGGTGCAATAGCGATTTCGACATCTCGAAAATGCGCTAAAAATTAAATTACATTTTAATATTGAACAAATTTCGAGGACGCTTAAAAGGAGTTATTTTGTGTGCAGTATTTTGTTTTTCAATGTTTTATTTTGAGCAATACGCGTTTGGATTTATAGTCAAAAACTTTATTTTTACGTGTTATTTATTATAACTATAATGAATAGTATTTTTGACTTGAAGCACATTAATGGCTGTCAAGGTGGCTGTTGGTGGGGAGGTACAACATGCCATCGAAACGACGGTGGGATGTCTTTGGACGGGCTTTGTACCCCGTATATTTGGATGATTTATTATTTTCTTCTTCAAAATTTTTCTTTCATAAAATTTTACACGATGAAAATGTTTTTGTTTTTTTTTAATTAATTCCATTAAAAAATTGTAAAAATCGTATAAATCTTATTTTTCAATGTATTTTATATGGCGAATTTATAAAAATAACAATATAAATATAAATCAGTTTTAGCAAAATTAAAAAGAAATTGCTCGACTATGTATATAACGCTGTTGGAACTCGAACTCCGTAAACGGATCTCTGATTTTATTATATATTTTTTTTATAATTAAAATAGTGCGTTCTATAAGTTGTTCCTTCGAACATACCATCGCATGCTCGATATTGTGGACTACTAGACTTGCTGCTTTAAATGTTTTTGATGTTAAGACTCCATCGCCATTTACCGCCGACAGATATCGACATCTGTATTGCAGTTACGATAATCACTCGTGCAAGTTTACATGAAGGGAAATAATTTCACGCGTTAAGTAAAAGTAAATAATAATAGTTACCTTACCTTCAAAACCAAATAAATAAATACAGTATTAACTACATAAGTGGTAACTTGATATCTGGATCACGATGGATATATGAGTTAATATTTGTTATAACCGTGTAAAATTGAAAGGGGAAAAAAGTTTTAACCTAAGAAAAGCACGAAATAAAATTTAAGGCCCATAGCTCTAAGAGTATTGAAATTTGGAATTCCTTGCACTAAGTTATTTAAATAAGGGACATCAATATTTTAAGTATTAGGATGAATCAAGATCCTTTCAATTACCAAGTAACCTATTTTTTAAATTAATTTTTAGACACCTTATAATATAAACTAAAAACATTTAAGACGGCAACCAATGAGTCGTAGTTTCTATAGAGAAGTATCATCGCTTTAATTGATGCATTGGATTTCACCGTATAGCTAAATATTTATTGTTCATCTTTTATAATCGTTTTGTTTTGTATTGTTTGTTCTTTGAGGAAGACTCTTTGCCGAAACGTTCGCTGTTTTGTTTCGTCCTGCCAGGCTAATCCGTACCCTGTTTACGTCTTTTTCATCCGAAATAGCAATTCATTGTAATACAAAAGTAACTTTGAAATTACGTTACTGCATTTTTAACGACATGCAAATTTGTGTTATTAAATTGATGCGTTTTTTCCCTTACTTTTACATTTTAAATATGCTAAACTAAATTGAACGAAATTAAAAAATGAAACAAAATACATATTTTTGTTTTACATTTCTAAATTTTTAATTAAACAAAATACAATCAAATTTGAATGACATTCATTACAGGAATGGAATGTACCAATAATTCCACAAGTTACAAGTATTTTGAAACGCTCAGATGCCCAACTGAATACGGAAGATATGTTGTACCGATTTTACTTGCAGTTTACACCATTTTTGTTCAAATTCTGCTTTTTAATCTTTTAATATCACTTTTCAAGTAAGTATATGACTTTCTTTATACTCATCACCAAACCCAAAATATTGTTCTCTGATTTACTTTATATTTCATTACAACAATTTAATCACGTTAATTAATTCAACAGTTAAATATCTCATACCTTGACATTTTATCATCAAATACTCATCCACGTTACCATCTAACAACAAAAATGTCGACCCATACTTTTAGTGGTTTTCATATATTAACAGATCATGTGATCTCGCCCAAATACAATGAGAAATTTATGAAACCATGAATTCCTAATTTGTCATTACATGTGTCTGACAGTTTTAATGCTCCAGTTTTAAATTATTTTTTGCAAAACATTGTCTTAATGATTTTAGTTTCCTATGTTGCAATTTGCTTTAAGTTCTTTTTCATCAATTAATAAAAATCAAAGTCATTGGTTCACATTTAGCGTAAATTTATTTAAACAAGATGACCCAAGGCATTCCACACGCAGCAGACTTGCTCATCATAGATAGTGCAAGTTTCGGGGGTGGGGGGTGAGAGAAAGGACACAATCAGTAGCACGAAGTGATGAAAAAAAGTGAGTAATCTTGGAGACAAGTGCCCAGTGGTTGCTCCCCACCATTAATGCTATCCCTTGCCAACACTAAACTATATTTTCAGACTCTAGGGTTATGATCGCAAAAAATGGGTAAAAGAACATGCAGAAAAAAATATTTAAGAAAAAAATTCAATCAGTGATTTGAACCCAAGGACTTTTCACGTGCAGGTCGGTCGTGATAACCACTACACTACACTTCATATGTTATTTTATAAAGGAACAACGCAAGTGAACGCAAGAAGCATTGTTGCCCCAACCCCCTCATCTCTTTACTTTTTATCCCAATCCACTGCCCACTGTGATCTTTTGACTCCAGCAGAGGTCATTCGTCATGCTCATTTGCACATGGTCGTTTACGTTAAATATACTTCAAGATGTTGCAATGTTAAAATTGGATTATTATTTTATGCCTAGCCATTTTTCATGTTTCATACTTAACTTTCTAGAAATTAGAACATAGAAATGCATAATCGTTTGCAATATTTAGCAATACGCTAGTAATTCTAAAGAATAACAGTCTCATAATCCGTCTAGAACAATCTATAACTTGAAAAATAATGTGATATCATTCGCTGATGCAGTGAGAGTAGACAATGAGAAAGAATGAGAAAGAGACAGTAAACAGGGTGTGTGTTTCAGAGAGAGAGAGAGAGAGAGAAAGAGAGAGAGAGAGAGAGAGAGAGAGAGAGAGAGAGAAAAGGACTACAAAGTGTTAGCCTTTTGCTACTTATTAGTCGTATGTCCCAATTTTTATACATAGATCTCTTAAATTTTTTTTATTTTGAAGCCTCATTTTTTAATAAGTAATGTTGCTACCTTTTGAAAGCTTTTTTTAAAAAAAAAAATTTATCACAAATTTTGTTATTTATATGCAGCTCAATCATATCTAAAACTGAATCAAAACGGAACAATCTTTGGACTTATCAGCGATTTCTTCTAAATTTTAAGTACACTATCAACAAATTCCCTCTACCACCCTTCACATGGATTTATTTTATATTGCACACTGAGAGTCCTTACCGTAAGTATATAGATGACTTATTTTAAAACAATTTGCTATTTCATGAAAAATGCACGCACGCACACGGGTGTGTGTGTGTGTGTGTGTGTGTGTGTGTGTGTGTGAGCGTGTGCTTGTGCGTGTGTGTGTGTGTGTTTGTGTCTGTTTTTACAACAGGAAATGTGTAAAAATCTGGTATTCTACTGATGGTTTCAGGCAAAGTTTGAAATTTGTAAAACTTTTACGTTCTTTGCCTAGGCTGGTTTTGATTTAGGCAAAGTGTAAAAAGAGCATAACAAAAGACTTTATTGATAATTAGTGTTTTAAAGTGGGAGTATTCTAATATATAAAGCTCAGTTGGTGTATACATGTTTGTTTGTTTCACTTTTTGATAGTAATTTCGGCAATCACGGAAAAAAACCAATTGACTGACGGATAGTATAATCTGTCAGGACGGTTCCTTTTAACCTGCAGAGGGTTTAAATTTTTTTTTTTTTTGTTTGTTCCTTTTCACCAAAGGCCGTCAATTAAACAATAAGAAAATGTAGAGACAAAGAAACAAAGACAAAACTCATTTACCTGTTTGAAGAACTTTAGATGAACGTTCAACAAGATTTATTTAAATATTATTGTTAGAAAACTGTGACATAAAACACGAGATTCCAAAGAAAACCTTTAGCGAGCCGTTCATTGTAAATAAAAATATTTCTTTTAATCTGTCAATTTTCGTTGCAAGCTAAATTTTTAACACTTTTTTGTTACGTGTCACTTAAATTATTTTCTGAATATATATCTACTTGCACAGCATCAGAATAAAAAATAAATACATCGTGGCTAAAGGTCCCCCCTCCCGTTGGGGCCCCTAAATAAAATCCTGGATTCATCCCCTGGCGGCGGCCCTGCCGTCACTTTCGAGAATCAGACTTTTGCCGATTCATTTTATGTTCAAATTTGATCTGTTTGGAAAATAATGATAACCTTACAGTTAATTATCTTATTTTATCTTAGATATACAGACGCTCCTTCTATGCATAAAATAATTGTGCACACAGACCATGAGAGATGATCTGTTGGCAAGTGATGCAGCGGTCACAGGCCACGGCTATTGGGGTTCCACGCATTACCTTAGCCGCCTAGCTATTGTCTAGTTAGGTACCCATTCGGAGCTGGGTGACTCGGGGACTCCTCAGGCCCCGAGAACAAATCCTCACCTTCGTGTGGATTCGAACTCGTGACCATCGGTATGACAGTCGAGAGCGCTACCTCTCGACCACCACGTCCCAAACGAGGGAATAAGTAACAACTTACTTATCTCAACTAGCCTTGTAGTTACTTTGACAAGAAGTGTAAATATTGTCCTAAAACATAAATATTTTGAAGGGTCAGCTCTCTGCTTTCTAAAAATACATATTTCATCTTTCAATTTTAAACAGAAGTCGAGTTATCGTTTATAGTTAATTTTTTTAATAATTAAAAAAAAATATTTTATTTATTTTATCTTTTAAAAAAGCGTGTTACCCATTTTAAAAAAACTTTTCACACATTTTGCCAATACCAAGATCTATTTTATTTTTAAAGATAGTTATACCAAATTTTATTAAAAATTTAACCTGATACTATAAAACAAAAAATCATTTTTTTTAAAATTAATATCTCATTGACAAATTTAATACATTAGCGTGAACGTTCAAAACGAGCTATTTTTGGTGCATTATTTGTTGGTCATCATTCAATACTATGTTCTCATCTTGAAGTGTTTTAATGAATAATTTACGCAGTTTTTTTTAAAATTATCATTCAGTACTGTTGTGATATCTTAAGAGTATCGGTCCTGCTAATCACTACTGTTACTCCTTTTCAACACGCCACAACAAAGAAAGCTTTCCGCCGTCGATATTGAAGAAGCTACGCAGCGTTTTAATGCAAGGCATCGAGAACTGCGTCGCAACAGGTCACAGGACGACACCGCCCGTCAACGGGAAATATACGCACAGCGTCAACGCATGGCCCATGCTGCACTAACAGATAAACAAAGAAACAAAATAAGGGGAAATGATTGTCCTGCACATAGACGCGCAGAAGTATCTCGCAGCAACTTCGTCGTCACGGACATGAACAGGTTTGAGGAAAAATTACACGTACCACAAAGTTGCGGCGACCTCAATTTACGCTGTGAATATTGCAATGCTAAACACTTCCTTGCCGAAAAGTTTCCAAGACAAAATAAATTTATTGATTGCTCATCGAAAAACAAAGCCCACTTGCAAACAATCAGTGCCTCTAATTTAATTGAGAGTCTCACGACAGACGTTCACCATCATCAAACAACGACCAAAGAGCCACCGTCTAAATCAGTGGCTGGAAAAATGGCGGGGTAGCCCATTACATACTGACGACAACTTGGCATTCTATAAAATGCGGGTGAGACTACAATCAGGCATATAAATCATTAAATGGAAAAGATGTAAACAGTGTAAGGGTTAGCCTTTGAGAGGAGCAAACTGGCTCTTACATACCATCCGCACAACATCAAAGCCATGGAAATCTTCCTGAAAACCCGAACTATTCTCCTAGCGGACCCTGAGACTAACAGCAAATGTTCCGCCCACCCCTCAATGTATGTAGGAGGGACTAAAACCTGCGCGATCTTTTGGTTCGTACTCGCCTCCACACATCTTCTCCCATCTGGATACCTTACCATGCGGCCGACTTCGGTGTAAGACATGCCCTTTTGTTATACATACTGACCAAATAGTTTTCCCTAAAGGGATATTTAAGATTTAGGATGGCTTTATTTGCACTAGAGGAATGTGGTCTACACCATTGTGTGTAAGCGCTGCCCTTTAAAATACATAGGTGAGACGGAGACGTTACTTACTTGCCGCATCGCTTAACACATTCGGGCGATTACAGAAGACAGTGTCCTGTCTCACGACACTTCAATGGACGCGACCACATGGGCGTCTACGACCTGGCGGCCACCGCCATTGTCTCTTGAACAAAAACACATTGGAGGGTCAATCTGGAGAAAATACTTATCCAAGAGAAAGGGAATCTTGCCCTACATGGGCTGACCACCTAATCGTTTTGCCCCACCCATCCTATCCTTTCCTATTAAAGCTCACACTACTCTCTTCCTACTTTGTTTTCATTGAATCTTTGGATTTCACCGAAGCTAAGTTTTTATTTCTTTATATTCGTTTAATTTGTGTAATGTTTGTTGAGGAAGGCTCTTTGCAATCATTTCATACTTTGCCTGAAACCATCGGGCATTCCATACCTTACTTAGGCCTTCTATATAATGCCTGAGTTCACACTTTGCCTCTAACATAGATAGATAGATAGATTAGATAGATAGATAGATAGATAGATAGATAGATAGATAGATAGATAGATAGATAGATAGATAGATAGATAGATAGATAGATAGATATAACCAGCAAAATTACATTGTAAAATTTAGCGACTTCCAAATGTTTAAAAATCGCATTAATTTATATTCCAGTTAAGAAATTGTATTCTTTAATTGCTCTTTGTAGTAGCTCAATCGAGCATTAAAATGTAAATTGCACACAAATTTGTTTGAAATCTGGCTATTGTTAAAATTTTCTCCAAAACTGAATTTTAAATCTTAGTTTGAAAACCTTGTTTATATTAATAACATTCTATCTTTTAGTTCAAAAGAGCAACAAAATTTCTGTCAGTTTAAAAAAGAAAATGGCACAAAAATACTTTGACGAGATAATGGAAAATGAAAAAAGGTATGTAAGTAATCGTAAATATATGTTTATTTTTTTTCAAATCTTACAATTATTATCACGATAGTAAATATATTCATTTTTAAATTGATGTATAATCTTTTTTTATGGCTAAAATCCATTCTTTCAATAGAATTTTAGATGATCTAAAGGTGAACCAAAGTGAAGGTAATTATGTTAAATTGATGTTATGTTGTTTTTAACACACACACACACACACACACACACACACACACACACACACACAAACACACACACACTAACACACACACACAACTAAATTGTTGGTAAGGTAAATCTGACGAACAAGTGAGATAAGCTCTAGAATTACATCATAAAATATTATTATCTGATTTGAACCTTAGCAATTATTCTAGCACATATTATTTTAATTTACTTCAGGAAAAGAAATGCATTTCATAAAATTTTCAAATTAAGAGTATTAAAAGATTTAAGACTAATTAAAATTAAGGTTTAAGAAGTGTTCATCCGTTTCTGAATAAATTTATTTAAATCGTAATTATCTTATTCACAATTTATATATTTCAATGAGTTATTTCATGATATCAAAATTACTAAACTGTGTTCAATATGGATCTAGCATTATGAATTTTAACATCTTTAAAAATCCTATGTAAGCTTGCTCTAGTTTGATTTAAAATTGAAAGAAATCCATAACTGTTGTATTAACCGTGTAATTTTAATATTACTTCTGCTAATTTACTTTATATCAGATTTACTGTGTAATTTCTTATGAAATTAATCTACTTATTTGGCTGCTTATTTTATATAGATGTACTGCAGTTCTTGAAAGACTCTCAAAACGTGCAAAGGTAAATACAAAAAAATATGAGTTATTAGAAGTCATTTAGTGATTGTTTTTTATCTTAAAAATACAATTAAAATGTTGGCTGCTGCTATTCGTACCCGGGTGGGTTCCGTTAGATTAAAAGTGTATTCTGTGTAGTAATAATATGGCTGGTATTTATAATATTTTTGTTAACTATACACATAATTATACAAATGAGAAAGACAAATTAATAATGAAATACGTATCTTTTGTTTATCTTATTAATTTTTATTTTATTCTTTTATTTCCATATTGAACAATATTATGCGAACATTCGAAAAGAGTTGTTTTTGGTGCAATATTTTTTTAAAGGCTTTAAATTATTATTTTAGCGGTACACTGCTTTCAATTATTAGTAGCTTTACGAATTTACGGATACATATAATATATAATTATATATATATATATAACCTATATATATATACACACACAGTGAACCCTCATTTATCGCGGTAGATAGGTTCCAAACCCGGCCGCGATAGATGAAAATCTGTGAACTAGGGACACCATTCACCATATTTAAGTATTTATTTAACATGTATATTCAAACATTTAAAACCATCCCTTTACGTGGTATTGTTAACAAACCGCCCTTTAATGTACAGAACACTTAATGCATGTACAACAGTACTCTAAACTCAAACAGGCACAAATATTAAAATGTTAGAATATTTAAGTATAAAAAAATAAAGATTGTTACTGTAATCCGAATTTGAAGAAAAACTTTAATGGTGACGGCGATGAATATGTTGCACCGTAGAAATGATGTTGATGAAGCTGATGATGCCTTCTACTATGCAGCCAATGATAGTTTTTTAAGTCTCTTCAGACGGAGGTGTCTTTTCCTGGGAACCTCTTCAACTTCTTCCTGGGACACTTCTTCGATTTCTTTCTAAATTTCACATTCTCTTATCGTGTTTTATTTCTTTCTGTACTGAAATATATGTCATATGTAATGCAATGAACCATCAGTAAGATTGGATATTACTAATTATAAATTGAATTAACGAAATATTTGGGGTATTCATATATCGTGGCTATCTTTGAAATTTCCCGAAAATCCGCGATATATTTCTTTTATAATATATGCATACGTAATGAAAAAAAGTCCACAAAGACGTGAATTCGCGATGGTCGAACCACGAAGTAGCAAGGGCTCACTGTATATTTATTTCAATGTTTTCTTGGCATGTTCTAAAAGTATGTTTACACTAAGGGAGAAAAATGAAGAAAAAAGGAGTAATTAATCGATTCTTTGGATTTCACCTCAGCTAAGTTTCTTAATTTTATTTTATTTTTATATTCGTTTTATTTGTGTATTGTATGTCCGTTGAAAAAGGCTCTTTGCCGAAACGTTCGCTGTTTTGTTACGTCCTGTCAGGCTAACCCTTATCTTGTTTACGTCTTTTCCATTTAATTTTTTGACAAAGTTCATCACCTTAGTTTACTTAAAAATCTTAGATACTTTGAATCTCAGGTCCATATTATTACTGGATTCAAGACTTCCTTTTGGGTAGGGATCAAACTATAGTAATTAATTGATAAATGGATCTAAATAGCACCAATAGCGGTTAACACAGGAGTTCCACAAGAAACTGTGTTAGGTCCCTTAATTTTTTAAAATTTATATAAATGATTTACCCAACAACATCCTAACAGGAACAAAAGTTATGTTCTTTGCTATAGAACATTTAAATCAGAACATGGTAACAAAATTTTACAAATAGACTTAGATGAATAAAAAAAATGGGAAACTAACTGGAGTATGTCTTTCCACCCAGAAAAGTGTCAACCGATAAGGGTAACAAAGAAAAAGAAACAAATAAATTCAACGATAAAAAATCTGTAACCCAAATTGACGATTCAATTTAATAAAAATTCATAATAAATTAGATACATCATGGGATCCCATGTAATTAAAATTAATTTTATAAATCAAACAAAACCTTTACGATTTTAATAAATATATAAAACTAAAATGCTATTTTATCTTGGTGAGACCTATACTAGAATATGCATCTTCTGTATGGGACCCATCCACCAAAGAAAATATTGATAAACTAGAACAAATTCAAAAAAGAGCTTCGAGATTCATTACTGGAGAATATTCAAAACTCACAAGAATAAAACCATTAGTTAAATCATTAAACCTTGAAACACTAGAAGATAGAAGAACCAAGAGTAATGTAGTTTTTAGCGCATTTTCGAGATGTCGAAATCGCTATTGCCCCCGTTTTGTCCGTCTGTCTGTCATCACCATGATCACAGGATCCATAAGTCCTAGACCCATGATGTAAATAATTTTTTTTGTATGTCCTGACCTGCCATTGGTGCATCAACACTCAGTTACTCGATCCGTTAAAAAACCCCGTTAAAACTACCAAAAAACTTTGCGAATCGAGAGTTAACACTGGCACAAGGAACGGGCGCCATTGCCGGAAGTCGAATACATAGTTTTTCAAGCATTCAAGAGTGGTGTGAAATCGTGCAAAAGAATTAATTAGTGTTTTTTTTAGTTGACGTCATTAAAATATGTGTAAAAGTTTAGAGAGTTTTACGTCATCATTTGTGGTGACTTGTAGTTGGATTAAAGAGAAAATAATTTATTTTTTTTAAATGTAAAGAAATGACTTTTAAATAAAAAAATGTCAGGTATATTCATTACACAAGAAAATTCATAAAAATATGTCTAAAATCTAAACACAATTACTGATAACTACATAATTCTGATATCTAACATAAGTACTGATACATAATACGAAAATGCGCTAACACGTCCTGAATTCCAATAGGGACCAGGCTTAACATGATTTTTTTTCTTCCCGTTCGGAATTCGGACGCCGATTGGGTGACCTGAAGAAACCAGGAAAGCCCACACTTTATCATCATTTAAAACTCTAATAAGAATTCAGGACTAAACATGAACCATAGATAAGCGTAGGACGCTATAATCTTCTTTAAAGAAGTGGCGTATATAACAGATATTATAAGATAAGACCCCTTCTTCCTTATTTCTTGTTTATTATGACAAAGCCTGCAAGTTATTTTAATTCCATACTGCTTCACTGCTGATTCCAATAATTGCATCAAATTTGTTCTGCAGGATTCACAATAATGGGTTAAACTACACTATCTTTAAAACACTATGCAGACAATTTTCCCTTGGTTATAGTCAGACCATTGGTCTGATTTTTCCGATGGCTCCACCGCCAGCAAGAAAGATCTGCATTTCTGAAAATGTTCCCATCATTTATGCAATATTCAGTTTCTTGCTCAACGCTTTTAAAGTCTTCCTCCTTAACTAAATAATCGATAGCCTCTCTGGGCAGAATTGAGGTTCTCAGCCCAATTTTTGCTTAATTTGCAGCAAAACCTGGCCTCATAGGACGACTAAAAGGAACGTTTTCATGAATTGAAGAAATTGAAAACACTCATCCCATTGTTTTGATTCAATTGCCTAAATTAATGGCATCAATTAAATCTTGACATCTTGGTTGGAAAGTCTGACGTAATATTGGCGTCGGCTAAGTCTCAGTTTTCCGTTTACTACCAGCTTTCTTTCAGGCCACGGGCTCGTAATCCCTAATGTTGTGAAAACATCAACAAGGTGGTAAGCAACTTGGTTAAATAAAATTGTGTAAAATTATATGGACAAGTTGCATTGACAGACGAATAAAATAGTATTGATACCTTCCTTGCTACCACGTGCACACAATTACGATAGAGGCGAAACATGTGCCGCCTACCTTGCAGTCTTCAATTAACACATCAAACTTTGGCCATGGATATCACGCAACTTCATGAATTGACCTCCGGCCAAATTAGAATATACAATGTTAATTTTAAGAACACCGGGCTTTGCCCAATTTTGTCGACCAAAGTGCGGATTGGCCGGCTAGGTCACGAAGTGGCTGAACTTCAGTGTTTGGCCGTAACATATATAGTTTTAAAGAGTTCAAAGTTTTCCAATTAATTTAGTACGATTCAGATTCTATACTGATTTATTGATTACATCTTTTTAAATTTATATTTTTTCTTAGCACTGAAATAACGCAACAAAATAAACATCAAATTGTTTATTTTAGCTTAATCTAGATATTGTTTCAATTTGTTTATTATAGTTTGAATAAATATACCACTTCTAACTTTATTTATATTCCTCTTTTTCTTTTTCTAAAACAGCTCAGAGAAGACGAAAGGTATTTATTGATAAGTTAAGAAAGAAATAGATTTAAAAATAAAAATATTTATTATATTTTCTGAAAATCAAAGTAAACAATCATATTAACTAAAGAGAATTTATCATTTTATTTTTAATGGAACATATGACTACCGATCAGTGGACAATAATGAAAGTGGTATTCAAATAATCATTTGAATTAACAAATTTTGAAAACGAAAATTAATAATCATAATTAGATCTACTAAAAAAATGTATTGAATTTATTTTTCTTCAAGGAAATGATTTTACAAACGTCGAAAAGGAAATCACGCCTGATGTTTCTGACAATAGAGAGCCCAAAATTCAAGCTCAATATTCAAAAGGTAGTACGAAGCGTATTAGCAGTATAAGGTAGCAAAAGAGAAACCTGGATATCACTAGATGATAGCATGTGAAAGAAATGAAAGAAAACTGTGGGCTTGATAAGAATGCACTAACATCTCTTCCAATATATTACTTTGAAAATAATTTTAAAACAATCAAACATTTCTTTAAATGATAAACGTGGATTATGTAGTAGGGATGCAGAGGCATCACCAAAGGTTTTTGTCCCCGAGGTGTTAGCTCAAGGTGTCATCCCCTCATGACCAATGTTCCATGTAAGTTTTGTTGGTCCGTGTACAGAAATTATCATGCAATTCTTCAGAAAAAAATAGAAAACGTTTCTAGAACTGATTTTAAGTAAGAACTGCGAAGGGAGCAGGGTACGGCTCTTATAATGAAAATACACGAGAGGGACCATAACTGAACATTTCAAATTTCAGAGGAATATAACTTAAAATTAAATTATAATTCAATGCAATCTGATAAAAAGTAATCTGTAAATTAATAGTATAAAGATCCTAGGAGACTAACAATGTGGTTATACTGCTGATCACATCTAAAGTCTAAGATCTCGTTTAAGGGAATGCTTTAAATATACAGTCATTAAATTCACACGCACAATAAGAAAACATAACGAATTATGTGCATGAAATAAATGTATGATACACTGAAATAGCATAAAATCACTAATAAATTTAACAGGTTAACACATGACGATGTATGTTATCAATGAAAATATATAAGTACATAGGAATTGTTCTAGGAATTTCCGGATAAACCAAGGCCTCAAGCAAAAAGAAACATCATATATATACATTGTAAGGAAACTTGGTTGTTCTTGTGTTTAATGTCGCTATCTACTCGCACTATTTTACTCTAATCTTCACACACTTGGTTTAATATTATTCAATCACTAAAATTCAAAGACAGAATGCACTAATTAATTATGTTTAATTCCTTAACTTCTTTAACTATCTTTGTTCTAACTAACTCTCGTCCCAAACTGCAATATCAGTCCATCTGTCTGTCCGTGTGAGTCCGTGTGCCCTTCATATACCTGTCAGACTCCGCCCCCAACTCCCACCGTCCGAAAGTCAAAATATCAATCATATCGCACTCTCCCCCTAGACAAGATGGGCGGGTTGGTTTGACATAATCTATCACTGGTCACTAATCCCCTTCCCAAGTCGCACCTAACACCTGGTCAGTTATCGTCTTCAAAGCATTGATTCCCACTTTATGCCAGGTAACATTCGAAAGTCACATTTGCACCTCTGGCCACCTGGACACGCCCGCCAGACTTGCGGCGCCTCAAAGGTCGCCCGCCCTAAATTCCCGATCACATATGTACACAAAGTTATCAAAAACTGTTTTCGGAGAAACAGCATCGAAATTCAGCGACGAAGAAAATTACAACCCAACCAGCTTTGTAATTGTTATGACTATAAAATCCTCACCAGAAGGCAATTTTCAATTGCATTCTTAATTCTTCCTAGAATAAAAGATGTCGCTTCAAACAAACATTTCTAATCCTCCATTGATGGCATTTCACTTATGTCACCTTTATGTTTTCAAGTTATATTTATAAAAATATCAATTTCCAATAAAAGTTCATAATAATTTACAAAAAAATAGACATATTAAATATAAAAAGATAACGCAATTACAAACTGTTACGGCAAATTCCCATGAAAGTCTATTTTAGAACCTTGATTCAGGCTCCCAAATATCGTCCGAACCACATCCAGATGCCAAGTTATTAATATAATTTTTAATAATTAACTATTTTGTTTTATAAATCCTCACAACTCTAGCATGTAAGTTGCTTCAAATAGCGTCCCGTATTTTCATAATTATTCAGATGTGCATTTTTTTTCAGTTACTTCTCTTTTTGTTTTTTAATTCGCTATGTCAATAATTATTTTATTAACAATCTTGTATTAAGCATCGTGAAATGTCACCTCAGTTTTACAGTTTTCTCAGATAATAAAAAATATATATATAATCCATTGATGTATTTTTTTATAATCAAAGTGACGTTTTACCTTCTTTTTGTATAAAGTGTTCTTTGTTAGAAATTGTTTCTTTTATTTATTACAGATGTTATCAATAAAAGTTTGAACAGTAAGCTTGGAATTGTATATCCATGGTACGTTGTTTACTATAGATTGTTAGCTTTACGTAGTGATATATTTTATTTTAAATAGAAGTAGACCAAATCAAAACAAATAGCTCTATAGTCTATGTTTCCAAATTAAAACTATAGCAGTTCGTATGTCAACCGTATGAGTAATGCCTACATAGTAAGAATATCATACGTGTTTCGATTTGGCCTAACAGTATCATTACGTACTTTGTTACAATTAACTTTTATTTGTGTTAACAACACTAATCCAATATAATTTAACAAAATATATATTTTCCTATTTTTTTTATTTATTTACTTATATTTTTAATACAACCTATATTGAAGAGTATGTTAGTAGTCATTTCATTTAACCACTTTATTTGATCATAGTATTCCTTACCCCTAGCTTATGGATTGTTGAACGTACGCTAACTTTTATGAATGACTAACTATCGCATGGATTATTGTTTTATGGCTTTGCAGTCAATGGAAAAGGAAGCCTACCTGATGTCTTTGCATTATAATGTCTCTCTTTAAGTATAACGGATATTAGAATGCAACCTTTTCTTAATAATTTTGAGATTGTCATGGCTAAAACTAAATTGAGATTATTTAGTCATTTTCATAATCAAAACATTACCTTCATTTAGCATTTCCTTTGTTTAGAAGTATCTTTCAATACCAACTGAAGCACCTTTGCTCTATGAAGAACCTTCTAATTCTTTGTTCCTTACAGCACTACTATTATTTGGAATATGACTTAATTACACGCATTAATTAAGCCATGTGACAATAGATAAAAATGATGAATGATTATATAAATACAAGATAAAGGAAAAAAAGCACACTAATTTTAAATGAAAATTAATTTTTTATATCGTATTCTTATAGTTCCATTGCCATGAACATTTAAAACAATGAGAGGGCGAAAATTAACGCAGTCTATGGGTGTAAAAAGCACACCAATATAAACTCTGTTCTCTTTGAGTCCAACCACAACATGTTCATTATTTTGTCCAAGTCTTTCACTTGCACTTAGTTTTTGGAGGAACCTTTCAATTGATTCCATCAACTAGGGCTGGCAAGCAGTTGACAAGCAGTGGTTCTTGAGCATTTGTTCTACCTTTTCTTTGTAATAGGCTGCCTTATAGTTAGTCGTTTGTCGGACTGTACCAGATTCGTCAAACTAAGTTTTCAAAGGTTTTAAAATATTTTTGTTGTTGTTGTTAAGAAAATATTTTTACAAACTGCGCCTAAGAACTCTAAACAATCACCAAGTATGTGGCTTGGTTCAGTGTTAGGATGTGGTCTAACTCATCTCTCAAATTTCAAATAATGTTTTTAAATAAGAAATGATCACACATATGTATCAATACTAATTACATAATCTTTTTCAATACTAATGTGTTTAATTTCAAGACAATATTTTTCATACGTATATTAAGTTATTATATTGTCAAAATAATTTTTTAAAGAATTGCTCTACCTATGTAAACAAATTGTGTATTTTGGCTCTTTTTACGTTTACCTTTTAATGTTTAATTCAGGCAAACACTACCATTAGTTGACCAAGGTAAGTCATTTACTTAAAGTGTTTATTTGTGTCTAAATGTTATCAAAAAAATTAATGTTATGAAATAGTTTTAATTTTTATAATAAGTAAATAATTAATACTTATTTTAAATTTAAGAGTATACATTTTGTACAGGTCAACGTAGAAGTTACATAAATTAATAGTCATAGTGAAATGTTACACAATGTTACATGTGCTCAAATAATATCTTAGAGACTAAGTTCGTGACAGATTTTAAACCTTTCTTTATAAAAAAATTATATCACATTTCTGAATGAAAAAAAATGGTTTTTAGTTTACAAGAATATATGTGTAACTTTCTCTGGTCTGTTCAACGCAATCATCATTTCCTGGATTACGACTATCCTTTAATTAGTTAACTTCTCTTCTAGTCATCTAGATTAGATGAAATTCCTGGAAATGCACATATTTTTAATGAAAATTTTATTTTGAAAACGTATAACATTAATTAATATTGATTTTTCGCCTTAAATATTTACATATTGATTCATTCTTACGAATTACCTTAAAAGATACTTATGAGGAACTTTCATCTCCATTTTTGTAGCGCAGCAATTCATCAGAATTTTATGTCTCTGAGTCAGATTCCATTACTGCCATTAGCTTAATGCGCTTTTCATTTGTTTTAATAGTAGGCCGTGCTAGAACCATGGTAGGCAAACTTTATCACCATTTCAAACATTCCCGTAAGTCAATAGTTTAAAAGAAAAATGTTGGTGTAATCGTCTAGAACTTAATTATTTATCGGCCACTTTTTTGTTAATTATTTTTTTTTAGATTCTGACTTCCAATAGTTTGCAAGTGATGGGTCAATTAATCGTTAAAATTTGTTAACGATTAATCGAGAAATTCATAATTAATTGTCACAGTCCTAATATGTGTGTGTATATATATATATATTTCATCTAATCTAGGTGACTAGAAGAGAAGTTAACATATATATATATATATATATATATATATATATTGGTATCTTTATTTTGCAGAAAATAACTCAAAGACAGTGCACAAGTCGAATGAAACAAGCGTATCTTATAGCGCGTAAGTATCATTCTTAAGAGGCATGTAAAGTTTTCATCCCACGTCGTCTTCAATAATATAAAAATTGTTGCGTCTTAAATGACATTTATAATGTGTCCCACAAGTACAAATAAAGAAACTAAATGGACCGATTTTTAACATCAATTAAAAAAACACATTGAATTCAAATTACTCACAAAGTCCTTTTACTAATATTTCAATCGTCACAAATTAAAATGAAATATATATTTTCAGAATATATTTTTAACGAACATGAGTAAGATTTCAGCTTGATACTCGATTTTTTTTTAATTTTATAAATTCATATTTAACAACTTCCTCTCAAAAACTCTTTCATGTGTCCTTTTGATAACAGTCACTTTTTAACCTGCAAGCAAACTGCAAAAAGAGCTGAAATTTTCCAATTAAATATACTTTCACTTAGAATAAACTTACACATTTGCTGATTTTTTTAATACGGCGACCGATGCCCTTATTGATAGAAAATGAAGTACGTTTCCAACGTAAATTCACACAATCTGTAGCCGACTGCTTAGATCTATATATTTTTGTACATCATGGCAGTGTTGCCATTTATAATATGGATTTGTCGGGATTTATACATATACTAGAGGCAAGTACCCGGCTTCTCACGGGTTTTATTTTAAATGAGGTTTTCTGTAGAAGCGTACTATACTGTTTATTTGCATGAAGTAAAAGGGTACATTTATCTTTAGCAGGTCGAATTCAATTGCCTATCAGAAAAGCATAGTTTCTTCAATTCTGTACCAACAATCCAAAGACTCGGGCACACCAGTTGAGACTGCACCATCGTGGTAGTGTAATTGACAACTTTCCGCATTCCCATTATTCCAAATAGTAGAATTAAATATTTTTAATTTTTATAAAGTTTATATGAGTAAGAAAAAACAACACTATATTTGGATACCAGGCTCCCTATAAGTGTTATACAAATTTTTTCGCCTATTACCATCGCATAAGTGTACTCAACAACTTGCCAAAGTTTCATGCTTCTACCTACACGGGAAATAGGAGAATTAGTGATTTTTATATATTTTAGATAACGGGAAAAATACTTTTTGTGCGCCTGGACCCCATGGGTGAGAATTTATGGAACGATTGTCATTATAGTCGGGAGAGTATCCTCAAGAATTTCCAAAAGTTTCATGGTTTTATTTACACGGTAAATTTGAGAATTAGTGATGAGTGAGTTTTTAATATAATAAAAATTTACATTTGGGGCCCGGCTCCCCATGAGTGGGAAGTTTAAAATTCTTTCTCGCAAAATATCTTTGGGGTAGCGTACTTAACAACTTCCCAAAGTTTCATTCTTCTACCTACACGGGAAATAGGATAATTAGTGATTTTCAGTTTTTATATATAGTTCATAAAAGGGAAAAAACTATATTTGGGCCCCAAGCCCCAAGCCCCTAGAAAGAGGAAATTTAAATATATTTTTGTCTGTTACAGGAGTGTACTCAACCATTTCTTAAAAGTTCATGCTTCTGCCTCCTCGAGAAATAGAAAAATTGTTGATTTTCATTTTTTATATAGCTCAAATAAGGGGGGAAAAGTTTTTGGGCCCCCCGGTGCCCACAAGTGTGAATTTATGGAACGAAACCTATTTAAAAACCTTCCCCATATGATTGTGTGTACGTTTACTAAATTTCACTTGACTGGGTTGTCTGGATCTTGAGTTATTAGGGAACAGACAGACAGACAGACAGACAGACAGACAGACAGACACACACACAACAAATGTGTCTTATATATATATAATTTTTAAAAATTGTGTCTTATAAGTGTATGAAATTCAAACTTCTAATGAAATTAATTATTAAAAGTGATAATGCATTTTAAAAATTGAGACTTAACGGTAATTTTAAATTTATACAAATGAAAACAAGTTCTAATGGATGAAACACATGCTTACTTTAAAAATGGAGGCTGTAACTGTAAGTCATAATAATCACATTGCTTATTAATTACAGGAGACCATCAAAGAAAAGAATACAATTACTGAAAAAAAAGAACAAAGTACATAGCTTAAACAGTGATGAAAAGACTGGAGACATTCAGAAAAAATAATTAAAGTCAAAAGTTTACACAATCTGTAAATTGTTGATAAATTCTTACAAAAACTAATTGGCTTATTCTTTAGGCCTGATTTAAAGAACAAGAAATATGTTAACTTTCTGTGTGTAGTTCCTTATACAGAACAGTGCATATTATTTATAGACTTTTAAAAAGAATGTTACCATTGCTTCAGTTTATCTTCAAATGTTTTGAGATCTCAAGTAAACTCCTCTTTGAGTAAGCCGCAACAATATTATTTATAGTAGGAGCGCCTGTAAAGATGAGTTAATTGTGTGAAAAATGTTACATTTTGTTTTCTAATAATAAAGATGTAGATAATATACATGGCGTGTGAATTTGAAATATGTATATAAGGTCTACATGTTATTCAATAAATTTACAAAAAACAATTAAATTTCTTTTGTTCATGAAAATTCAATTTTAAATTTATTATAATGCTTTTCTTTATTAGTGCTGTAATATCGAGTTTTCCATGTTTTTTATGAGTCTTGTAATTTTCTAATGGTCGTGATTTCTCGCTCGTCGAAACTACAGAGTATACAGCTGTATACTCCCTCGGCTAGTTGCACTTGTTGCTTTTCTTCGTAACTTTTTTTTATAAATTTAAAAGTAATCAATTTTGTATGTGTCTGTATGGTTGCATTGATAGTGCGATAGTTTGATAAATCGGAGGTACGGGGTTCGATTCCTCACTGATGTCTTTTTTTAAAAACAATACTACATGAATTGATAATGAGTTTGATTTTACTTTTAAATGGTTTGTTTTGATATGTTAGGTTTAGGAATAGACTTTAGGTTTAGCTTTACTTTAGTGATAGTTTTTAAGGCTTGTGTTAGGTTTAGTGATAGTTTTAAAGGTTTGGGTTAGGTTTAGTGATAGTTTTTAGGGTTTGGGTTAGGTTTAGTGTTATTTTTGGGGCTTTGGATTAGTTTTAGTGATAGATTTTAGAGTTTTATATAGTTTGAATGCACAAATAGAATCGGAGGTTCAATGAAAGGCGCAGTGAGTACTTGTAACTCTTCAATTTTATTAACAGCATTTCTTACCGGAAGTGGAGTAATCGCTACCTTTTTCTAATTTCCCAATTAAATTAAAAACTCATGATAAAGTTAGTTGTCTTCCAAATTTTGCAGATGCTGATATGTCGGTTTATTGAAATCATTTATTTATTTTTTTAAACTGTAACATGATTTTGGAAATCGAGATGAATGGTAAGAGATTCTATTGTGATCTCAACAATCCATTTACTTTCAATTACTAGTTCAATATATGAATAATATATAATAATTACTATATTTCGATTTGTTGATGTTTTTCTTTGTTTGAAATACTTTCTTAAATTATTATTGCTTAAATTTGTTTTGATATTGATATTATTGCATAATAATGTTTTCTGAGGTTCAGTCTTAATATTTATTGTGTGTACTTATCTTCCACTATTAATAGTATATTTTGATTTTATAGTAACAATTTCAAATATTATGTAGTTAATAAGTATGGTTTTTAAAAACAAAGTAACGGATCGTATTCAGATTTTTAGATATTCTGATTCTATAAATAATTATTGTAAATTTCTTTTGAATGAATTTTAGATTTGATTATGACATGATACATCTTAATTTGATTCAAAGGTTAACACATTTTTTAAAACTTTATTTTGTTTAAGTTAACATAACTCAAATGTGTGCTGCAGTAATTTTGAATGGCCTGTAATCTTTATGAATATGAATCAAAATTGTTACTTCAAGTTTTAGTGCTTTTCTAATATTTCTCTCTCTCTCTCTCTCTCTCTCTCTCTCTCTCTCTCTCTCTCTCTCTCCCTCTCTCTCTCTCTCTCTCTCTCTCTCTCTCTAAAATTTGTTTCCCTACTTCGACTCGCCATCACTTCGGCGCTAGCAAAGATTACGAGTCTCAATGGTTAGGACCGTAGCAGTGCGCGGGATCATCAATGACCAATCTAGGGTGTAACCCTCACTGGAAGGTTTCTTCAAAGCTGGTGTCCGATGCGTTCTTAACGGTTACTTTTGCTCTGGCCCTAAACCAGCACCGCTCAGTGGCGTAGTTAGTAAATGGAGGGGGACAAAACGGTCGCTTCGAAGTAACCCGACCCTCAACGGATACTTTGGCTTTCATCATCGGCATTGCATCTAAAGTTTTCTCTAAGATCCTTACAGCGACTGTAATCATATGTGACTAGCACCTTACACCTAACACATCGGACTTCCGCATTGCTTGCCAGGAGTTACTCGACTGTCGAGTTACGTAGAGGCCACCCCTTTTCGACACTTTATAGCCTGATAAAAGTCTCAAGCCTTCAATAAATATAATATACATTCAGTGGAACATAATTTCAGGTAACTCATTAAATAGTATTGTACTTAACTTACATAACAAATACAACATAAAGTTTTAGCACTCAGGCTCTCAACTTTTTCTGGGTGCCTTTTTCTAAATTCAAGCATTCTTTTTGTAGGTACTGCTGGCTACATAAAGAGAGTCAAAGAAAAGATTTGGTGTCAATATAGTTTCTTCTTCTTTAAATTCAGAGAAGCAATGCTGGAGTTTAACTTCAAAGGATTCATTAACCCAGAATCTCTTCTTTCAAAAGTTCAATGTATTTCACCTTCAAATTCATCGACCACACAGCATATTTTCTGAGCAAGGTTTTCTAGCGTTTTATTTTTCTTCAACACTTTTGTAGCTTGGATAAATTTTCCACGGGATATCTTGAAATCCAATAATGTTTATTACATTTCTCTGAAGTATCAGGTTGAGCTCACTTTGCTAATCTATTATATTTGCAAGATATGCTACTCATTTCGAGCTAACTTTGTCAAAAAGGTCCGTCCATAAATGACGTCATGCTGTTTTTTTTTTTCAATTTTACTCACTCCCCTCTCTCTTGTCACTTTTCATCACAAAAAAACTTTAGACCCACCCTCCTCCAATATGAAATCACAAAGCTTAGACCCACACCTCTAAAAGCCGTATTTTGAAATTAAAAACTAGCATGTCTCAAATCACTTTTCTTGTCAATTTAATAGGTATTTAGTGAAAGGCTGCCCTCTATTATCGTAAAACCATTGAATACTTCATTTTAAAAATTTGCAAGGAAACATATAATTAAGTGGAACTTTTATTTAAACTTGCACGTTTTGATGTGACGTCACATTTCTTAAACACCCCATACCCCAAGTCACACATCGTCACAAATGCGTGACTCCCATACCCGATAGGTGTGAGACGTCATTTATGGATGGTTCAAATGTCATGTTTTCTTTTGAGGTTCCAGGAATAAATTGATTTTTATCTTTCATTCAAAGACATGATTCAGAAAATTTCAACTTAATACAAATTTTAAAATTAAATTTCCTTATTGCGAACTCTTTTAAGTTTGCTGTATCATTTGGTAACGCCACAAAAAAACGAAAGGAGCCGCGATCCATTTGTTGGGAGCCTGTGGTTTGAAATACTTATACACATACCGTGTTGTAAGTACTTGTTTGCAGCGTAACTAAGATTCCAAAATATTCTTGAAAATTTTGAAATATTGACAATTTGTAAACATTCACAGCTATTCCAATAAGACATAACATTTTATTTACCTATTTTTGTTGTATTATTGTTGTTGTTTTTTTCCCAATTATATTAACCTTAACAAGTAGATATTAAAATATAATTTTAAAACATTTTATTGCGTCTTTCCTTGGGTGTCTAGTTAAAATTTTAAATATACTTTTACCCTTTCTAATTATCACTGGATATGAGATTTCCCTCTTAGGTAGAGAGCAAACTGTAATAATTCATAATTATCCAATAAAGTTAAACCACTTTATTCGTTATAATTTAATCGTTAATTTAGTCACTGAAGGACATGGTTGCGTTAATGCAGACAATAATACTCGGTGTATTATTAACAGTAGGCTAAAGTCAATGCGGGGGATAAAATACGTGTGAGATAGCAAGCAATCAGGCTGTTTACAAAAAATATGTTTCGATGGTATACATGTACGTCCCAAAACAACGAACGTTTTGGCCATAAGTCTTCCTCGACGAACAAACTAATTTTGAAAACCCGTACAAAACCAAGATTTTGACTATAAATTCTTCATATACGAGACATAACTAAAAGTATGTTTATTATAATACGCGTCGCAAATCAATCCTAAAATCAAAAACTTTAGTTATGTCTCATATATAAAGAAGTTTTAGTAAACAACTTCTACAGTCTGCCAGCTAAATATAAAACTCGATTTGGTCACGGGAAAGGGTTATAAAAACATGTTTAACAAGTGTGCACCGCGAGACAGATTAGCAATTAATAGCATTTACATTTTTAGATACAGAATATATTTTTTTAAAGTATTGTTAATATAATACGAACAGCATAAGAAAAAAGTATTTTAAAAGGTTGTTCAATCTAATACGCTACGCGACACTCTAGCACAAAGATTGTTATGCTTCATAGACATAAATTAAAATAATCTAAAAATTCATTAATTTAAATACAGTAATTTGCTCGATCTGAAATATTGATACATCATTTTTATCATCGCATTGAGTCTGCCTGCGAAATTTCAGCTCGCCAGCATATTGGGAAGTTAGCTAAAAATCGATACAAAGTTTTTTTCGGCAAGCAAGCAAGCAGACGACACAAATTAATATAAAGGATTTAAAAATGTGAACTTACCAAAAAAAATTTTTAAAGCCCTTAAAAGACATTTTTTTACTATTAATCCTTTATATACGAGACAAAACTATAACGATGTTCATTATGATACGGAGCACAAGACACTCTGAACATACAAAATTTTAGTTATGTCTCGTAAAACATGTTTAATATAATTCGCATCGAACGTGAATATATTTTTAAAAAGTATAAATAATATAATAGTCCAAGTCACTCACTGGATCTGTAACGCTGAGGAGCGATGTACGACAGTCTACAGCAGTTAGTTAAGTTGAAAAATCGTGTGTTGATGAGCGCTATAAAAATGTTTAATATGATGACTTCATTGTTTGGTGTGCATCGGTGCGCAAAATACAACCCAAATTATTAAATACTTTGCGTACATTTCAGAAAGTTTATTATTTCGTATTTATCAAAAAAAGGACAAGTTAGTTGGGCTTTTGAAAAAAGGTTGGCGCCGTAGGCGCCCTAAAAAAGGTGGGCGCCGCAGGCGCCACGGCACATTCTAGTTTAATAATAATAGGGTTTGTATTTTGCGCACCGATGCACACCAAACAATGACGTCATCATATTAAATATTTTTACAGCGCTCATCAACACACGATTTTTCAACTAAACGAACTGCTGTAGACTGTCGTACATCGCTCCTCAGCGTTCCAGATCCAGTGAGTGACTTGGACTATTATATTATTTATACTTGCAAGTTAAACAGTAAATACAAGATTTGAACCACCATGTCATGTAGGAACTTGTTAGCGCATCATTCTGCGGGCATGTCGAAATTTCACGCAAAAACTGTCGTGGCGATATTAATACTACATATATTCGGACCAGCAGTGATGTAGTGTTTTTTTTTTGGAGCAGTTTTCTTATAAAAGCACTATCTGTGAAGTATAACGCTTAATTTTCCAAACAAATCGATACCTTTGTAGAGAAATTTGTAATTATTGAACTGTTTTTTAAGTTATAACAACGGCTATGTAATCAAACAAATGTTTAACGAATCTGTTAATTAAGACTCGAAATTAAGAATATTCTTTTCACCTTGGTTTTCCCCCTTCAAAAGAAAAAGGGCGGTTGTTAAAAATGGCTTTACTTTTCAAAGCCCACAAATGCTGCCCTCTGAATGAGTGCCGCCTGGGGACCCGGGGTGGACCGCCCCCCACCACCCCCCTAGCTACGCCACTAACAGTATATGTGTTACTAATTATTATATTATGTGAAGCACTGCGAGCCGAGCTGCTTGATGAGGCAATGCGCTTTGTGGGATAACTTTTTTACCCTACAAAAAAAGCAACACATTCTCACATGGATAGCCCAACAAAAATGATGGCCCGATTTAGTCACAAATGAAATTGGGTTTCACTGATAAAACGAAGCCTTATTAATATTAATAGATGGCTTTTGTTAAGGCTCAATTCATGTATATTCCATGTGCTATTTATTTTGTATGGCCAATGCAGATAACTGCAATACATACAAAAATACAGCTGACCAAACCAGAGAAATACAAAAACAAGAAATTGTTTTTTTTAAATAGTTTATTGTATGTACATTCTTTGTCCCCACATACGCAAACCATTCAAAGCATTCTAGCACACATTACACAGCATGAAAATGACGTTTGTTTTCTGATGAGGTATGATTTGCACAAGCAAACTGTCAGTTTTACAAAGTCAGAAACTTTAAAAAACGAAAACAAGAACAACATACAATCAAATGAAAAGTCTTATTTTTTTATTTTTTTTTTAGCAAGGAAGCTTTTCAAAATTGTGCTTCTTTATATTTCCTAATTCTTCAAAATTGTATATTCTGACTTTATACTTTGAAAATGGTATTTCAAAAACAACTTATTTTTAAAATATTATATGTCCAGCCACACAATGGTAACCTCATACATATATTTAAATATGCAGATAAGTATTACCTATCAAAACACCACCACCTACTACATATATTTCTTTATCACACACATACGAACACTACTAATAGATGTATTTCATTTTTTTAAAAAATATTAAGCAACCACTTAATTTATTGACAAAGGAGTAAAGTTTTCTTGCATAACATTTTTGGTTTTGAATAGTAATAATGCACTAAATTTAGTATTCATCTCATCAAACTAGATTTTAAAAATTAAAAAAAAAATACATAGTATTGCTTAAATAGTCCAAAACTACTTTAAACAATTATTAAGATGGTTAAAGTAAAGGAATTGAATAAATAAAAACAATTTGTTTAGAGAATACAGAATGATTGCAATTAAATTCAACCAAAGAAGCTATGTGTTTTAGAAGTAATAAAGAAAACAAGTTTTACAATGTGGTGAATATAGATCTGCAAGGCTGTAACACATGCATTTCTATCACATCATATGAACTGACTCCAGTTTAAAACCCCTGTTTATCACATTGTTGATAAATAAAGTTTAATATTTTTAAACAAATGAAGCCACTTCCCATTCGCAGTGGTAAAGAGCTGAATTATTGAACCCAGAAAAATAAAGTTAATTTAGAATTGTTCATGTAAGATGAGTGTTGACAAAATTTCCTAAAATGGGACTTGGAGGTGTTCTCTTTTTATATTTAAAAGCTCCTAATAGAAGAAATGATGTAACTACAGCATTAGGTCATTGTGCTAGGGTTTGAGATACATTGACTCATATCTGTGTGGTACAATAACTATTATTAGTCCCAGCATATATTAACAACAGTGGTTAAAGACTTTAAAGTAAAGATGATCTTAAGCCTCATGTTAAAGATGATCTTAAGCCTCATGTTTTCCCATTCACACTGTTATTGTGAATAAGTTGAACAATGATCAAGACTACAGCACAAAAAATGTCAAGGAATTATGGTATGGATGGTGTAAATAAATTAAAGTTAACAGTGGTTATACCCTTGCAAAATTTAAAAATAAAATAATTTATGATTTCAAATAAACATAAAAACTTGAGTCAAAGTTTTGCTGAGCACAGCTGTGGCAATACTTATTAGTATCTAGTGTATACAGTTTGAGACTATTAGTATCTAGTGTAAACAGTTTGAGACTATTAGTATCTAGTGTATACAGTTTGAGACTATTAGTATCAAGTGTATACAGTTTGAGACTATTAGTATCTAGTGTATACAGTTTGAGACTATTAGTATCTAGTGTATACAGTTTGAGACTATTAGTATCTAGTGTATACAGTTTGAGATGTTTAAGAGAAGTGAACTAAGCCTGTGCTAATTAAACCTTTTAGAAATTCTAACAGGGATCATCTGTAAATCATATCTACACTAGCGGCAGGAACCAGTGTCAAAATTATTCAAATGATTTCTATTTCAAATTTGATCAGCATTTCATCCGTCTGATTACCACTTTAATTAGCAATTGCAATATTCTTTGATAAATTAGGAAAGTAAAAAAAAAGAGGTTCAGATTTGATATTTATTTTTAATACCAAACATTAGATTTTGGTGTAGTCAAGGTAAGGGAGTCTGACTGAACTGTATGGATGATTGCTCTACCACTACCACTCATACTTCCACAGGCCAGACCACTTTACAATAAACTAATAGACAAGTACTTAAAGAAGACTTTTATGACAATGTGTGGAATGGAAAAAAAAAACTTATCCTAAGCCATGCGATTACAATTACAGCGCCAATGTTTGGATGCCACCAGCCAAGGAATAAACCATGTGAAGCAAACTGATCCAGAAGTCAAAAAGTTAATGAAGAATGAAAATTATTGTGATTCAACATAAATGGTAATAATATTAAGGACTCATTGCCATGTTGATACATTGTCTTTTAAGTCTTAAAGCTAATTTGCAAGCAATAAAATTTCATTAAGAAAGAAAAAAAATTAATGGGTTTAAAAATTTGGTGTTCAAATATTGAATTAAAAATTATACTATAACTATAACACTACTAGGGTACCTTTAAATGAAACTAGTTTATATCAAAAGTTAAAAACAAAATGATTCCAACGAGTGGTTTAGACTTTACTAGATGAGGTGAAGACATGAAGCAAAATAGTTCAATTAAAACCATGTGAGAGATGTGAATGGATTTACTCTTACTCTATATAAATTAAAAAGAAAGAGATAAAAGAAAACAATAAATGTAACCCTTGAAGCATTTCAAAAACCTTTTAAATCAACAGTATTTAAAAAAAACAACTAATTCAATATTTTTATATTAAAAAACGAGTAGTTCACAATTTGCATAGCTTAACCAACAAGAATTTAAGAATTAACTATAAACATTTTCTTTAGCTCTTCATTTGCAATGGCAATAATTTAAATATTTCTGTACCAGTATTTCATATTATTTATTTTATTTTATTTATTTATTGGGGGGGGGGGGGG
>MUZC01000223.1:473880-486779 GCA_002072015.1 Radix auricularia
GGGGGGGATTATTTCTAAAAAGTTATAAGCCTTTAGCTTAAGGCACACTGTTAACTTTAAGACAAATGGTCAATTGTAAATGAAAAGGGGTAGAAAAAAAAAAGAATACAGTACAGTACCCCTTCTGTCATACACATCATAAACAGTACAGTACAGTACCCCTTCTGTCATACACATCATAAACAGTACAGTACAGTACCCCTTCAGTCATACACATCATAAATAGTACAGTACAGTACCCCTTCTGTCATACACATCATAAATAGTAGATTAAGCATGCATAAGTTTTAACAATTTTTTGGTAATGATAATTTTTTTTCCACATAATTAATATTTACACACACACACACACAGATTAATTTAATTATATACATATTTCAACTTTTTAAATAAAAATTCAATTTTTTAAATGAATGGATCGCAACATATATAACAATTTCATTGCTTTTCTTATTGGAGTTTGAGGCTGATGGAAAACGTTCGATTAAAATATGTTTTAAAAACACATCAAAGAACAACAGAAGCCCCCATTTACCAGGTAGAAAAGTTCTAATTTCAATTAAACCAATAATTTAAAACTAAATTTTTCATATAAAATAATTTTAAAAATTAAAAATCCACGTACTGGTCTGTGTATGACAAGACGACAAAACATTTAAAATGTGTAAAAACAGAAGTATGTAAACGTGTAAACATGAGAGTTCTAAAAATCTTACTTTTAAAACATAAATTCAATATTAATTTGAATAAAATTCTTAAATACTAAATATTTATTTGTACAATATGTATACACCTCTCACCCATAATGTTTTTTTAGTCATCAGATTTTTTTTTTTTTAGCAGTTATACCACCTCAACAAGGAAACCGAACATGGCACATCAGAAGGGGAAGAGTCAGTTGAAAGGTATTATTTTTTCAAATGACTAACATCTAGAAAAATAATACCTCATTTCTTAATTTCTCTGATGCCATGGATATTCAAGCCTATGTCTAAATCAAACACACTTTGCAAATTAACACATATTTCCTAGCTCTAAACAAACCTCAAGTGGCACTTTCATTGAGATTACCATACTTTTCTATAACTTGATTAACATATCCAGCCATGTCAACCTTTTCTTCTTCAGCTTTTTTTATGAAGGGGTGCTCAAGAAGCTGAGTGTAGTTTAAACGTTCTTTGTAATTTTTATTCAAGCTGAGGATGATAAGGTAAAAAATAATTAAACATCCAATACTACCTGATTTACTTTTGGTGATCAAGTTAAAGACTAAAAAATGCCTATGCCAATAGGACATAACTTTATTGATTAATACATATTCATATTATAAAATGAATAAAAAGTGTTCGAATTTTTAAAAATAAATTACATAATTGCAATGAAAATAAAATTGCCTTTATTAAAAGATTGAGAGCATTAAGAGACGTTGAATATTGCTCAAAAGTTTAATGAAGTTATTTTGATTGCACAAGTAATGATTTTAATATTTATAATAGCATCATCAACATCACAATGTCTCATTGCAATATAAATTTGATAATTTCATCTTCTAAGATTGCCAATACTCCACAGTAGACATTAAGAAACCCTGTTCTAAAAACAAATACATGGAAAGGGTGTAATAAAATGGATTTCTTCATAAAGAATAGCTAAATGATAAATACCAGTGATAATAGCATTAAATTTAAACAGATGTGTGAATGAAGTTTAAGTTTCAGTAAAGCAATGGAAGGAGATGGTGTTTAAAAGTTTCAGTAAAGCAATGGAAGGAGATGTTGGTGTTTAAGGGGAGGTGCTGGTCAAAATTCTAAAATTTGTATATAATGTTCTGAGTGATTTTAAATAAAATATTCTTATAGGGTATAACAATAGATATAAATTACACTAATTTTTTTTTCAAAAAACTTTTTGGTTTCCATGGAAACTGAAATAAACATCCGCCATTTTGTTTTTTTAGGGTAAATTTCAAAACGCAAAGGCTTTTTTAAATTAATAGTTATTGCTTTCAAATTTAAAATATAGATAATTTATCATGTTATAAAACTTTGAATAACGGGACTTTTCTAAAGATGCTCTAGTTTAGAAAATAAAAATTCACAAAAATGGTCTCCATTTTTTAGGTCAAAATTATGGGTTATGGGATATATTTTTATCTGTATTTTCCTTTGTAAGGCAGTTATCAAAAAGTTGGGTTATTCAAATGTTTATTTGTGTCTAAAGATCACTCACAAAAAATTTGGATTAATTTGCTCAATTAATTAAAAAGTTATAAGGGCTTTAGTGATCAAAAACATAGAAAGCGAGAAAACGACAAAATTTCTAGAAATTATTAAATTAAAATTTTATTTTGTATAATTACTGTTAATAAAATGATTGAGTAGATTAAGCTCGATCTTACACATTACTTTCTAGCTCCTCTAATCTTTTCCTTAGTGTCCCTTCAAAGTATTTTACTTTTACTCTCCGCCTGTAATTTTCGCTGCTTCCTGCAGTTATTTCATTTTTAGTTCAAAATTACTTTATAGTCTCAATCCCAAAGCTGAATTTTCATTGCACACATAAATGTAGATCTTAAGTTATTTTTTAACACTTGGAATACTAAGATTTATACACTTTGACTTCAATAAAATTGAATTGAATTCACAATAAATAGCTTTCAAATTGAAAGTGCTTGGGCTTGGGCCTGTGTTGGAGAGAAATAAACTTCTTTTTTTGTCAGGGTTATCTTTTATGTACTATCTACAGATGTATCCTAGCAAGAGCACGGGTTAAAGTTAAATAGCAATCTAGGTCTAGTTTTATTTATTGATTATTAATTCTGTCCAATGCATATCTTGTCTTAGTCTTATTATCTCTAGTAAATACTAATACTATTGCTATTACTAGTTCTAGTGACAAAAATACGCTAGCTCGTAGAATATTTTAAAAATTATTTGGGTAAAATTAAGCACAGTAGACAGTAGCTATTAATTTTGCTTTTATTACATGAACGTTATATGTTCTTATTATTACTATTGGAATGGACGCTAAGAGTACTAAGACGCTTTAGACTTATATTATTATAAGTTGTAGTTAGTTTGAGTTTGAGACCGAGTCCAAGTGATGAGAATACAAGACTCACCTTCATATTTACGTATTTCACGCTGAAGTGATCGATTAGAAAGTAGTTTTCATGTTAATATAATAGCATTGTGCTATAACACAAAACTCTGAATTTTATTATATGAAAATAGTTTATCTGAACATTTTTTCTACAAAATAAATAACGATCTTCGTTGCCATTGTTTGTGGAATATGATATTGTTTACGTAGAAACGGAAGTAGTCTAAAGTAATTTCCACAGCAATAACCAATCAAAATCCTTGGTTTATTGAAAGGTCAAGGGTTATGCATACGAAATGCGGCAACCTCATAAGTAGGTCAAGAAAGTGTCATTTTTTGAACACGAATCAACAAATGCAAGATTGGGTAAATTTTGATAGGTCGGGAATTTATATTCATCTAAATCTAGAGAAATCCAGCTTTCCACTGATACCACCTTCGATAGGGTTGGATGATTTCAAGTACTTGAATGGAGACCGTAAAAATACTGTATTTAGTATCAAAATACGACTTTACACCCCCTTATAGGGTTAATAAAATAATATTTTAAAATATGTTCTAATATAATATCACAAAATTTTAAATATGATTTATATTAAAAAATGGATTTAGAAACCAAATAAATCGAAAACTAGAAATCCTTAAAAATGTAATTTTTTGCCAAATTTTGACCCGCACCTCCCCTTAAAAGGACCAAAAAGGAGTGGTAAACAGGAGTAGGTTAAAGCCAAGGCACCAGAACCAATAAGGGCCCTACAAAATTGAGAAAGACATATAATAAATGTTAGAAAAAAAAGAATTTGTTTTTGTATAATAAAAAATGTGCTGGTTACAAAGTTATGTTTTTAAAAAAAAAATAATTTAAGCTAACAAAAATGTGCTTATTACTTAATCTAAATTGTTCAAAAAATGCATACCACTTCTCAATGAAGTCACAAAATTCTGGAGAAAACTGATCAGCTGGAAGTTTGGGTGATTCCTCCATGACTACTTGTTTAATTTGTTGAAAGGGAGAATCCCATTTGGAGTAAGGGAACTCTCCTGTGGCAAGTTCCATCTACAAGTAACCAAAATAAGTCATTGCACATTATATTCTTAAACTTATTGAAACAGTTCAGCTATTGTAATTTAGTAATAAATAATATGCATAAAAATAATATAACATTTATCTGATAACTAAAAGATGGTCAAAAACATCTGCCATCCTCTTTTTCCCATACACACCTGTCCAGAAAATTATCATCTAGTAGCTATTTCTTTAAATAAATAACATTTATAAGCATCTTAAGGAAAGACCTCAGAATGCAATTTCATGTGTTGAATAACAAATACAAATTAATAAGTTATAAAAAGTAAAAGAATGAATTATTCTGAAGCAGATAGTATGAAAACTTTTAATTATATTACACTAGATATGACCCGTGGCGTAGCTTACACAGCAGACTTGCTCATAGATAGTGCAAAGAAAGGGGGGAAAAGAAAGGACACTAATTGTAGCACAAAGAAATCAGAACAATGTGAGTGAAAGGGGGGAGGGCCGCCAAAACATTTTTGATCTTGAGACATGCGCACTGCAGTTTGCTACCTGCCCCCCCACCCCACAACAACTTAGCTTGGCTAACCATAAACTGTGATTGGCCCACCCAAGCGAGGGTAATTTGTCATTTCTTATTTGCACTAGCCATGTGCTTGTTTTGGTGAATTACATATATAGAATTTATTCAAACCCAACTTAAGGTTATAAGTTTTACTCCAGAGAGAGATTTTTCTCATTATGAAACATTGCAACAAAAATATTACCATTGTTATTCCTAGACTCCAAACATCAGATTTAATGTCGTAACCATTTCCACTATTATCAGGGTTTATCCTCTCGGGCTGGAATTAAAAAATAACATAATATGACAGAAGGTTCTGGCATGTTTATAAGATATATATATATTATTATTTCAAAGCAACAATGTAATTTTAAATAATTATAATAGTATTAAAGTTTATGAACAATTATATCTGTGAAGTGCAACAACTAAATTTTTGCTCTTTTCTTCTTCTTTTTTATTATTTGTAAATATTTTTTTTATTACACCACATCACCTCCACTCATTCCAATCTAATTAGAAAAGTGCAATAACACAAGATATTTCACAGTATTTGGAAGGAATAAGGATCTGTGCCAATATCTGATTTGTCTTCATTGTCTAAATTATTAGTAACTTAATATTTAGACTTTGAAGCAGAAATAAAAAAGTCAACAACTTAAAGACTATAGCAAAAAGATTCTAGTAAATCAATTCTGAATGCAATAAATGTAGCCAAACTTCAATACAACACAGCTCTCAGATCATTAATGGTAGAAACAGTTTTTATTCAAGATGAAATTCCGTATCTTTGTTTCTACTTCAAAAAAAAGCTACCTAACTATTTGCAAGCAAAGCTTCTTGCACTATTGCATAATATATGTGAGTTGCTCTGATGTCACATTGGGTGGTATTTGTAGCAAATGGGTGAACTTTTCAAAGTAATTAAAACTTGCATGATGCAAATATGGGCGTTATCATTCAAACTACATGTCCTTGCATAAAAGACACTATTGTCCTTCTTACAGCCATATAGGGTCTGCACCCTGCATCTTTCGTCCTTGCTATAGAGTCCACCAAGTAGCCACTGATACCAAAGTCACAGATTTTGACAGCACCAGCTTTGTTGATGAGTATGTTGGAAGGTTTAACATCCCGGTGAATCACATGAAGCTCTGTATGAAGGTAATGCAGTGCTTGGACCACCTTGAACAAAATTAGAAACAAACCATTTATTTTAATAAGTTCTGAACATACTCATTCAAAAGACTCTCTTCCTACAGTTTTATAGATAGTTTTTATGAAGCAAGTTAGTTCATAAGCTGACGGACATGTTTCTGATGGAAAAAGCTTTTAAAAGAGTCACAAGTACTCACAAACGGATGCACAGTACCAAAGAATATCTATTAACAATCATTGCAGAATACACATTTAAGACTAATTAAATATATTGTTTAGGAGGCGATTGATACTATTATCTTATCTTATATGTTACAGACGCTCCTTCTGTACAGAAGATTATTGCGTCCTACGTATTTCTATGGTTTGTGTTTAGTCCTGTATTCTTACTAGAGTTTTGAATGATGATAAAGTGTTGGCTTTCCTGGTTTCTTCAGGCAACCCATTCCATGCCCAAATACCGGACGGAAAGAAAGAAAACTTGTATGTGTTTGTTCTTGCATATGGAATAAGAAAGGTGTTTTTATCTTTATGTCCATCTGAGCGTTGTATTAAGTTATCTTTGTGTTTTATTTCTAAATTAGAATTAATTGCTTTATGTATAATTACTAATTTACTCTTGGTTCTTCTATCCTCTAGTGTTTCAAGGTTTAATGATTTAACTAATGGTGTTACTCTTGTCAGTTTTGAATATTCTCCAGTAATGAATCTGGCAGCTCTTTTTTGGATTTGTTCTAACTAATGTTTTCAAATCTTCTACTAGGTACATTGAAGTAGATACACCTTTGGAATCCACAATGCTATAGATTTTTGTATTATTGAATGAAACAGGATTTAAAAAAAAAAAACTCCTCTAAACTCACTAAGTAATGGTTGTAAAATGAAAGAAGGAAAAACTGGTACATTAATTATACACTAAGCTTTAAGATGATGTTGATTTGTTTAATTTTTAACATTTTCTATAGTCACAACAATTCACCTAATAATAATTAGGTCACACTTATTTCTAATGGAATACTAAAAAAAAGTTAATAGGCCTTATGATGAGTAATACTACAATTGACATTCTCAAACATTTTTTTTATGAACTGAGAAATTGTATTAAGTCATTTTTATAATTTAAAATTGTATTCAGTGACCAGGTACTTACAGATTTGGCAATCTGACCCATAACATTCTCGGGAATTTTTTCATGATGGGTTTTTAATTTTTTGTAGAACTGATCAAGAGATGCTTCCATTACTTCCATGCAGATCCATACATCTCCCTTGAAATAACAATTTTTTTTTAAATCTAAAAAAATGTAATACATGTACATACATTTTTTAAAAAAAGGTTTTGGGGAAGGGCATTATTTAAAGTTAATGATTGATAAAATGTCCATGATTTTTTTTTTTGCAAATGTAAAAAATTTTAATCCATTTGGTTGGAAATTTTAAAAATTTTATCTTATAATAAAAACAATATTTTTACCCAACCAATTTTTGACGCAGTTTAACTGACTCATGTACTAATTGAACACACTTAGGTAATAGTGCACAGAAAGAAATATCTTAATTAAAAGCATAAATAATTTATTTAATTATTTATAGAAAAGCAAGGTTTATTTTCATAAATGTTCACCTCTCTGAACAGTGCCCCATAGAATTCAACTGTGTATTCACAAGAACCACTTCTCATGTTGATGTCTAGATCCATCAACAGACGTTTTTGTTCTTGGTTATTGACAGTGGCATTGATTCGCTGGGAAGAATATTGATTAATTAAATATTAACATTCAATTTTTTAAAATTTCAAAATGATTCTGAATAATTATTTATTACAGAATAGACATATTAAAATTACTAAAAAGTGAATAAAAAAAATTTATAGACTTCTAACCAGGTAAATTTAAATTTGATATATTTTGTAACACTACTTGCTATACTATACATCAGCAAAATTATTTAACAGTATATCATTTTTTAAAGATGTAATTACAAAATAATGTTATATAAAATCTTGTTTAATTAGTAAGAATACCTTTACGGCCAAAACAGTACTGCTTCTTGTGTGAATCATTTCCTCCACAACACCATAGGCACCCCTTCCAAGAAACCTTCTATGAACCAGGTCACTAGCATCACACTCAAACTTCTGGCCATTGATAGTCAAAGTTGCTTTGGAGTCAAGGTCAGGTCTGGGTGGTCTGGAAAGAGTGTACTTTATTTATTGTCTTAATTCTATGAAATGTCCGTTGTTACTGTGCCTCTTAAAATGACAAAATATTCTGAGAGATAAAATTATGTATGTCCCGTGTTTATTTGTAATGTTATTAAATTATTTTAAAATGTATCTTTGCCGTAAAAAGTTGAAAACAATGATTACTGTGTTAAGGCTTTGGTTTCAGGGTCTTTATCAACTGGAATACTTATTCCTTTCCCCACAAATTTCTTTCCTGAAAGAATCAAAACAAACATATATTATTTTTGACACAGTTATTTTTCAGACATAGTTGTTATGTAAATTTATAATATATTTCATATAAATTATGGACCCATTGAAAAATGGTCTGTTACTCAGCCAGCACATTATGTTACATTAATACTCAGCCAGCACATTATGTTACATTAATACTCATTAATACGATCTTTGTCGTGCCGTATGTCTGAACATATTAGGGCGATTACACAAGATAAACAGTGCCCCGTCTCCCGTCACTTCAATGGACGCGACCATATGGGTGTCAAGGACCTGGCAGTCACTGCTATTGTCTCGTGCACAAACACACCCACGAGAGTCCAGATTGAAAACAGATTAATAGACAGTCACGGTACTATTGCACCACATGGGATGAATATGGTCTTTTCTTTGTCCACCTAGGCGCTTGCCCCGCCCCCTCTCTGCTTTCCTATATATAATCGCTTTGTCATCTCTCAGTTTCACTTTTTCTTTGGATACTTCGGATTCCACCGCAGCTAAGTTCCTTCATTTTTCTTTTTTTATTTTTATTTTCGTTTTTTCTGTGTCTTGTATGTTCGTTGATAAAGGCTTTTTGCCGAAACGTTCGCTGTTTTGATACGTCCGGTCAGGCTCACCCATACCTTGTTTACGTCTTTCCCATTATTTTATATAAGCCTGATTGCAGTCCTACCCCTCATTTTGTTTACCNTAATACTCAGCCAGCACATTATGTTACATTAATACTCAGCCAGCACATTATGTTACATTAATACTCAGCCAGCACATTATGTTACATTAATACTCAGCCAGCACATTATGTTACATTAATACTCAGCCAGCACATTATGTTACATTAAGTGAATGACATTTTTCTCTCCCCCCCCCCCAACATTAAAGAATTTTAAGAGTCTTTGCTGTTGTTTTTGTTTGTGTATGTGAGGGTGTGTTATCCCCACCCAAGGTGCTACATTGCTGGTATTGGTATGAATGTTGGTCAGGAGATGGGGAGTGGACATAAAAAGGAGAAAGAAAGAGTCTCTTACAGACTAGACAAACAAGCCTCCCACTGGCCTCCACAAGCCCATATGTGTTTACATATCAGACTTTAAGGTCAGCAGCCTATGTTCGTCGTAGAGGTCAAGGTTAGTCGATTAATGCACGTATTGGGCTATGGCTAGGCTTACACTTACGTTTGTAATGTACATACAGGATTTTATAAGTGTATACATACTCTATTTTGTCATACGTATCCTGGCTCTTCAACCTATCGGTAAATGCACCCTAAAAGAGCCCCAGCATGTCGACGCAATGTGACTTCTGGTTCAGCTAGACAAGACCTTAACAGAGCCCCAACATGCCGACACTGTGTGACTTCTAGTTCGGCTGGGCAACCCCACCTCTCCTCCCCCACCCCAAGATTCATGCGTCAATCACTCACGTCTGCTCAAACTCAATGAGTCTTCCACACTATGCACCATAAAGTTTTTACCGGCGACAGTCATCAGTGGCTCACAACCGTCATAGTTTGGGGGGCGGGGGGGGGGCGCAATGTTCCCGCTGAGGTTCGTTGGTCCGTGTGCAAAGTGAAAAATCTTTTGCGCAAAGTTTCACAAAACCAATTTTTTTGTGCTACATTTTACCAAATTTACTGCACGGAAATTCTAAACTAGGAAATTCTAAACTAATGCGCGGTGTCGGTCAGATATCTGCACGGCTTTAAGAAAACATTGAAAGGGTGGGGGTGGAAATGACAAACACTTTTTTTGAAAACCTGAATATTATTTCATTTATTTACTTGAAGGGAATTTAACGCAGTCATCACATGCACACAAGCAACACCATTTCCGTAGTCATCCACATGCACAAAACACCATTTCCGTAGAGTCATCCACATGCACACAACACCATTTCTGTAGAGTCATCCACATGCACACAACACCATTTCCGTAGAGTCATCCACATGCACACAACACCATTTCCGTAGAGTCATCACATGCACAAAACACCATTTCCGTAGTCATCCACATGCATACAACACCATTTCCGTAGTCATCCACACGCATACAACACCATTTCCGTAGAGTCATCCATATGCACACAACACAATTTCCGTAGAGTCATCCACATGCACAAGCAACACCATTTCTGTAGAGTCCTGTAGGACTGAAAGACAACCATGACTGTTTATTGATTCCTACTATTAGCTACAACACAAAAATTTCGTAAGTAAAGGAAACCAATGCATGACTACTTTCTTTGATTGTCATGTAAATCTAGATCATAGCACGTCTTAGAATTCCTCAGTTAATGCAAAACTGTTCTGGAAACTTAATTCCACTTTGTTATCTTAAAAAAAAAAATAGGACAATTGTTTCTATTTTGTTTTAATGTCAAAATTTTTTTTTAAAAATAAAAACATAAATAAATCAATTTTAAAATATCTAAAGTTCAATGTTTAATATAATTTACAGCATACATTTACTGTACTCCCTCCTTCTAAACTGTAAAATAAGTCTAAAGCGTCTAACCTCCCTGCCAAACGTCATTCAATTTCATTCTCTTTACAGCCCAAGGAACCGTCCATTTAAAATCCAAAGTATTACTCTCCATAAATATAAAAACAAGTAATAAAAACTCGAATGAGTATTTAAACGCAAAATTTCCAACTAAGAATTTCTTTTTTTTTTCCTAGGGAAATCATTTCGGATTTCATCAAAAGTCATTTCAAATCATTAATTCTGAACGTAAACACAATATGACGTCATATCCCCTCACGCTACATCACACCAAGAATGTGTCATTATAATGTGCACCAAGCAACAATACAACATAAGCGTTCACATAGCGGGAAAACCCCATTAACTATCATTCTAGATTACATGAAAAGCCATTTCATATCAATAATTCTGAAAGTAAACAAAAGAATTGCAATCTACAAATAGCTGCTAAAATTACGGGAGTCGAAAGAAAAGAGATTTTTCAAAAATTCTTTCTCCACCATTTCTCTAACTATTTTTATTAGCTACCTTTTGGCCTTTGTTTCAGATCGTTTGCATTTTCATCATTTTCGTTCCCTTTAATAAAAATATTACTGAAAATAGAATATTTATGAATAAGGGAAATAAATCTTGAGAATATTCTAGGTCATAAACTTTAAACAACCCTCCACCTTACCTTAAAAAACACCCGGAGAGGGGGGGAGTTGCTTATTTATAGAGTTGACACTGAATGTAGGGAGCTGTTTGATATTTCCTTCTTTCACCCCCCCCCCCCTTTTACACTACCTTCGTCTGGTGAAAAAGTATTATAGTCGCCGTTAGAAGCACCAGTCTTTATAAAATCGGGATTTTTCTTAAACTCATTAATTTTTTCTAAGAAATGTATGACATTATTATTTTCCTGGTCACATACCACAATCCAGGAAGTAGGCCTAGACTTGGAGTCTACATCAAGTATGTGGCTATCTCGGTGTTTACACTTGCGCTCTCTGCTGGCGTTCATTTAGTTGCCACCAGACGAGATCCGCGCAACTAACAACAATAGCTCCATGACAACAAATTTTTATAATTTAAAGAGCGGAATAGACGGTTAGGTAGCGAGAAGTAGACCATAGCCGTGACGTGGAGCTCAAGCATGAAACTATTAATTTCACAATAAGTCAATAACCCACGAATCCTCTGCTGACTCTATGATTTAGCAGAGAAATCATATTTAAAATGTCCACGGATAATAAAAAAAATTGTAGAACTACTGTAACACAAGTATTGCTGACGCAAAATGATAAACAGTCTATATATATGTATAGATCTACATGTATTTTTATGCCATGAATGCAGTAGAACTTCTTATTTGATTGAAACCAATTATACAAGCATATTTTTATGTAATGCACAAGCTAAACCAAACCGAGATTAACTTCAGCCGTGCGTGTCCTCGTTCCCAATTTAATTTGTAAGGACACATTTCTCGGAAATCAACCGTCCGTATTTCGTAGAAATTAAAAACTTCTTGGAGAACGTCAGAGAACCCCCGCATGACGCCGATTTTCACCAGCAACGCAACAAGACGAGCATCTCCAGACTCCAAACTGACTATTTTAAACAGGTCTCCGGGACAAAGAATAAACATCATGACTACATCCTTGAACAATTCCAAGAAGTGCGCACACCTTCTCCGTGGACTGCAGTTGTTGTGTATCCGCATGAAGGCTAATACGAGGGGAATATTAAGAAAAAATATTCGAAGTATCGAAAATTCGACATAGAGATTAAATTTTTAAACTGTTGTTTCATGCAGGTGTCTACTAAGGGTAGAGAACGCCAAATAAAAAAAATCAATATTGAAGGCAATTTGGGGCTCAGCTAAAAATTAATATTTTAACGCGCTTTCCATATTTCCACACTTTACCCCAGTAAAATGCATGACTAGTGGTGGCACGGAAGCTTGTATGCTGCTGTCCACTTTAATGCTCAGGTCTATTTTTAAGGTCCACTTTAATGTACAGGTCTATTTTTAAGTCCACGGATTTTAAGAGATGCTAAAGCTTTTAAGGTTGTATACGAAGGGTTAGCCACTAAATTGCTTTTTTTTTTTTTTTTT
>MUZC01000223.1:500945-602687 GCA_002072015.1 Radix auricularia
GGGCCGTTTTGACCGGGGCCGTTTTGTCCGGGGCCGTTTTGTCCGGGGCCGTTTTGACCGGGGCCGTTTTGTCGGGGCCGTTTTGTCAGGGGCCGTTTTGACGGGTCACCGGTGTGTTCAGTTCATTTTGATTAAAACAACCCTAATTTAACAAATTATGATATTTTGTTGCCCATGACCATGAATGTCATTAATATCTTATTTTATGTATGTATTTATTTTTCGTATTAAGTTTATCCATTACTTAACAGCAATATTTCATATTTTCTTTTAAGTGGTCACACCAAGTTGAAATATTATCCTTAAAATGAAGAGAGTCGGGGATATCAAGGTCAGGGGTATCAACATATCCACCCCCCGCAACGTTCCCTCTAAATACCGATGGCCCGTGTTCAAAGTACACAAACTCGTGTGCAAAGTTGCACAGAATCTACTTTTGTGAAAATTTTTACGAACTTTGCTTCGCGGTTATTCTCAACTGCTGCGCGGAATCAGTCACGCAGCTTAAAGGGAAATTTGCGCCTCCACTCCCAAAATAAAATGTATGGTTGAAAGGGGAACATTTTTTAATTTAAAGTGAAGGTGACCGAAAAATTGTGTGAATTAAAATAGCTTAATTCTGGTAATTTTCAAATTTACAATTTAGTTTGCTTTTTGATTACATATGATATAGCATAGCGAAATATTATTTTTTAAAATCAAGAATCAAAATTACAAACTTAATATGATAGAATTTATTTTATAAGCAGTTTGAGTTTATAACTTATTGCAACTGGCTAAATTTATTATTATTTTGTACCAATTAACTTCTGTGACACTGATACTGATAAAATAGGATAGTAAAACTGAAACTAAAAAAATGTAATATATAGTAATTATATAGTATAGTCAGTCTACATTTATATTTGATACTTTTAATACGTATTAAATTACACATTTGTTTTTTTAAATACAACTATTATAATTTTCTATTAGAAATAATAAGGGTAATGCGCACATTCACAATATTAACTTAAATGTAATATCATACTAAAGTAAGTTAGTTTAGTAAGTAAGTCAAGTATAAGTATAGTATAAGTAATAAAACTACACTTGTCAGTCTTGTCATCTCATTCTGAATTGTTTGATGATTGCTCACGGTTATTGACATTATCAATTGTATTTTAAAATATTTTATTATTTTATTTTATTATTATTATTTTTAAATAACTAAATTGCAATACAATAGAAGTTTTTTTGAAAAATAATTTTAAAAATAATAAAATTAGAAAGTAGCCAAGTGGGCTGGACAGATATTTTAAGTAACGGATGTGGTATGTCAGCCTAGTCTCCAATAAAGCACGGGATTTGACACTAGTTTTATTTCCATGAAAATAATTGAGGAACAAACAAACATATCTGGCTAAGTCAAGTACAGATACAGTACAATCAGTACAATGTTGATAATAATAATATGGTGGATATGCGGCTGACCACTTAGTTTTAACGACGCTCGTAACAGATATTCAAAGCATCATTTTCAATTTTCAGGGATTTATTTTATTAATGTTTTTAACAACTTTTTAAACACTAAATCTAAATTTAAAATTAAATACTGGAAACATTCTTCACTTTATATTAAAATCAATAGAATAAATATAATTACATAATGGCAACAGATCCTCCAGAAACTTACAGCAGTCAGTGGATATCTCATTTTTTCCACGATTTTCCTCATTTCGATTTCAAATTTAGAACAGTCAATTCTACTTTTAATCCGGAGGATGATAGCTACAGACAGGTAGTAAATTGTTTTTGTCTTTTGTCTATTAGTTATTAAGATTAAGTCTGATATTGACCACACTACACAAATACAACTGAGCAGTCTTGTCTTACTTAAGTAACTTAAGTGACTTCAATAAGACTAAAGTTAGTGACTTGATTTACATACTTAGAGTACTTAGACTTAGTCATAATCTTCTTTAAGCCATTTAAGCCTTGTAAAACTTATTTTGGATGGTAATCTAATGGTATAGTATAGACAGTATAGTATATAATATATATATATATATATAATTATTATTTAATATTTTTCCGATTTTTTTCTGATTTACTTTCATGTCTCAGTCAGAGACAATGTCTCAAAGAAGTTAAAATCCTAAAGCTAAAGTTCTATTTAAAAAATGGCCCAGACAAATCAGCCCTAGCCCTAATCAAAATATTCAAAACGGTCCCAGGCAAATTGTTTACATTGTCATTGTTTATTTTCTTTGCATTTTAACCTTTTGTCGGGGTCAACAAATTGTAAAATATCTTGTCATTCTTGTAATGTTTTTATAATATTCTAAACAAAAAATTATAGGGCCACGGTGGTCTAAGTCTAAGTGGTAGCGCGCTGGACTGCGGAAATGTGGCAAGGACACAAGTTCGAGTCTCAGTACTGGCAAAGCTTCCAGGGCATTGTGCTAGCCACACAATCCCTTGCTTGTTAGTGGTGACTTAATGAACTTGTGAATGCTCCTTCACTTGCCCTAAAGTCTGCCATGGACTGAAAAGAGGGGTTTTTAAAAAAAACAAAAACAATTATACCACATAATTATATAGATTAACTGTTATTAAATTGTTAATTGTAATGTTATGGTTTCTTGTGAACTAATCCTGACCCTGAATCAGTGAGTAAAAATAATAATGACTAATACTAATATAATATTTTATTATATTTTTATTCCATTTGATCATCTATTAAAAGTCTATTTGTCCAGGGCTAATTCGTCTGGGGCCATTTTGTTGGTTAACCATTTTAAATGTATTCAGTTTAATGATTATTTTTCTTAAATTTTAAATTTATTACACGATCACGACATAATACAATTGAGAGTTAAAATAATTAATTTAAATTTTGGGAAATTTCAGTGTAAGCTTTATGGGAAATCAGCAATCAGCTTGATTACACTGTAAATAGTCATGTAAAAAAAGATAAAACTTATTACCCTGAAATACTGAATAGCAACCATTATTCAAAATATTGTCATTTAGTTATTTAGAACATATTGGAAAATTTCGTAAGGGGCCATCCATAAAGTACATCATGCTAGCTTTTGATCATTTCGACCCCCCTCTCCCATGTCACAAATCTTGCCCCCCCCCCCTTTTCCCCCAAAGTACGTCACACTTTGGATATTAAAAAAAAAATTATCACCTGAATAAAGTATTTAATTTAATACTTAAAATACACTTCACTATTAAACTGTTTTAAAATATAACATTTCCACTTAAAAGTAAAGGATGTACCAGATTCAAAATTTTAATCTGGTCGTAGTAAGATTTGTTAAAATGACAGATTTCGGATTTGCTGGAGCCATTATAAATTTATAAAAATTAGGGCTTTACCAGCCAGCCGGATTTATGAAGTGAAATCCTGCCAGAGCAGAAGCCGGTCCTGGATTTGTAAAAATAGCCGGATTCTGGATTCACCAGTGCTGGAGATGAAATCCGGTATATCCCTACTTAAATGAACTATTTGATGATTAAAATGACTTAAGTAGTTAATTCTCAGCAGTTGTCACAGTTATGCAATGAAACAGTAACTCAAATCTAGATCGAATCTGAAAACTAAAATTGCAAGAATTAGACTTGACAATTATTTATTATACATCATTTATCTGCTTCCTTTTCATTCACAATGGTTGAGGTCAAATTTAAGAAAATCTATTGACACATGACAAGAAGTAGATTAGTGAAACTTGACCTCAACCAGTGATTAAATAATAAAAAGGAAACAAAAAAATTTGACACAAAATTTTAAAAAAGGACTAGATTGACAAATTATGTGACCAACCTTTTTGCTTTACTGAATCTGTTTATTATAGTCCGTGAATTATGTTTAATTAAAAAGTATTCACTGGACATCATCTTACCATGGTGAAGCGAAATGTTCATCCATAGTTACAACTGGCATCATCGTTTCCTGGAAGGATAATTTCAGACAGATCACCTCGTCCTCACCTAGCACTCAACATTCGACTGATGTGTTTTATCTGAGTTGAACAGTTTTGACAGCACATTCTCCTGAGCCTGAGCTCTGTGTTATCCTGCATGTTTCTTCAACATTGTTTGTGAGGCAAAATATTAGTGACATACTTTGCAAATTTGATCAAGTAAGCTGGTCTGCAAAGATGGACAATAAAGATCATGTAGTTGTATTTTGAAAACTCCTGTTAATCTCTGCATAATGTCATCAAAGTTGAGAGTTTGTTCCACAAATAAGGGAGGAAATTTATGAGAATCTGCATCTGCTCTATCTGAAGCTTTGAGTTCATCTGTTGTTTGGGATTGTAGGAGGCAAGAATCTTGAAGGGAAAACGTTGAAACATAAGCTTCGAGCTTTTTCGCAACACTTTATGTCCTGATATTTCACAATTTGAGTGAAATATTGGCTTGTGCAAACATGTAGTCAACCCATTCCTGATCTTTCAATATTAGTCCTGCTGCATCCAATTCAGATTTATGAACAACACATTCAGGGAACACGCATTTCATGCTATTTTGACATAATAAAAATTAAATCAAATGTTTCACAAAATTTTTGAAAACCTTTTTTTTTAAAGCTATTTAAATTGTACTAAAAATTTTTAAAAAAAATGTGTGACATCATACATGGCATACCCCCTCCCCCTGTCACAAACTGTCACACTTTCTTACATGCAACCCCCCCCCCCCCTTTAGAGCGTGACATCTTTATGGGCGGCCCCTAACAAGGTATAGATATTGTTTTATGGGCATGAAAAATCTTTGATTACACACATATTTTCAAATTACAAGTAGTTGTTTATTCCATGGTGCTAATCTGATTTTCATTTTTAATTTAAAATAGATGGTTATTCAAATTAAATGATTATTGCTATACAATAGTTGAATTTGAATCTATTTGGATGTTCTGATTTCTATTATCATATTCTTTTTAAATGTATTCCTAAAATGACAGGCTCTACTCACTTGGGCACTAGTGCCGGTTGCTGTGTGTATTTTGCTGTGGCTCATATTTATGTTTTACTTCATTGTACGTGCGTGCCAGAAGTTGGACAAATCAAATGGTCGCCCATCGTCTTGCCCATCTATCACTACTGGGATGCTGATATTTTTAGGAGTGTAAGTTATGATGGTTGTCATACTGTAAAACAATTTTATAACAGACATAACTGAGAGCCTTACCATTACATCATCACAAATTATTAGTTAGTACACTTACATTGTTTTAATGGTTCCTGTAAATTTGTGAGAGATAAGAATGTCTGTATCAGGTAGAATATTTTTTAAAAAAAAGGTGCTTTGAAAAAAAAATATTTATTTGGTTGGATTCATTTTATTCATTGTTAAATTTAATAGAAATTTAGCATCAATCCATTTCTCAGTAAATGATTATTTTCTGTCTTGTAACTTCAAGACTATAAGAGCTTGCAAAATATTTTTAAAGTATGTTGTGGATATGCTTGGTTTTAAATACAGTTCTATCTGTTAATTCATTTTTTTAAGCTTACTACTCACAATTATTTATGGCTCTACAATTTGACATGAGTGATCCATTGAGCAACATAGTTATGCTCTTAATTCTTTTATTACAGATTTATGGTTTTAATTTCAAATGAATCTTTCACATTTGTGCCAATCTCAATGAGTTTGCGAGTCGTCACCTCTTATCACTATTGTGTGAGTTTTAATCACCATAATTCATTCTTAATGTTTCTTGAAGAGCATAGGGCCTGTGTCAAAGTTTGCTACTTGACCTCCAATAATTTTAGTTCTTCAAAGCTCTTTTATGTTCTCTTAGCTTCATCCAATACATGTCTTCTGGGTGTTCCTTGTCATTTGCTTTGTAGGTTTCACTATCAGTGACTGCCTTGTTCTATTATCAGCTTCTTTTACAAGGGTGTGTCCAGTTTACCTACATGTTATTATCAGGATTCTCACTCTGTTACTTTTATTTTTTTATAGTTGATAAAATTTTATTTTAAATATATTTCTGAGCCATTTGTTGTTATTTATATTTTTGTTTAGGTTTCGGAAGAAAGCAAATGGTAACAGCGTATGAATTTACTTGGTTTCTCTCTAACTAGCCTGATTGAGGCCTCACCCCAAATTATCATTTTTCCATGTTTATGAATGGAACTACTATCACCTTGAAGTTTTAAATTCTTATTTTAGTTTTAATTGAAGTTATAATGGTAAGAAAAAATTATTTTCAACTTTAAAGTGCACTTCTCAAATAAAATCAATTAATATAAAAGAAATTTCACTCTAGACTAATCACTATTTTCAGAGGCCTGATTGGGTTATGTTTGTATGAAAATGAGAATGGACATCAAAGTGTCAGTGGTGTGAAAAGTCCTGCTGTCGAAGCTTCAACAATTCTACGTAGTGCAAGACTAAGGGTAATTAAACTTTTATTTTACAACCAATCATTTAAAAAAAAATTACTAAAGTAAAATGAGACAAAATAATTAATCAACCATTGAAATGTCTAAATATATTTTAGATATTTATGTTTGGGAAAATGAAACTCAAGAAAATCTTTTAAACTTTCACATTTTAATTTTAATTTCAGATAATAGCTTTGGGCTCAATGCAGACAGATGTTTCAGGATCAATATATTTAGAAATTAAAGAAGCATTGAATTCCATACCAGATAGCCAACTCAGAAACAAATCTTACGATCTGCTAGACAATATTCAAAAGGGAGCCAATGCTTCAAAGGATTATTTGAAAATAATCAAATCTTTTGATGTTGTAAATAAAACCAGTGATTTCATTGAGCTGACAAGTGAGATTGAATACTACAGGTAATTGAATCACTACGTCTTTTATATAGTTTTTAACAATGACTGTGGTTTGATTATGAACAAATTAAAATACCACTTTTCTTTATGATATCAATATTGTTGCTGTTTTTTTTTTCTTAAAAAAATCCTTACAAATCTTTATCAATCATAGAAAAATATTAGTATTAGTTCATAAATAAAGCTTAAATTTATTGTTTTCTAACACAAATAGTTTGTGTAATTTTTTTTAAAAATAAAAAATAGAAACGTGTGGTATTAACTATAGGAGCACTGTCTTTTTAAATAATAAATGACAGCATAGTTTATTAAATTTAAAATTTTACATCTACCGTATATACTCATTTTAAAGCGGACTTTTTTTGGACAAAATCGAGGGGGAAAATTTGGGGGGTCTGGTTATGAGCAGGTCATAGGTGATTTCTGCATGTACATTGAATATCGATGTTGTTATTGTAGATCATCAAGGTCCTTTTCTACATTATGCAAGATTTGACTGCTCTACCATAAGCTGTATTATTTTATTAAACATCTGCACTTCCCTTATTTAATCATTTTATTTATTTTTGTGAAAATTGTTTTACATAATTTCTTTTCAACAAATTTTTAATGTACGTGCTTTGGCCACTGTTTACCAAAGAATTAATTTAAAAATACCGGTAACTCTTGCCTGTAAGTAAACATACATAATGACAGATTTAGCTTGTAGTTTTTAAAAAAATGTGAACCATTTTGTTAAAGCTGTCCTATTATTTTTGTGGGGTCCGCTTGCAAGCGGGTTAAACACTTTAAATACTTTTCTCTTCCAAGAGAGAGGGGATGGTCGACTTTGAACGAACGGGCTATAGGATATAACGTGTATAAATGGTAGTTACATTGCATTTCTAATCACTAAGTATCAAATTCTTTAGTGATATAAATTTTTAAAGGAATGCATAAAAGTTAAATTTTAAAAAAAAAGAGAGCGAAAGAGGGTAGAGCGAAAGAGAGTAGAGCGAAAGAGGGTAGAGCGAAAGAGGGTAGAGCGAAAGAGGGTGGATTAACATGAAAAGTAAAAAGGTTAATCATGCATTTACCATATTTCATGCATATTCCCCACAGGTTAGACCAGTTTTTACAAAGCCCGCACCCCCCCCCCCTGCAGGGCATCTCCATGGGCGGGTTATCTGAATTTTAAAAAACTAAATAATAAATTAATGGCACTATTTCTTGCAAAACACAAATATAAAATTAGATAGTGCGGGGTATAAGCATGGGCGGGTTTTACCACAAGTTTTTTACAGGATCTAAAAATTCTGCGGGTTATTTGCGGTGCCTGGAATATGCATGACAATACGGTAGTACATTCAAGTGACCATGAGTGCTTGATGTTGCAGTGGCAACAGTTAAAATTGGTCATCATCACATGAGTGTATGAAAGTTGTGATTTTAATCTTTCTTATCAGATGGGTGATAACTATAGTGATGAACTGCTGGTACATATGCATATTTCTCTTGACTTTGATTGGTCTTTTGATGAGAGCCAGGATAACGCTCATTGTGTAAGTGAACATTAATATATCATCTTAGATAATCTAGTTCTTTGGTCTCTTTTGTTTATATGACTATTTCAAATTTAAGTCTTATACATTGTAAACCCCCAAATCATGATTTACTGATTGAAAAATACTTAACTTATATAAATATAACTTTGTATAAAGTTATTAGGATATTACTATGTACATTAATACTACATTATCGTTCAAAACTGTATTTTATTTTAAAAAAACTGTATTTTATTTTTAAACTATTAAATTATTATTTAATAAAATTATATAATGTAATATGTAGGATACATATAATGTATTCCAGGGGTCAGGAAACCATGGCTCGCCAGTCAGATGTGGCTCTTTTGATGGCTGCATCTGGCTCTCAGAGAAATGTTCAATTATAAAAAAAATGTCTCTTCAGACTCCTTTAATCTACATGTTCATTGCATATCCAGAAAAAAAGTATCCACATCTGCTTGAACCTTAACCTGACCACATATCAACCATACAGCAAAGCCATGCAACACCATAAGTTGTATTAATGGTTAGAAATACTCACTATTGATTAGCAAAAGTATAAGTGTTATGTAAAAGAATTCAGAGACATAATTATTGTACTGTTAGTGTTGAAATTAGGGGCCATCCATAAATGAGGTCACACACCTAGTGGGGGAGAGGGTCACACATTTGTCATATTAGGGGACTAGGGAAAGGGGGGGGGGTTAAGAAATTTCAGGTCACATCAAAACGCGCAACTTCAAATAAACTCTTTTTATAAAATATTTTATATCTTACAATTTATTTAATGACGTTTAAATGGCTTCACGCGTGTTCCGCTTTGTGACATATTGAAAGGGGGTCTAATTGTTTGAGACTTGGGGGGAGTGGGGTGTAAAAATTGGCAAAATCGGTGACGTCATTTATGGATGGCCCCTTACACAAAATGCACACATTTATTTGAACTTTTGGTTTTAAACATAAAAATATGTGGTCTTTATGGCTCTCAGACAAAAGCTTTCCCGACCCCTGATGTATTCTATATAAAAAAATTTATTATTAAAAAAAGTTCGCTCAAGGTTTAAACATTTTTTCACCGAACAGATCTTGTGTCGTAGCTGTAATTTCTTCCATTCTCATCTGGACTGCAACTGGTGCTTATTTGGGTGCCTCATTAGTAAGTATTGTTAATGTTGGTCCCATTGGGTTAATCTATGTAAAAGCAACACATGCTGTTAAATATATTAGCTTTTGTCATTAGTACACAGCCACACTAACTTGGTCCAAGGGGAATCTGGAAACAGAAACAAGTGTCGGTAATAAAGATATATCCTTATGGATGACAATGAAATATGCACATAGAGTTTTAGGGCAAAGCTATAATTAATTTTTTTCACCTACCACATTTATATAAACTACATTTTCAATTTAAAGACTCCTATTTGATAGTTCCACCACCTTTGGTTTCAATTTTATCGTAGTATGGAATCATGAAATAGCTGATCATTATTTGTACATCTCAAAAGCAGGGATCCATTTTCAAGAGCGTTGAAATTTAAAATGAACATTCATACCTTTATTAGGGGTGTACCGGATTCAAAATTTTGAAATCCGGCGGAGCAGAATTTGGCTGGATTTATGAAGGGAAATCCGACCAGAGCAGGATTAGTAAAAATGGCAGAATTCTGGATTAGCCGGAGTCGTTAAATTTATATATTTATTATGGCTCTACCAGCTAGCCAAATTTATGAAGTGAAATTCTGCCGGAGCCAGATTTGTAAAAATGGCCGGATTAGCCAGAGCCGAAATCCCGTACACCTCTAATCTTTATATAGAAATCCATAAATCATTAACATGTCTATTAAATATTTAAAATTTCAAAGTCAATAAACGATATTGCTTTAAAAAGGCATTTTCATTCTATTGATGGGAAAGTTAAAAAAGTAAAGAATATTTTAAAGTGGGAATAAGCTTTGCAGGTCTTCACTGGAATCCTTTTTTTAATGTTGTGACTTTACTCCAGCCATTGCTCTGTTGTGACTTTGCTCCAGCCATTGCTCTGTTGTGACTTTGCTCCAGCCATTGCTCTGTTGTGACTTTGCTCCAGCCATTGCGCTTAGTGCCTGTACGTCTGGTGCTGAGTTAAAACCAATTGCCTATACATCTCAATATTTTATTTTATTGTGTTGGGGAAAGCTTTTATAAATGTATGTATTTCTCTTTGACAGGGACTAGGAGACCTGTGTGTAGATCCAGATACATATTTTATTAGTCTTGCCGAAGACCCCAGTGACAGAAGTAAGCAAGAGAGAGAGAGAGAGAGAGAGAGAGAGAGAGAGAGAGTCTATTATGAGTTGATTGTAGTATGGGGGAGTAGGTCTCTCAAGAGTGTATGATTACTATGAGAGAAGTAATTAAAGGAAGAGAAAAGTGAACTTTGAGCATATATCGTCTTTACTACAAATAAAGACTCTATATCAATGCTTCTCAAACTATTTAGTATCGCGAACCATTAGGAATTTTTCCATTGCACCAGGGAGAGGTGCACTATTTCACCTGTAATGACGTGGTAGCGAAATGTAATATTTTATTTTATTTTTTTCATTATATGTGCTTACAGCAGAAAAATTGACATATGCTTTATGGTTAGTGTAAAGGGTTGCAAATGGAGGATATAATTACATTTTTCTTTTCTTTCTTGATAACTTCTGCGGACCAGTGGGTTGGCCCATGGACCGGCACCGGTCCTGGGACCACCACTTTGAGTAGCATTCAGGACACACTTTAAAATAATGAAATAACATTTTATAGTTGAATCTTCCTGCTTGTGTCTGGAATTTTCTCATTGTTTTAGATCTCAAAAATTCAAATAAACAAAGAAATAGTTTTGAGATCCATGGAAAAATTGGTACTGCTATTGTCTTGATTGACTTTTAACAGCCAGTGGGTGTGGTAGATGACTTTTAACAGCCAGTGGGTGTGGTAGATGACTTTTAACAGCCAGTGGGTGTGGTAGACTAGGAGTGGTTAACATTTTTTGAAGAGGGCTGCTTACAAATTACTTTTTTTTGTGTGAAATTAAAAATTCTTTTCAATAAATAACTATAAATAAACAACCATCCTTTTTTAAACTTGTAAGGATGCAAACTTATTTTTTTTAAGTGCCTAAATTAGAATTTTTAAAAACTAGTTTTCTTGTCAATCACATCAGTTCACTAAATTAAGGACAATTTCTCAATTTCAAATATGATGTTTTATTTAAAGTGGTCTTAATATATTAAGTAATCAGTAATTTGCTTTGTGCTCTATTAGGAGTTGTCTTGCAATAAAACAGGTGCAATTGACAGGGCTTGACAGATTCTTTTCATTTTATTTTCAGATCTGACAACAGCTTATATAAAATGCAAAGATACATCTGAGCCATATCAAATGGTAGTTGCACCTATGACTTTAAGTATACACATAGAGTACACTTTATAAGTTTATGTTGCACCTATGACTTTAAGTATACACATAGAATACACTTTATAAGTTTATGTTACACCTATGACTTTAAGTATACACATAGAGTACACTTTAAAAGTTTATGTTGCACCTATGACTTTAAGTATACACATAGAGTACACTTTATAAGTTTATGTTACACCTATGACTTTAAGTATACACATAGAGTACACTTTATAAGTTTATGTTGCACCTATGACTTTAAGTATACACATAGAATACACTTTATAAGTTTATGTTGCACCTATGACTTTAAGTATACACATAGAGTACACTTTATAAGTTTATGTTGCACCTATGACTTTCTTAAGTATACACATAGAGTACACTTTATAAGTTTATGTTACACCTATGACTTTCTTAAGTATACACATAGAGTACACTTCATAAGTTTATGTTACACCTATGACTTTCTTAAGTATACACATAGAGTACACTTTATAAGTTTATGTTGCACCTATGACTTTAAGTATACACATAGGGTACACTTTATAAGTTTATGTTGCACCTATGACTTTCTTCAGTATACACATAGAATACACTTTATAAGTTTATGTTGCACCTATGACTTTAAGTATACACATAGAGTACACTTTATAATAAGTTTATGTTACACCTATGACTTTAAGTATACACATAGAGTACACTTTATAAGTTTATCAGTAATGCATTGATATAACTTCAAGTTAGAATCACCCAAACCGAAATTGATGCAAAATTGTACAATTGTAATTAATCAACTAAAAATTTGAGAGCATTAAGCTTAAATCTATTTTAATATTATTTGGGATAACATGACTTAATTGTCCTCCCCCCCTCCCCCAGGCACTTGAAAGATCTGATAGCATTACTAATAATACTATTTAAATTATATTTTATACTAGCAAATTACCAGCGCTTTGCAGCGGTTTTTCAATTAGCGTTAAGAACCAGCGTAACACCAATTCAAAACACCTATAGATTTCAATCTGGATCATGATGGACATACTAAATATAATTATATTAACTTAAACCATCTTGTCTGTCTGTCGTGGTCCCACGGAAAAACAAAAAGTAAAAAAATTACACGCTTCCTGTGATCCTATCAAGCTGATAATTTAAATATTTTTGTTGTTTTTTATCATTGCGGGAGGGTACTCAACAACTTACCAAAGTTTCATGATTTTATATAAGAATAAAAACTACATTCGGGCCCATGGCACCCCATGAGTGGAATTTTAAAATTATTTTTAGTTTATTAACATCTAGAGAGCGTACACAACAATTTCCCAAAGTTTCATGTTCTACCTACACTGGAAAATTGAGAATTAGTGATGAGTCAGTTTTTATATAGCTCATATTAGGAAAAAAATACATTTGGGCCCTGGCCTCCCGGTGAGCGATAATTTAAATATAGTTTTAGCCTGTTAACATCTCGGGAGTGTACTCAACAACTTCCCAAACAGCTTTCATGCTTTTACCTACACGGAAAACAGAAGAATTAGTGATGAGTCAGTTTTTATATTGGTCATATATGAAAATAACTACATTTGGGCCCCCGGCCCCCACTTGTGGAAATTTTAAAATTCCTTTTTGCCAATTATGAGAGTTTACTCAACTTCCCAATGTTTCATACTTCTACCTACACGGGAAGTTGAAGAATTAGTGATGAGTGAGTCAGCCAGCCAGTGAGGGCTTTGGCTTTTATTAGTATAGAATAACTACATAAGGGCCCCAGGTCCCCAGTAAGGAATAATTTAATTATCTTTTTCGCCTATTACCATCGCCAATGTGTACTTAACAACATCCCAAAGTTTCATGCTTTTACCTGCATGCGAAATAAGAGAATTAGTAATTTTCAATTTTTATAAGGCTCATATTAGGAAAAAACCACATTTTGGCACCTGGCCCCCAGTGAGTGTTGATTTAAATATTTTTTTATCTGTTACCATCGCAGGAGTGTACTCAACAACTTCCCAAAGTTTCATGCTTCTATTTACACGGAAAGTTGGAAAATTAATGTTGCATCAGTTTTACATAGCCCATATAATGAAAAAAGTTATTTGGGTCCCCGGACCCCCACGAGTGGGAAATTTATATCTTTTTTCACCTTTTACCATCGCAGAAGTGTACTCAACAACTTCTCAAAGTTTTATGTTTTTTCCTGCACTGGAAATAGGAGAATCGGTAATTTTCAGCTGATATAGCTGATATACGGAAAAAAACTTCATTTGGGCCCCACATGAGCGAGAATTTTAAAATTCTTTTTCACAAATTTTCGTCTTGAGAGGTTACTCAGCAACTTTCCAAAGTTTCACGCTCCTACCTACACAGGAAGTTAGTGAGTGAGGGCTTTGCCTTTTATTAGAATAGATTAAAATATTGTAACTAAATCATTACACGAATTAACTTTTTTTTTTCTCGCTTAGGTGATTTTAAACATACAGACAGTAGTGACACAAATTGGCACAGATCTTCAAAACCTACTCAATTTGACTTCACAGTACCATACAGATAAGGTAAAGCTAATTACTCAACTTATTCATGTAATTTCTTTATTAAGGTATTTTAATGTGCAGCATTAAAAAAAAAATCACCATTTTTTCCTGACGCCTTGAACTTTTATTAAGCAGAAAATTGGTCTTTGAAGACAAGTAGGCTTGCTGTAATTTTTAAAGAGATCTGATCATGAAAACTAAATAGAATAAATAATTCTTTTTTTTTTAATACCCAAAATATTTTTTTTTCTTTTTAAAACAGTTAAATAAACCGGCTTTACAACTGAAAACTGATCTGGAATACTGCATGGGAAATCTTTCCACATTGCTTACTGATGTAGGTATGTGCACCAACATCCACCATCAATACATCACAGGAGTCAAACTTACCTGTCACGATATACTGTGAGTCAACGTTTAAACATTCAAAACTCGCTGTCATTTAACTAGTAGAATCTTTTACCTGTCACGATATACTGTGAGTCAACGTTTAAACTTACCTGTCACAATATACTGTGAGTCAACGTTTAAACATTCAACACTCGCTGTCATTTAACTAGTAGAAGCTTTCAAAATAATTTCACTTATAGACTTAAACTTTCTGGAAGTGTGTGTGTGCTGAACTAGATATAATACTTTTCTTGATCTATCAAAGCAGAAAACTAACAAAAACACAAATGGTATAAGACATTCCAGATAATATGAATGTAATAAATTGTCTTACAGATTCTTAAATTTAAATTTAATAATGTGTAGCAGGCCCCTAACAAACAAAAAATAATTGTTTTCTGAACAAATGGAAATTAGGATATTTTAAAAAATCTGATTGATTTCAAACCCTGACATCTTAAATTTTATAATTTAAACACCTTATCCATATCCTTTTTGAAAGTTAATTTAGTCATCTTGCTAAAATAGTGTACATTATTTTTTAAATTTAGAAACAATGTATATGTATATTTATCCAGCAGTGTGTAACAGGGGCACAGTGTAAAAATTATGTGAGATCTCAATGACTATGGCTTCCATACTTAGCATATTCATTTTATGTGTGATCCTTGGAGAATAAAAAGTTACAGGGAAGCAAAACATCCTACTAATGTAATTTATAATTATCAAATACTAAGGATGCAAGTTTAGCATTACATGGTTTTACAAAAAAACATTACAAGATGGTAGTTGAGATTGATTACATTGTTAAACCCTGACTGTGGTCAGATTGATTACATTGTTAAACCCTGACTGTTGTCAGATTGATTACATTGTTAAACCCTGACTGTGGTCAGATTGATCACATTGTTAAACCCTGACTGTGGTCAGATTGATTACATTGTTAAACCCTGAATGTGGTCAGATTGATTACATTGTTAAACCCTGACTGTGGTCAGATTGATTCCATTGTTAAACCCTGACTGTGGTCAGTCAGATTGATCACATTGTTAAACCCTGACTGTGGTCAGATTGATTACATTGTTAAACCCGGACTGTGGTCAGATTGATTACATTGTTAAACCCTAACTGTGGCCAGATTCTCAGATTGATCACATTGTTAAACCCTGACTGTGGTCAGATTGATTACATTGTTAACCCTGAATGTGGTCAGATTGATTACATTGTTAAACCCTGAATGTGGTCAGATTGATTACATTGTTAAACCCTGACTGTGGTCAGATTGATTCCATTGTTAAACCCTGACTGTGGTCAGTCAGATTGATCACATTGTTAAACCCTGACTGTGGTCAGATTGATTACATTGTTAAAACCGGACTGTGGTCAGATTGATTACATTGTTAAACCCTAACTGTGGCCAGATTCTCAGATTGATCACATTGTTAAACCCTGACTGTGGTCAGATTGATTACATTGTTAAACCCTGACTGTGGTCAGATTGATTACATTGTTAAACCCTGACTTGACTGTGGTCAGATTGATTACATTGTTAAACCCTGACTTAGGCCAGATTGATTACATTGTTAAACCCTGACTGTGGTCAGATTGATTACATTGTTAAACCCTGACTGTGGTCAGACTGTTTACATTGTTAAACCCTGACTGTGGTCAGATTGATTCTATTGTTAAACCCTGACTGTGGCCAGATTCTCTGATTGATTACATTGTTAAACCCTGACTGGCCAGATTCTCAGATTGATTACATTGTTAAACCCTGAATGTGGTCATATTGATTACATTGTTAAACCCTGACTGTGGTCAGATTGATTACATTGTTAAACCCTGACTGTGGTCAGATTGATTACATTGTTAAACCCTGACTGTGGTCAGACTTTCTCCCTAGGAGATGGTATCACAATGCCACAGATGTTATTAGGCTTGAGATCTCAAATACTAACTCACCCTGGCCCTAAATATTTGTTTAATTTTCCCACAATGAAGGACTGCTGCTACTTGTTAGTTAGAAACGTCATCATTTATTCCATTTTGATATGTTGCTCACTATCTTATCTTAGATATACAGACGCTCCTTCTATGCAGAAGATAATTGCGTCCACAGACCATGAGAGATGATCTGTTGGCAAGTGATGTAGCGGTCACAGGCCACGGCTATAGGGGTTCCACGCATTACCCCAGCCGCCTAACTATTGTCTAGTTAGGTACCCATTCGGAGCTGGGTGACTCGGGGACTCCTCAGGCCCCGAGAACAAATCCTCACCTTCGTGTGGATTCGAACTCATGACCATCGGTATGACAGTCGAGAGCGCTACCTCTCGACCACCACGTCCCACTATAAAATGATATTTAATTTTGTAAAATAAAATGTTGTTTTCAAGGTCTGCAAGCTCGTTCTTGGCCCTGACATTCTGCTTGTTGGGAATAATAAGCACTTTAATTATCTTCACCATCTCCTGTGTGTGGAGGGAATACACCAAGAAAAGGTTAGACTGTTGTAAATAAACTGATTTTTGTGTGGGCAAACAGTTATGATAGTTAAGTTTTGTGTGGTGATCTAACCTTGTGTAATCTGAAGTAACTTGACTCTATCAATGAACTACTTTCACTTTTTTAGGGTGGGAAATTCCTTGTCTTTAATTAGCTTTAAAAACAAAACTGTTAAAAAAAGTTGAGCTTTTCATAGAAATAAAAGGAAAGCAAATGATGTAATTATAGTATTTATCTTAAATATACTTGTAAGTTTCTACTGCCAAAACTTCAAACTCCATAGTGGATGGAAATTCTTTGGATACTAATGTTACTTAACTGAAAAACCAAGAGATGGACATAGCATAAAAACATGACACTAAGGTGATAGTACTTTTAATTGTTTTTTTCAAGTTTGTCAACTCTCCTGTTGTGGAAGTGAAAATACAGTACATGATGAAATGCCATCAACAACCAATAGAATTTCAACAATTAGGGATTAAAACGATATAATGAAGTGGCCTAAATGTATAGATAAAAATTTGCAACAACCCGAAGTGGGACGAGGTATGGAGAGATTTCAGCATTGGAACAATAACTTCTACAAGTTCGACACAGAGCTCACACCAAAATAGTCGTTGTCGGCATCATTTCGTCTCGCGAGATGAGCGTGCATCACCGTAGGGTTGGGTTACATTTCCTCGAGTGGCTGTGCAGTCCTATCCTTCAGTTCTTACACACGAGTTCTGTGCTTCCAAATTATGTTTTGGCCTTTCTCCTAGCTCTTCTGTCTGCAGCTTCCTCCATTCTTCGCTCCTCTGTAACTATGATGCCCTCTTTGACAACGTGCGCCACGTAGATCAGTCTTCTGCCTTACACTCCCAGTCGCTTGTACGTATTCTGGCTGCTTTCATGTCCCTTTGGCAGACATCTTTAAATTGCAGGCGTGGGCGACCTGTCTTCCTCTTTCCCGAAGCAAGTTCACCATATAGGAGGTCCTAAATGGTGGTGCATGGCTAACATGAGAATTATTTTCATGTTTGTGATTGAAAAAAAAAAGGTTTGCGTACGAATTTGCTTATCCTCTTTCTAAAACACCTTAACTAGCCCACGTTAAAGTAAAGCCAGAATAAAAATGTTGATGAATGGCTATCACTAAAAAGTCCTCCGCTAACCTGGAGAGGAGATGGGCACTGCAAAGGTCTATCAAGCCCTGAGAAAGTTCTATTGGAAACCACCTACAACCATGAGGTTATGGGACAAAAAAAAACACAAAAAAAAAAGTTTAAGATCAGCTGTCAATGACAAATTTTCATTCAGAAATTCATTCTAGTTAAGTGATTGTTTCTTATTAATTCCTCTTATTTTTTAAAATGAAGCATGAATTTGGTCAATTTAAAAAGTTTTCATTCCCCCGTTTTTTTAATTGTCCTTACCTGATTTTAATAATTATTGAATTTTCCACTCAAATAAATATATATTAATATTAATTTCCTTAACTCAATAATCATCTTTTCAAGCCTTTTGCTTAAACATAACCTTGAAAACGTCAAATTTTCTTTTATTTTATAGACTTGAATTGAAGGAAATTTTGGATAAGTTAATGAAGTTTCTTAAAATTGAAGATAGAAGCAAAGAAAACAAATCAGAAGCACAAACAAATGATGATTATGGTTTTGTTTACATTGGAGATGCTCAGACACCAGACAAACAGAGAAAACCCATCTTTAAGAAGTATCAGTCTTCAAACGATTTTTCAGAAAATCCTTGGGAATTTGGGTCTGAAGCATCAAACAGCACATATGGCACAAATGACCAGGAGAAAAACAATTCAGTAGCTACATCAATAGACTATCATTCTGTACAAGACAATAGCTCTATCAACAGTAAAGTGGTCGATGATAGAATCTCTGCAAGTTCAAGTCTGACTGTGCTTGAGAATCAGATCTATTATTGGAAAAGATCTTTAAGCAATGCCATCGGCTTAGACAAAAGACCATTTGATCAACAGAGTATTACCTTTGATGTCTATAATAGTTTAGGGACATCCATTGATAAAGTGAAGGAAGCTACACCAGACAAGCCCACTAGAGAAAGTGACGATTTCGTATTTTGGGATGTTGAATGAGGTCACCTGCAAGTTAATTAAATTCAAGGAAAATTTTTTAGAAATAATTTTGAAAAGAAATTGAACAAATGTTAAACTTGCTAGATCAGAAGAAATATTCCAGCAAGTGATGAAGTTTAAGTCAGGTCTATGTTAGAAAGACATTATACACCATCTATGATGGAACTTGTAAGTACCCTTGACGTTATGTCAGCACTTACATTGACTGCTTTGTTCACCAAGCTGGATTAGTCATCTGCACAGAAAGCCCACATACACCTAAAGCCCACATACACCTAAAGCCCACATACATCTAAAGCCCTCATACACCTATCTAACCCTCTTTTTTTAAAAAGTAGTTTTTGTTAATATCATAAAATGGCCCCTGCTTCATTTGGGGTTAGTAATGTTCAAAACATACACAAATTATCATTGGTTAGAGCAGTGTTTCTCAAACTGAGTGTTGCGACACATTAGAGATTTCCAGGTGCGTCGCGAGATATAGTAAAAAATTATTTAAAATTGCTAGGATTCCGAACTCTGAAGTTATTATGAAATTTTAAAATAAAGCACACAAAAAATGTTTGTTAAATAAATCAACAACGAAATCAGTAATCACGTGTGTTTCGCGAGGGGCAGGATGTAATTAGAATAAAACTAAGTCTTAATGTTAAGGTCTTTATCAGGTTCATTCATACCACGTTTGGTCTCCGTGTCAACCTCCCCGAGGACTCGCCTCAAAGCTACTCTAGTAAACTTGTAAATTTTACTACCGAAAAGTAGGAGCAGCTGATTGAATTACGACATGACAGATTCTATCAAACAACGTTCACCAACATGACATCAGAAGAATTCTGGCTTGCAGTCATGAAAGACTATCCTTAAGTCAGTTTGAAAGCAGTTAAAACTCTGGTGCCATTTTCATCTTCTTGGTTCTGTGAATTTGGCTTTTCAGCATAAACTGAAATCAAGTCCAAGAAACAATACAGACTCCTTACAATTGCTGATGAGTTGCACGTTTGCTTGTCAACTTTGGAGCCATGATGGAATATGGTGTGTTCCCTTAAACAGGCACATCCATCACACTGATATATCACAGGAATAAACATCACAGTAATATGTAAAAAAAAAAATGTTATCTTTTTAATAAAATAAGTTAAAATGATTTTTTGTGTGTCATGAACATTCTAGAATATTTTTAGTGTGTCATTACCCAAAAAAGTTTGAGAAACACTGGTTTAAAGCCTCAGAGCAAATGAGTCTGAAGGTCCCTGAATATTTACAACAACAAATATTTTTGTTACACAAAATTTAGATAGCTGGAACACTCAGATCACTTTCACTTACTGGAGTTAGTACACTTAATTAACCGTAAGAAAAATTATTTAAAATATCTTTTAATTGCAAGATTATTAATATGTTCATAATTGTGTTTAACTATTCCAGACAGCAAGTAAAGGGAAATAGAATTAATTGTTGTTTTTGCTTATCTTAGTTTAATTATCTTTTTTATGGAAGTTTTTATTGCGTCTGGAATTTATTGTCAACTTAAATTACTTAAAACTTTTAATTAAAAAAAAATAACAACAGCTTTTCCTTTTTCCCCCCTTTTTTGGCTTTGTTTTCCAGGAAAGGTTGAATGATGTGGGTATTTCAACTGCAGTTTTGTTTGTATAAAATTTTCTTACAAAAGAAAACTACTCTTTGTATTGCAAATATTTTTGAAAAAATGTTTTGAAGTTGACATTTTTTACTTAAAATAATTCTAATTTGATATACTATTACTTCAATTTTTAAAAAAATGTATTTTATGTTAGCGTTTCCTTTTTTTAAAAACAAATTTGATATGTAAGTTTGGCTTGAATAATGAAATTGCTATTTGTATGTGCAAACTCCACGCAGTGTTATTATCAGTTGCAAAATGAAAACAACATACAAAACAAATTATTTTGAAATATTCATGAATCTTATCAATCAGCTGGGGAATAGATTCTTCTTAAATTAAATAAAAAACCTGCATTTTATTTATCTATATACTCGCCATTGAAAAGTATTTGATTTGAAATGTTATTATATGCCTACAAGAGTGCTTATAATATTTAAGACATTACTGATATTTCTAACTTTAAAAAAAATATATATTTACATTTACCAGCACAAAAGGGACATAGCTCATTCAAGTTCATTTATTGTTATCTAAAATTTGATTAGCCAAAATTATTTTAAATAATAAACGAATCCTTTTTTATCCCCTCTGCCCCCTTTTCCAATATATGAGCCTCCAGAAAAAGCAAAACTATAAGAGAAATATGTTTATAAATTTATTGAAAAAATGGAGAAAAAAATCCCACCATGCAGCAGAAAATGTTGGAGCATTGAAGAGCCTGATTATAGAACAGAATAGAAGATTATTCATTTTTAAAAAATGACTTTATTTTGAGACAACTTTTGTTGACAGTCGTAGAGCTGATTATGTTCCTGTTGATGTCACAGACCCATTCTTGCCTCACCCACCTCCTTATGAGTCAGATTATGGAGCGATGGGAAACTTAAGTCCAAGGCCATGGTCAGAACGAGGTACTCTGCAGCATACAGGAAGGTAGCAGTCATTTCCCATATCCAAGCATTTAGAACACTTTGTTTTAAAGAATCAAACTCTTATGAATCTTGCATTTAATTTAAATCAAATAATATAGTTCAGTTAGACAGAAGTGAAATTTTAGTATCTAAAAATATATTTTAAGTAAAACTGAAGTTAGGGCTAATGAAAATTATTGACAATATCCACTCATATTTGATCATAAAAAGTGACCCTTATCTTTGAAAACTGAATTTTATGTTTCTTTTTAATATTGACAGTGCATCCAACTATGATGACCAAATCCTGATGTTAACCCATCAGCACCCACTTCCTGATGACTCTCCGCCGCCAGCTGTGAGTATCAACTAATATTATAAATTATGGCCATACCTAGAGTTATAGAAATATTAAATAGAACTATAATCTTATAATAATTTGTTTTTTTAAAAATTGAAGTACACAACTTTACTTAACATTTTTTGCTCTTTCTTTTGAAGTATCATCCTGGCAAATATGCAAGAAGGTATCCTAACCAAAGTTCTGCTACACATCACTGAGGTCAGACTCTGTCATTCTTTGGAGAGCAAAATTACCAATTTTTGTAGAACATTTTTGTAGAAAAAAGCTGAACTGGTTTAAGTTAAATATAAACAGTCAATGTTTATTTGTCATAAATGAATGAGTTCTGTAAAACAAGTACAACCTTATTTCATTCATTCTATATATTTAATAAAACAATTTTGTTGAAATATTCACTGAATTTTGAAATATGAAAAGAAAGTCGTAGATTACTTTGTTTTAATAGCTGAATTTATTTCAACAAATGAAGTTTGTTTTCTTAAGTACAAATTAAAAAAAACAACTTGTAAAGCCAAGGTTATCTATTTATTTGAATGATTTAATACCGGTACTCACTTACATGTCATTTTAATGAATTTCTTCCAATACTCACTATACCTTTTTTTTTATTTAACAACACACTTTTACAGTTTTTGTATAAAAATTAAATATTCACTTTTGTCATGAAAAAAATATCTTATTCGAATGTAATCTTGATTTCATTTTTGAATTCCAATTATAAGGAAAATTTTGAAGTACTTTATTGATATTCCATATAATCCATTCTTGCAAATATTTTTATATTAGATAATTAGAGTGTGTGTGTTTTTAACTGGCTTGGTTGTGGTCAGTTTTACAGAATGACTTATTTCAAAAATACAAAACCTTTTACTAAATATTTAAATAACTTTATTACAAGTAAATGTAAAATAAAATAAAAATATTGCTGTAATGGAATGAGACCGCCAGTATTTAAATAAGCTATGTTTTAATTTGTCAATAAGCATTGCATTACATACATTTTCTGAACTTTCTTAGTATCAAGGTTGACAGCTAAAGAAATTAAGTGCCCCTAAAATATGACAAACATTCAAATTATTTAAATTTTGGAGATGAAAAGGATAGTGAATTTTTTTTAATATTTTAAAATAACATTCAATATATTTCATTTCATAGTAGCTTTGTTCAAATTTTCCCTTCAACATTTTGACATAAAACGTGAATAACTTTTTTTTATAAATATTTATTGTGTTCAAATATGAAGCCAGATCCCAACATTGATGTATGAATTACATCAAACATTTTTTAAAATATTTTTTTTACTTAGCTTGACTTATTATTTTTCAAGTGACTATATGTCAAAATAAAATTAGTCTAATAACCAGGTGCTGAATTATCTTTTTTTAAACACACTTTTTCTGGTAAAAATTCAGCTTACGGAGTCTTGAACTCTTGAAAACTAGAAATTATTCTCAAAACAAATTCTTAAAACTTAATTTTAAATTTTTGTGCCATGCAACATGGCCATATATTATTCTTGTTAATTTTAGTGCCTTAAAGTATTGTCTTGCATTAAAAAAAAACAATTAAAAAAAGGTATGATACACATTATATGGTTTTCTTATGTTTCTCCAAACTTACTAAAGATATTGAGCCTTATTTAAACACTGACATTGATGGTTTTTCTTCTCTTTATAAAAATGACAACTGAGAGAGAGAAAATTGTTTATTATTCAGATTTGTATAATTTTAGATAGATAATTCTAAGTTATTTATAAATTGAAATAGACACTGACTTTTTTAAAACCTACAGAGTAATATCCCAATATCCTTTTACTTTTTTTGTTTAAATGTACAAATTATTTGTATAATCATCCCTTAAACTTCTCTAAAAATTATGCTGCATTTTTAATCCATGGCATATTTTTCTGAGAGCAAAAAGTTGTTAGTTTATTTTTTTTTTAAATTCCTTGGAATGTGTAATTAGCTCTTTACATTTAAAATTAAAAACTAGTCTTACTAGTACGGAAATTTTTTCAATTAAATTTAAAAAATGATTGATGTTAACATTATCAACCAGTTATAAAATTAAATCAATTTTGTTTATTATAAATTGTCTTTACATGTTTTATCTGGTACATCACCAAGGTATTCAAGGAATTCTCTATTTAAATTACTTTAACAGTTCATTAATGTTTGTAATTAACAAAAACCTATTGCCATTGCAAACTTTTGTTTTTACATAATTATCAAAGCTGATCTAAATAATGCTCTATTTACTTTAAAATCAAATTTGGGTAAATTTTCATATTACTTTTTAAAATTCATCATCTATTATGTACAAATTAGCTTTATAACTGTTTTGATATTCTTATATGTAAAATTTAAACATTTTTATATGTTTTTATTTATAAAACTCTTATCATTACTTAAACAGAGTAATGCTCACATCCTCTGTAAAGACTTATTTATTTTATTGTCATATACAATGTTCACTCTAAGGGTGTGTGCAAAATAAAAAACTTAATAGAAAATTGTACAGTATTTTTTTTTTGTTCAAAATTTTCAATTTAAAATATGCTCACACAGTTTTTAGGCTTATGATTTTAAGTGCTAAAATTTTCATTTTCATGAAGTTACAAAATATAGTTAAACTATAATCAGAAATTTTGCAACAGTTAAATCAAAGCAATTTTTATTTAAATTAGTCAGTCTACTAAATGTGAACACACCCACTACCAATGGCTGCTCTCTGGAAATAGCCTGGCATCTTTCTTGTTCCAACACCAACTCCAAGACTGATGTACAAATAAATTATGTTTAATTCCTTACTTCTTGAACTATCTTTACTCTCACTGCTGTCCCTCAATGAGATCCGTCACTTGTTGATATGGTCAACTTTTTATCTGTTCAACATGCTGATATTATTTAATTCTGAATGTAATTTTACAGCATATTTCTCAATTTTAGTTTTAGAATATTCAATTAGCGGAATCAACATTCACAATTATTTCAGTGCATGGTGGAAGAAATTTAAATGACGCTGTCTCCTAATTAAATTTAATGCTCAATTCATCAAAAAATTAAAATATGTTGTGCAAAGTCTGCATTTATTCACATTTCATTTTTTTTTTCTGGAAGGTAGAGTAACCTAAGATAAAATTATATTCATTATTGTTTTAACAATACAGAGTTTCTGGAAATAAATGATTCCAGTTCTTCTCAGACCAAAATTGAAATAGGATGTATGAAGTGATACTAACATCACGATGTATGAAGTGATACTAACATCACGTCATGTTTGTAACAGCTCATTGATTGTCCTAATCCAAACTTGAAGATTTTTTTTTTTTAATGCACTAGTCTCTTTTTCTCATTACAAAAAAATCATCACAAGTTAATTTAACCTTTTATTTGTCTTTGAAATTAAGGTTTTTTTTAAAATGCAAATGTGATTCAGTTCAATCTCTCTATCACCTGCTGAGATGTAATCCACCATTTGAGTTAACAAGTTATGGCATATAATATAATTTTTTTTAAAATTAAAAATGATTTTTTATTGTCATTTTCATATTTTGTGTAAGAAAAGTGGTAAAACCATTGCTTCAAAAGTTTACTCATTAAATACACATTTTGAATGCATCTCTGTTGATTTTGTTTAATGTGTCAGGTCAGAACTCAAGGGCCTGCTAACAAGATGTTTATATCCTTGCTCCAGGCATAATTAAAGTATGAGTAGAATAGTATAATTAGAAACCAAATTGAATTTTTTTTTTTTGGACTTAAGCTTACTCATAAAATGACATTAAGTGAAGCAGACATTGAATTAGTTATTGATGGAGACATGTATTAAAACTTAGTGCCTCTGAAATTAAAAGGCTTATGTAATAGCTTACATAGTTCAATTAAAAGGCTTATGTAATAGCTTACATAGTTCAATTAAAAGGCTTATGTAATAGCTTACATAGTTCAGGTGGCTCTTTCTAAAAAAAAAACAAAAAAACTAGTCCTAGGAAAATACAAAAACCATGAGTGAGCTGTGAAGCCACAATGCTCATGGGTATATTTGTTGAACCTTCCCATCATCAACATATCTAACAACCATTTCAATACAAAGTAAGTATCACACACAAGTATGTAAGAAACAATTCATGTCTCATAGATAGAAGACTTTTGTGGCACATTACAACCAAAGAACCTGGTTGTATACAGTATAGTTTCTTCATTGGGAAGTCTTAATTGTGGCTGGATTACAATATGAAACAGACTGTATTATTTCTCCAGACTTTCAATACTTGCCATTACTGATAGGTGTTACATGGTATCAGATCAAGGAGGTTCAACCAGGCAAGTTTTAGAAAAGGGAATTTTGTTTTATTACTCAGCTACAACTACAAAAACAGTTTCACTTCCTTGTTCTACAGTTAACCCAGTACAAATAACATATCTATTTGTAGTGATTTGTGTTGTAGAAACTGTTATTAGTCACAGTTTATGAGTGGATGTGTTCAAGTGATTATAAAAAAAGCTTTTATTAAGTCAGCTGTATCCAGGAGCCGACCCAGTTTTGATTTTTGCTGCCCCTTGTACCAGCCTATATTTTAGAATACTTGCTTCAATTTAAAGTTCTCTAGTCTAATATTTTTTTAAAAACTAAAATTAATAAAAGTTGTGTATTCATAAAAATGAAATTGGATTATAATTTCATATAAAGAAAACAATGCTTTTTATTTACCGTAAATCAAAGGCAGCATGAAATTTACAGTGATTAAAGTTTTTAATACTAATACACATACATTGCAAATGTCAATGTTCACCTATTACTAATTTTAAGTTTTAAAAAATCAACAGATGGTAACTTTTGAATTATCTAGAACTGATTATAAATGGATATGTCTATTTGATCTTATTACTTTAATATGCTGCTTGATAACATACATAAGCTTCTAAATATAAGATGCTTATTTGTTCATACAGAATTAGAATCATGATGGGAACAAAAATGTAAGGAAAATTTATATTGGTCCAGCAGGCTGCTTTATTTTCAAAATAAAAACAGAACCAGGGAAAAAACTAACTAGAGACATTTTTTGTATTAGAAGCAAGAAAAGGTTTTGTGATGGAGTATGGAGTGGCCAGGAAAGATCTGGTTATTGTTGATGTTGTGCTGAGTGTGTTGAGACAAAGTGTCTAGCTGACCATCAACTCAACATTGCCTGCTGTGTGTGTTGAGACAAAGTGTCTAGCTGATCATCAACTCAACATTGCCTGCTGTGTGTGTTGAGACACAGTCTGTCTAGCTGATCATCAACTCAACATTGCCTGCTGTGTGTGTTGAGACAAAGTGTCTAGCTGATCATCAACTCAACATTGCCTATGTTCTTCTTAAACATAGTCTTTTATTATTAAACACTTAGTGAGCATTTAAATATAACTTTTATTATGATTATTTTTATATACATAATTATGGCAAGAAAATTAGAAGTTTATCACATCTCATAGTCAGAGTCATCAAGCAATTTGATGTTATAAAATATTAGATATGATATTTAGCTCTTTGATATGTCAACATAAATTACAGAGGTTATGTGCTGTTGACATCTGCTGATTTTTAACCTTACTCATTCTATGAGATTGACAAAGGAAAATAAAACACAAGAGCTGAGGTTATATGTAAATGAACATAAATAAATAGTACGGCCATAGAAACAATGGTGAAACAAGAGTAAATAATAAAACAACATTTTAATGCTGTTCCATAAGCATACATTTTAATAAAAATTATATAAATATGTTAATATTACTGCTTTCATCAAAGTATTACTTTCGAATAAATTTGGAAAAAACATAACTATAGATTTAAAAAGACCAAATTTTAAAAATAAAAATGATCTATAAAATAAAAGAATTGTAGTTTGTTTTTCCAGTAACTGAGAAGAAAGTTGTGGTTAGTCGATATATTTACAACAAACAAATAAATAACACTATCTTTAGAACCAATTAATTGGGCCCATTTTTGAAGTTACTACATTCAAATTGTCTTCATACTTAAGAAAAGATGTGCAACAACTTCATTGAATGGATAGTACAGGTTGATATGTTGGTGCAAAGAAATTTCATCACACAGCTTTCATGTTGATTTAGCATATTTATAAAAATCATGCAAACAAATAATTATCAAGATATTTGTTCAAGCAAATTAAAAATTATTTGTAATACGGCAACGACATTGTTAAGTGAAAAGTATAAAATATGTTGAATAATGGTGTAATTTTTGCTCCCCTCCAAATAATATAATAGCAACCTGCTTTAGAACATACAAAAAAACAATTATTGTGCTAAGTGTGTTATGCCTACCTAAAAGAAATATGCTTATTTAAATTAAAATTATTATGCTTAAATATAAAAGATAATAATCAGCATGATCTATTTAAAAGGTGTGTCCATTAATTTCTGTAACTATGATTAACTGCATCCTTAAACCAACAGCATAGGCCGCATGCGACTCACTTACAATTTATGCAATTTAAACTTTTCGTTAGAAATACATATTTAAAATAAATTATAATTTGTTGAAGGGAGCGATTTGCTTCTGGTGAGTTGGGGATGCAAACTTAAATTTTTGGTTCGTGTAAAAATTACATTTCGTGGTATTGTAAGTCCAGCTAAAGTTTGAAACTTTTTATTTTAAGTTTAATTCAAATATGGCAATAAGTTGCAGGAAATTGAAATATAAAGAATAAAATAAAAGTTTTCTACCAGAATGGTCTGAACATTTTTCATTTATTGATAAAGATGTTAAGCCAATGAATTAAGAAAATTTGTAAAGTGCCCACAACAGACACCCCTCTCTGCTTTCAGGTGTCACTCTTTATTAAGAAAAATATATAGTAAAAAAAACCATCAAAGTATCCAACAGTTACTAGTAAACAGCATCTGATAGAGCTTTTTCAACTAGATTTTAAGAAACGTGCTTGTTAAAATGCTTCTCAGAGGAATCATAGTAATTAATGTTCATTACAATTTACAATTTTCAGTCTGTCTGCAGTTTTTCTATTAATAAATTTTACATCAATAAGTTTCTTCTACATACTGTTATTGTTAAAACATTTGAAATGTTTAAATCATTTAATTCAAAAGAAAAATAATTTTTTAAAAAATTAATAAATTTTTCACTGTGAGTGGTTTGTACCAAAAGCGCAAGATTTTTTTATGTTGAAGTGAACATACAGTGTGAATCTGTACCTACAGAATAGGAATAATCTAGCATAGCAGAAAACACACATCAATTATTTGTTCACCCATTACTGTTAGAAATATTTTGTTAGGTAAGAAGTAATGAAATCAATGATGTAATTGAAAAATCCATCAAAGAAAATTGGTCAAATGTGTAAGAACCCGCGCTCACAGCCTAACTGGAAGACAGCCCTGCTCAACAACTCTGTAAATAGAAACCACCAGCAACAGCAGCTTAACTACAGAAATTAACTCATTTGCTTATCAGTATCAGCGATTGGTCCAAAGAAGTGTGGGCCATGGTTTATTCATCAGATCATGAATAGTAATAATTTCATATAAGAATAAGAAGATATGATGAAAAACACAGACCCAATACACAAGATAAAACTATACAATCACAAGTGACATTTACAAAAATAGATTTTCTCTGTACATGTCTAACATGACACTTTACAGTAACAATAACATCATGTGTTTTAAAGGCACCCTGCTCATTCTTTTCAATCAATGGCATCAGAAGCTTTGGTATCTTCTTTACACCTTAATTCAGTCAAGTACTTTTTAAGTACAATCACCAAGTCAGGACACACAGACAAGAATTGATACCCCTGACTTTGGGTAGGAAGAAAAAGATGTTTTTAGCATCCAAATTCAATTTTAAAAAATAACAGTAAACTTTTCCATGATTAAATCATAAATATTATCAAATCTTAAGATACATTAAAACACTTCCCTGGTAGCAATAAACAAAAAAATATAAAATGACTCCCATAGAAGTACGGTAATATTTTTGGAGATTAAACTTTCAAATCATTCAAATTGTTATTTTTTAATAAAATTAACTCCAATTCTATCTTGAAAAATGGTAGTACAGCCGACAAGTTATAAATGTAGGACAAGTATAAATTTATTTTAAAAAATATAAAAGAAATACAAAAATGGGTGTATGTCTTAAAGCTTTGTTGCTAACACCAACAAGGTCTTCGTTAATTAATGTTCTGCTCTGATAGAAAAATGTCAACATTGTATTTACAGGATTACTATCATATATACAAATACTTAGGTTATAACATTGAGGATCACAGAGGATAGAAATAGTGACTTTTAGAAGTTGACTGCTTTAAGCATGAAGTAGTGTAAGGATAACATTGTGTGCTGGAGGAATGCAGGGTGAAAAAAGCCATGTGTTTAAATGAATGGTAAAATGATTTTGAGACACATGTTTTTTTTGAGATGTATAAACTTTACACATAATGGTCACCACAAAATATATCCCTATTATAGCAAACGTTTTCTATTTTACCCAACTCAACAGAAATATAATAATGTTCATTTCAATTAAAAAAAAACAAATTTAAATATTGTTGCATTGAAGCACGTAATTAAGACAAAATAAGCTTCAGTTTGCTGAAATATAATAATGTTCATTTCAATTTTTTTTAAAACACCTAAAAGTAACAAATATTTAAATACATTTTCTGAATATATAACGATGGGCTGGCATTTTGGTTAATGGATAATTGGTTTTAGAAATATGATTTTTAAAAATCAGTTCTATTTTCCAATACAATGGTTAGAAAGCCATGTAAAACTACAACCAGTGTAGTCATGTAAAGTCTCTTTTCTAATCATTTGCCAAAGAAATTTTATTTTCATTTATTTTAAAGAAGTATTTTCAAATTGTAAATCCTCTTTGGCTATATTGATTCATGCTGGAGATAGTGTTGTACATGGGCAGCATAGTCTATCACTTACTTTTTATTTCTCATATGATAGTAAAACGTACTATGTGTATATATTCTCAGATAAAATGCACTACTCAAAAAACGAGTAGGCTTTAATCTATTCATAACTTATATACAGTGGAACCCACTTACCTCGAGCTCGCTTAGCTCGACCACCCTATTATGTCGACAGTTTTTATTGGAACTGCCAAATTCTCTCTTTGTCTTAGCATTTTCTCGTCGTTTAATTCGATTTTTTTAAGTCGCCGAAACCTCATAACACGAGCACAAAAAAGGTCAAATTTGCCACTTAACATCGGTTATCTCGATCCCCATGACCAATCGTCTCACCAGGGTCTGCTGGTGACGTCACAGCCCACTTGCGTTTTGCTCTCAGCGCTGTGTTGCTTCTGGTACTATGGCAATGCGATCAGCTTGCGATGTGTGCTGGTGACGTCGTCGTCACAGCCCACTTGCGTTGAGACCTGTGTTGCTAACTTAAATCGCCAGTTTCAGAGATGTGTTGGAGAATAATAAAAGTTTTTATCGATAATCGACGTTGGTTTTTATTTTAAATTTGTAAATTTCTGCTGTCAGTTGGTGCACATATACCTTTTGTTGTTAGCAAACATGTATGTACAATTTTATAGCATGCCGATAGCTTCATCAAACAAATAACGGCAATGCTGTTGTGTTTAAAAAAAACTCCAAAAACACGTGCATGAACATTATCATTTATTAACGCTAGTGATGGGACGATACCAAAATCATAGGCTGCTTACTGTAAACAAGGCTCCCCAGATTTTAAAATATATAATATAACAGACTACAGACAGTTTACTCACCCCCACTCTCAATCTCCCACACCATTGTTGTTGGTTAGTCCTATTAGCATCAAGTTACCGAAGGAATTCTAAGCCGATTGATCGTATGGAATAATGGAATAATAAAATGTACCGTGTGCAGACTTGTTGTCATTGGCAACCATTCATCCTTCAACCTCATTTTGACTATTACATGTACTGTACTACTGCTTTGTTCTCATTGTTTCATTCATAAGAAGTAGCCGTGTGCAAAAGCCATTTAACTATTGGTTAGAATTAATTAAAATATGTCAAAGTTGATGGTTCAAAAGTTCAAAAGGAGTACCTAATTTATTTGTGTACGTTTATATAAGAGAAGAGTTCGCTTTGTCATGAGTCATATATAGGTCACGATAGACCATTCCGAGTCCAGAAGAGAATGGTTCGGGGACAATGAGGGGATGTGTAGGTTACTTATTTGTGTAGCTTGTAAGGAAAATCAAGCAAGTGGCTTCGAAGGCACAGCATCGCTCAATCTGGGAATCACTGCAAAACGGCTGTCAGGGGTATGAGAATCACTGTTTGTGAAAGTTATATTTTGCCTGGTCACAAGCTCATGTTGTGATGTTTGTGAACGAGATTCACGTGGGAGCGTTGATCAGTCCGTGCAAGGTCAGTCCACGAGTCCAGGCCCACGGGTATAAAACTCGGGTGTGTCTCGGCTGTAGGGGACAAAGAGGCCGGAATACGTGGCAGTGACAAGTCGCCGGGTGGCAGTGAACACAGGGATACCCGAGCTTTTAGAGTTGCCGTGTTGGTCTGCAGGACTGTAAGGCGGGCCTATGTTTGTAACAAAGAGACACGGAGATATGGTAGCGCTTGAGACAGTTGTACATAGGTGACATGTGGAGACTCATGTAAATAAAGATTGCTGTAAAAAGGGACTTGAGTTCAATTACTGTACAACAGTTGTTGGTGTGTGAGCCTTGGACCGAAACCCTAGACAACGAAACCTGACAACGGCGTTATATTTAAACTTAAACGGTCTTTAAAAACGAACGGTCTTAACAACCTTAAGAAAGAGTGAAGAAATAGGGTCCCGATATTCCGATAAGATTCTGATTAATCGTCCCATCACTAATTAACGCACAACACGTACTTAAAGAAATTTCAAGCGCATGTTAATATTTTGCCGCCATATTGGTTTTCGCTTTAACTCGATCATCGGTTATGTCGATGCCATTTTTCATACCCCAACGCCGTCGACTTAAGCGGTTTCGACTGTATAATAAAACACTCTAAAGCTGACTTCCGGTATTCAAAAGCAAGTGAAAGTTTCTAATTCTTATAATTTTCAGGGGACAGATAATATCACAAACTAATATTCCCCTTTTAAAATGGTAAGTTTTATATAACTCATATAATTATTAATTAAATGGTATAAATGATCCTGTGTCATTATAAGAGAAAAATAATGAAAAGAGCACGCACAACAAAGTCTTAAAAATGTTAGGAAATGGGCCCATTCAAGTTGATGCTAGTGTTACTCTTGACCTTGCTGTGAACATTAACAAATTGTGCTTTGCGATACTTAGAATGTCAAATGACTTTGAGACAATTTCACCATCCTCTAAAACTTCCAATAAAATAGATCAATGTGAAAGTCAGCAGCTGCTACATACATTACCATTCAAATTTTAAAATAATTATACACTCTCACTTTTTAACCAATGAAAGAACAACAAGCTCAAAACAAAATCTTTCCATGATAAAAATTAATTTACAAATACTTGTAGTTAAGTACATTTCTTAAAAATCATATCATACATTCATGCTCTCTAGCCTTAAAAAACAATAATTGAAAGTATGTCAAACAATTATCAAATTGTTTACTTGTATTCTTTGACATAATTTTTTGGAAAGAATCCAGATTTTCCTCGAACTTCTCCCTCCCACCAGTTGGGGTCACTCTTGGCTATAAGTCGGATTATATCTCCTTTCTTGAGTTCTATTTCTTCTTGATTAGTGGGGGAGAAATCATACATTGCTTCATATAACTGGAAAAAAAATGGTTTAAAATTCAACTAGCATTTCACAAGATAACAATATTTTAATTTAAAACTTTTCTTAAAACCACAGTTACTAAACTAAGTAAACATATTGACAGATATATTAAAATTATAGGTAAAGAAATGATCTTAAATATACATTTGAGGAGGCAATATACCCAGAATAAGTCAAGCTTTAAATTATGATTTTACAATTGCAAATAGATTATTTAAAAAATGTTATACCTCTTGTTTAATATCTCTTAAATATATTATCTTTCTTGGATCACCAGATACATTTTCAGCACGGTATTTTTCAACTAACTGGTTAATTGAAGGGAATACTGCTGTAGGCCAAATGTAAAATTTATTGTTGGAATCTGTCAAAATTTTGAAGTGTTGGACTGTGTCTTCATGTCTACGAAAATAAAAAAGAAAAGAATGGAAATAAGCGATGAAGAAATCTTCAGGACACACCAAGTTTCAAACACATGCACGCAACTATTCCATATAAATCTAACATTTTTAGCAGAAATTTCTTTAAATATTTCTTTTTCTTAATTAAAAAAAATAAAACTTATGCATAGTAAGGTTAATTTTAAATGGAATATTTGAGTATCAGTTATCCCATGACAACCAAACTTATTCAAGCTTTAATTATAAAAATTTAGTTGCCTCATGTAACTTTTTCTATCTAATCTTCAGCAAATTATGTTATTATATAAATTACTATATTCATAACATAACATTTAAAAAAAAAAAATAAAGAACAATAAAAACATCAAAATTTAGCACACACACACACACACACACAAAAGGACTCACTTTACTGAGAGGGCAAAGCCATTTCTATCTGATTCACTTTTTCTGATTATAAAAGCCCCATCTACAAATGAAAATGAGCCGCTAGAAGTTTTCTGTAGAATGAATTTCTCTGCTTCTGCTCTAGTCATTGGCTCTCTGTACCAACTGAAAGAATTATTAAAATAAACAACCAGATAAAACAAATATTTTGACTATAAATCCCTTATATATGTAACATAACTCTGATAGTATAGATTATGTTCAATATAATACGCACCACGTGACAGACTAGCATAAACATTTGCAGACTGAACTCCCCATGCTGTAAGAGACGGAGGTTAACATCGCTACATATGCTACTTGCGATAAACTAAAAATTCATTAATTTAATTACAGTACATTCGATTGAACTGAAATTTTGATACAATGCATCGTTCGGTATGGTAATTAGCTTAAAAAATAGAAAATAATTTTTAATGATGTTAACATATGATCTTTTTAAATGTTCTTGTATACTGATCATCAAGAAACATACAAATGAGCTAAGAATGATTATGATTTCAATGTTTCTACTTAATAATAATCAATGCTTAGAACTGACATAGAGAAAGAACACATAGTGGAAGTAACAGAAGAAATAAGTTTGATAAACTTTGAAATTTTGAAAGTAACTTACTCATGTGGTTCCATTCTTATGTAAGAGGCTGGGATAAATCCTGTCTGCATTCCCATGATAGCTCTATACCATCCACCGTCCTCGTTACTCATGATCTGTGTATAAGTTATTAAGCCATTAAAGAATTGTTGAAGTCATATGAAGAAAACAAAAAATAGGGGTGAGACTACAATCAGGCGTATAAAAAAGTAAATGGAAAAGACGTAAACAAGGTAAGGGTTAGCCTGACAGGACGTAACAAAACAGCGAATGTTTCAGCAAAGAGCCTTTTTCAACGGACATACAATACACAAATAAAAGGAATATAAAAAATAAAAAATGAAAACTTAGCTGCGATGAAATCCAAAGAGTCAATGAAATTTGTGTATTGTATGTCTGTTGAAAAAGGCTCTTTGCCGAAGCGTTCGCTGTTTTGTTACATCCTGTCAGGCTAACCCTTACCTTGTTTACGTCTTTTCCAAATAAAGAACTTGGTATGTATTATTTATAATTTATAGCCAGTGAAATGATTAACAAGGTAAAATGACAATTAAAATATCCAACTAGTTTGTTGTGGGGAAAACTAGTTACAGTATTACAAATAACTTTTTGTATCAGATATTTGAATCATATTTTATAAAATATGCAACAGGTGGGTTAGTTTGTTATGGGAAGATAGTTACAATCGCCACCTTAGAATAATAAGTCAAAATTGTGGGAAAAAATGTGTTATGCCCATGTATTAATCTATCATAATAAAAAATTTGAAAGCTGTATTATGAGACAATTTTGTAGAAGGTACAGAATAACAAGATTCTAATTCTCTATAGGCCTACTTAACATCTAATTTTCAAAGGCCAATTTCTCGGTTTGATCTCAAGTTCACATAGGACCTTGTTATTCTGAGCTGACAAAATATGATACTTTGTTTCCTTATATAATATATGAAACAGTGGGTACAGTTTGTTATGGGCAAAACTAGCTACATTATTACCAATCTTAATTGTTTGTCTCAGCTATTTTAATTATAGTTTATAAAATATACCTCAGTGGGTGTAGTTAGTTATGGGGGAAACTGTTTGCAATATTACAAATATTAATATTTTTTCTTAGATAACTGGAACTTATTTTATAAAATATGCAGTGAATATCTTTTGTTTAAACTTAAAACATCTCATAATTTAGATCAAGGTTTCCAGCAATGACTATGCTCAGTGTAGCAGATAATAAAGACTTTTTAACCAAAGTGATTTTACAGTTAGCCAGAGACAAACATATTTGCATAGATATGTAAACAAAAATTAAAATTTTGTTCATTGGTTACCTTAGCGCCGGGTATACTTTTGTAAAAGCTCAGGTTTTAAATCAGCATTAATTTTGTGAAGATATTTTGAAATTTAACCAAGAGTATAAAGATAAATTTATTCAATTTAAGAATCAAGGTAGAGTTAGAAATGCATTTTCTGGCTTAGTATGTAGCTTTTGATAATTGTTGTGTCTAACAGCAAATTTAAAAAAAAATTATGACTATGTGGAACTGGCTCGTTGATGCATTGACCAATATTTAGTTTCTCAAGGGTTAAATTAGTCATTGTAATGACGATTACAAAGATGACACTTCTGGAATCAATAAATATACACCATTGTCAACGAATACACTTTATCTATTTTAAAGTCCAATGGATTTTTTTTACTTATTTGCACAAAATATTTTAAATGATGAATTAGTGTAGGAACATTTGGGGTTCATGTTAAGTTGTTATTGGCTTTAGGGTGGTTATAAGCATGATATGGTGCAAGCTTTATTTAACTTAATTATTTTGGTGCATATCTTGGCATATCTTTATGGGTATTGATTTTAAGTATTTTAGATTTGCAACCAGATTCATAAGTAAACATACGTATATTGTATATATATATAGCACAAAAAAGGATCAAATTTGCCACTTAACATCGGTTATCTCGATCCCCATGACCAATCGCCAGCTTTAGAAAATGTTAGCTATGATTTTTTTTATAACCAAGGGACCAAGTTTCTGCCACATCAGGGTCTGCTGGTGACGTCACAGCCCACTTGCGTTTTGCTCTCAGCGCTGTGTTGCTTCTGGTACTATGGCAATCGCCGGCTTTTGAAATTCTTAGTTTTTATCGATAATCGACGTTGGTTTTTATTTAAATTTGTAAATTTCTGCTGTCAGTTGGTGCACATATACCTTTTGTTGTTAGAAAACATGTATGTACAATTTTATAGCATGCCGATAGCTTCATCAAACAAATAACGGCAATGCTGTTGTGTTAAAAAAAAAAACTCCAAAAACATGTGCATGAACATTATCGTTTATTAACGCTAGTGATGGGACGATACCAAAATCATAGGCTGCTTACTGTAAACAAGGCTCCCCAGATTTTAAAATATATAATATAACAGACTACAGACAGTTTACTCACCCCCACTCTCTCACACCATTGTTGTTGGTTAGTCCTATTAGCATCAAGTTACCGAAGGAATTGTAAGCTGAGGGGATCGTATGGAATAATAAAATGTACCGTGTGCAAACTTGTTGTCATTGGCAACCATTCATCCTTCAACCTCATTTTGACCATTACATGTACTGTACTACTGCTTTGTTCTCATTGTTTCATTCATAAGAATTTGCCGTGTGCAAAAGCCATTTAACTATTGGTTAGAATTAATTAAAATATGTCAAAGTTGAAGGTTCAAAATTTCAAAAAGGAGTACCTAATTTATTTGTGTACGTTTATATAGAGAAGAGTTCGCTTTGTCATGAGTCATATATATGTCACGATAGACCATTCTGAGTCCATTGTAAGACCCAAAGAAGATGATTAGGAAGAGAATGGTTCGGGGACAATGAGGGGATGTGTAGGTTACTTATTTGTGTAGCTTGAAAATCAAGCAAGTGGCTTCGAAGCACAGTATCAGTATCGCTCAATCTGGGAATCACAGTAAAACGGCGTTATATTTAAACTTAAACGGTCTTTAAAAACGAACGGTCTTAACAACCTTAAGAAAGAGTGAAGAAATAGGGTCCCGATATTCCGATACGATTCTGATTAATCGTCCCATCACTAATTAACGCACAACACGTACATAAAGAAATTTCAAGCGCATGTTAATATTTTGCCGCCATATTGGTTTTCGCTTTAACTCGATCATCGGTTATGTCGATGCCATTTTTCATACCCCAACGCCGTCGACTTAAGCGGTTTCGACTGTATATATATATCTATCTATCTATCTGTGTGTGTGTGTGCGTATTATATATCTATAATAGTGATGGAACCATACCATAATTTTTAATGATTCCAATTCTACCCTACTATTCCGATATCATTCTGATTCTTGGCCATTAATATATATATATATATATATGTGTGTATTACTGAGCCCAGGTATTAACATATTTAATTAATATAAAGTTGAGAATTGATTAGAAAAGTTTATTAGCTTGCTATTAAAGCTTTACAATATGCTAGATAAAAATGTATTGGAAAGGTTTTATATAAACACATCTACCGATAATTACATTTTAATAATACAAAGATCCAGTATTGAGTTATTTTATTTTTAATGAGAAAATCTTCATTCAGTTCAATCAGTTGATAGTAAGAATATGCATTTAATCATAGTCAAATTGAAACACTCACAAATTATAGTTCAAAAACATAAGCATACCCCCAGGTTCTAAACATTTCTCTTTGGGGAGTATATATTGCCAACTACACAAAAAAATTTCTCAATCTCAACTGAAGAAGGCGGAGCAGCACGTAAATATTTTCTTGAGATGAGAAGAATCATTATGGTATGGGAATCGGGTCTGAATTATTCAGCTCCGATACTGATTCCCGATGCTTTGGAAAAATCCAGATATTTTTATTATTCTGATATGAATCCGATTAATCGTACCATTACTAATCTATAAGCCTGATTGCAGTCTCAACCATTTTTTTCATATATCTGCTCAAATTACCTTACATCAGGAAATGGGGCAACTTCACATTTTGATAGATTAAATTTGGCAAAAATATAAAAGTACATGATAAATAAACATTGATCATTGCAAAATATTCTTAACGCAAATCTCATTCAATCCATAGTTGACTAACTTGGGATGCAATAATCTTCTGTATAGAAGGAGCGTCTGTAACAGATAAGATATTGATTGTAAGGTTTAAGAGCTTGTAATGAACTGAAGAGATACTTGCAGTCTCAGAATCTTTTAGCTTATTATTCACCCTTCTACTTATTGGAAAAAAACTACTTAGGCTGTGTCTCACTTTCAATCAAGAGTAGATTTTTAGGACTTAAAAATAAACAAAGCTACAGATGAATTGCAAGGTTATTATTAACCATTTACTGGGCGTAGGGGCCAAACTGTCTTATCCCCTAAACAGTTAAAATGGCCAAAAACAGCTGGTACTACCATCAGTCAAAATCTCTCATTTAAAAAAAATAAAAAATTGTGAGACTTCTGGCAAGTGATTTCTGTTTCTTCTGTTGTGCATAGATCTCACTACATTTCCATATGTGTTCTTTTTGTTGAATTTGTTTTTTTTAAAGATTTTTTTCCAATTTTTAAATTTAACAGAAATTGAGTTGACAAAAATGTACTTTGAGTTGGACAAAAAGATCGATAGTGACATCCGATCTTTCTTTTAGAAATTTAGCTTGTATATAGTGTCAATAATGCTTGTTTGGACTTCTTAAAAACGTTATTGGAAAGTTTTTTGGGGAAGACATGGGTTAATAAAAAACAAGACTTGAGATAAGGTAAACAACCAAAAAGATCATTCATTTTTGTTTATTTTGCATTTTATTTCATATAAATATTTGCACTTATACCGTATACCTAAGATATGGTGTTTTTACCGACGTACCCATAAATATCTCTAAAATTGTAAAGAAATGTTGCCCTTTTGGAGGATGAAAATTTATTAAACTCTGCCCAGTAAAGGGTTTAAAGAACTAAGCAATGAACTGTCCCCAATCCTTGTAGTTCTTTTTTAAGCCTCTCTAAACCAGGGTAAAGTGCCCCAGCATTGGAAATTAGCCAACGTAACTCCACTCTTTAAGAAAGGTGATAAATCATACCCCAGTAATTACAGACCTGCATCACTTACTAGTATCACCTGTAAATTACTAGAAAACATAATATATAGTAGAATAGTTGACCACCTTGACAAATATAATGCCCTAAGCCCACATCACCATGGCTTTAGAAAAAACAGATCATGGGAAACACAATTAATAGGTTTAATAGATAAATTAACAAAAGGATTAGACAATAATGATCAAATAGATACAATATTACTAGACTTCTTAAAAGCATTTGACAAAGTTCACCACCTTAGTTTACTTTAAAAACTTAACTACTTTCAAATCTCAGGTCCCTTACATCATTTGAGCCAAGACTTCCTTTTAGGTAGAGAGCAAACTGTAGTAATTAATGAATCTAAATATACACTCTTAAAGGTTAATTCAGGAGTTCCATAAGGAACTGTATTAGGTCCCTTATTGTTTTTATTTTATATAAATGATTTAGTTTACAGGAACAAGAGTGAGGTTGTATGCTGATGATTGTATAATCTTTAGAAAAATTAAACCAGAACAAGATAGCATATACCGAAAATGGCATTTGAGACCAACTGAGTCAAGACTGATATGCTATTATATTTTATAATAAAATGCAAATAAAATTCTGAGCTTTTAATTACTTGGAAGGAATTAACATTTGATTCAGACCAAACGCTCACAAATTACTAAAATATATCAGTCTGATTCAAATTTTCCATTACTTTAAATTAGTAGAAGTTTCTTATTCGCTCACCAGTGCCTCGGCCGTTATATATATGTAACGGGACGATAATTTCACAGCTCATATTGTTCTATTTTTCAGTTTTTTATGCAGTGTTTATGACAGTAAAATTTGAATGTTCTATTGTATTTCTTCAATAATTTCAACATGAAAAACACATTATTACAAAAAACTAAAAAGGGGACGACCATAAATGATATCACACGATTTTGACCAATTTACCCTGCAGTCACAGACACTTTGTCACAAAAAGATAGCCCCCTTCCAATATGATGTCACAAAGATTTGACCCAGCCCCAAAAATAAGCGCATTTTTAAATTGAAAATTAGCATGTTGTAAATTAGATTTTTAGCATTAAAGTATTTATTTAGTGTAAGGCTGCACTCTAATATCGTAACAAGTAAGATTCCATTGGAAATGTCATTAAATAAATTGCAAGTAATCAATTATTTTAATAGATATTTTATTTAAAGTTGCGCAATTTGATGTGACATCGCATTTCTTAATCACTCTCCACAACTGCAAGTCTCCCCCTCTTCCCTAGGAGCATGATGTCATTTTTGGACGGTCCTAAGAATGAAACCAAAATCTTTTTGAATCTGAAGAGCAAATTTGTACGTAAGCTTGGGGGAGAGGTCCTGATAATGTAAAGGGTGCAACAAGAGAAAGGGAGGGTGTACAAAATTACAATTTTTGTGCGTATTTTATAAAATACGCCTTCATTTTCTATTCTTCAATTTTATATATTATTTGTTTGCATAAAATTTAGCTAAACATTGGTTTGTTATTAAAATATGATGGCTATTATTGCTTTATTAGTTTTAAAATTTACAAATATAAATTGTCTTGGCCATTTTGGGTTTTCCATTAGTTTATTTAGGCCTATAAAATTTTGAAAAAATTAAATATGATCTAAATTTCATATTATCTATCAATTTTTCTATCAGTTTCACAGGAAAAAAACTGACTTTCAGCTTTTTAAAATGAAATCAAAAGTATTATAAGTATAAGTATTCTGCTGACACTTCTACTTCTAAGTCTAAGAGCAAAGGCAAAGTTATATTTGAATCAATTTGTCAATTAAAAACAATTTTATTAAAAAAATTATTATAAAAGCACAGGCACAAAGGATGGTTAGTGACAAGTAAGATAAAATTCACTTTTACAAACAAGCATTAAATATTAGTTTTAAAATTTTAACAGATCAGACTGAGGACTGAGAATGAATCTGAGGGACTGCGGCATGAAAATGAAAATCTGAAAAGAAAGCTTAGAAAGTAAAGAGAAGTATTTTATTTTAAATCTTGTTATTGAGCCTAATAACTAGTTTAAAACAAAATTATCATCTCAGTCTTCTCGTAATTGTAGGCAATTTTAACAATTGACATGATTATTATTATTATTATTTTTAAACGGATTATTTGCTACATGATATGAAATTCGTGATCAAAATCAACCAGGAAGTTGGTTACTGATAATTTAGATCGGGCCGCATTGTTAAGTCGCGATGAAAAAAAAATGGATTAACGACAAAAAAAGCAATACGACATCTGAATTAATTTGAATAAATAATGTATTAATGTACGACCCAAATATAAGCCTTAAATGTAATACTTACACATAGTTTGTTGCCTTTTTTAAAACTCATTTCATCTGTTTGTGTGGCTTCAAAATCCCAAAGCGCCGTGGCCTCCATCTTGAAAATGTATTGACTTTGGCACTTTAGCGACGGCTCACAAGTTTATATTATATCCAAATATGTGAAATTATTTCAGTAATATCTAAATTGTATGAATTCTATATCAATATTTTATGATCCTATCAAGAATTATAACTTGTTTAAAACAATACAATTTTATTCACATGAAATAACATGTTTAAGTTGAGGTAATGTTAGTTCCGAATCTACACATAGCCTATTTCGGGTTAAAGGCTGCAATCCAACTCAATATTTTCTATGTGCCCGTGGCGGTGATAAGGAAATTTTCATACACTGCTTTTATTCAGCTCTAATCCACATAAATTCCAAATTAATCTTAGCTTAACAGAATGCTACCGAAAGATATTGTATTCGTAGTATATCAAAAACTATCTTAAAATTTGCTCTTCCATTTCATGTCTTCTGTATACAAGGATCGTCGTAACAGATACAAAATTTTTGCAACAGATGTTTGGATTCTGGAGCTCATGCTGGCTGCTGACACATGCCCATTTCCACGGCTGATCTTAGACTACTCCAATCTATGCGGCCGCACTGATCCCCGCGCTTTCATATCATAATTTTCACTTATAATGCTTATTAATTTCTTATTCCTACCCCAACTGGGCCCCGTTCATTCCGTTTAACATACTAAAAGCACAGAGGGTCCCGCAATAGCCAAGACCGGCCCTGCCCATATCAATGGGCCAGATATGTTGGTAGATATTTGATTCTCACTAGACTAGTTGAGGACTATACTCACTTCTCCATTACATGGTAGACTGCGTATGTGATATTCAATATTTTGGTGGTCAAGACAGCCGAGAGATGCTCGTTTCCCTACAGCCTCCATTCCAACTACGGCATTAATCTGATTTTTCTTGGTTGTAAAAAGTGGCGAAACAAAACTCTGTGCCGGATGGAGCGGATTTTTTGGTGACTTAGATTTGGCGACCCATCCTCACAAAGAAATGAAGCTTACAAATAACAAAAGTTAAATAGCACATCTATGGTATTTGCGTTTACTCGCTCCGGAGCCAAATCGTTTTCTTATGCCCTGGCCCTAAGGGAAAGATGCACAGTGGCGTAGCTGGGGCATCTGCGCCCGGGGAGATGACACAATGTCTGCGCCCCATCTCGGACTGACAGATTCTGGGGGCTCACTGAGGGGGGGGGGCCTCGAAAATTTTGAAATTTTACGGTTTATATTGTTTATTTTTTAAGCATCTGTTATTGTAATGAAATAGATTACAGCAGGGGCGTCGCTAGGGTTGGTGTCACCCGGGGCGGTAGCTCATGGTGTCACCCCTTCAGGGGGCATCCATAAATGACGTCACGCGACGTTGCCGATTCCCCCCCCCCCCCCCCCCCCCCCCCCNCGTTCGTTTTTCATTTTTGAGCGCAAATAATTTTGATGATTTTCAATCATTGCTACCAAGAAGATTCAAGTAAATTTGTATAGAGTATTGACAAATTAGGGAGTCCTGATGCCATTTACTTTTCAAACAAGAATGGTAGAAAGTTGTAGCTCACTAGTTGTAGATTGTGATGGACGTTGTGATAGATGTTAAGATGGGCGTTTTGATGGACGTTGTGATGGACGTTGTGATGCATACAAATCTTTGAAGGTATACTATTCAACGATTGCTTCTTCAGGGTTAATATGTTTGTAAATTTTGCATCAACTTCAAAGAGAATCTTTATTTTCTTCCAACATTTTTGATGGATCAATACAATAGAAATAAATAGCTGTGCCCCTAAAGTCATTAAATCGATCATCTATTTATTTTAGTAGTGTATCCAAGATAGTGAAGTATGTTTCAGATTTAAAACTAGTAGTTGGATCATCAGCCCTTTCATCTCTACTAAGTTCACCTACCATACTTTTATTTTTTTGCAAATTTGAGTTTCTTTAAATTTTGTTTTTAACATCTAGTTTGGAACAATTTTCGTTAAAAGATGATTAGACATCTACTTTCAGAATTTTAAAATGCTTGATCGCTTCTCTTTTCAACAAACTTATTTCTTCCAACATCGATCAATCGTTTTGCAATTGCAATGTCAATACTCTTGCGCTACAAGTGGTTTGATAACACGAAAATATCAACCAGCTTTTGTACAAATAGCATCAGAAAAAACAAAACAATATTTGTTATTAAAACAGATAGTCCCACAGCTTCTGCTCTGACTTCCATATTTTCCTCTATGTTATGTTGATTCCCTGAATTTATATCTTCTAGAGTGGCTAGAATAGCAGATAATGATTCAACAACTGCATCGACTGCATGCTTATAGCTTGACCAACTTGTATCAGAAAGTCATTTCTGAGTTTTTACTGTTAATTCATATTGACATTAATGATCTTTTTTAAGAGTATGTAGACGTGGTAAACTAGACGTAAAGAATGCATACAACCTTTCAGCTGGGCCAAAAAAAAACAAACAACTGTACATTACTGTGTACAGAAATTGCTTCGATAGTGACCGAATTCAAAACAAGGGGACAACATTGGGTGAAAGTTTTAAGTCCACTCTTAATTCCAGGCATCACAGATGCGCCATCGTATGCCTTTCCTCCACAGATTGTGATGTCAATGTTTCGCTTTTGTAATGTGTAGTTCCATTAGAATCTTCTAAGCAAATGCAGGTTTGCAGCATTTCTGTTTACCAAAGTATACAAGCCTATAAATCTTTCCTAAAAATTTCTTAATTTTAAAACTGAACGTAAAGTGACATCTGATGAATTTTATATATATTAATGGTTGAATCATGAATCAATAATTAAAGAAAAGAAATGTGAAGACTTAACTTTATTATCAATTGCTTCTGATAATTCAGGTGCAAATGATTGAATTAAATGAATTTGCACATCATTACTTAAATAAATTTCATTTTTCTTTTTAAACTTTAGATGACTGTTCATAGTTGGCTAATAAACTTAACATTTAACGAAAATTTCCAGTATTTCTACAACTGCCATCAATAAAGCAAGATTGTTCTCTGTGTCCTCTGTTTTGCTAAAACAATGTCACGCCTAACATTGTTTCAATGCTTCTCTATTCTTTTCCACTTAGCGACGCTCCTGACTGACCAAACCAGATATTGCAGTTTTGAAATACGACATTTAGCAAGCCAATATTGTCGTATTGCAGTTTATTAATTGATTAAAAGTTTTGTGTTTAACAATCTTTTTTTCTGCTCTAGTTACATCTTTTTAGTGTTCATTAAGGGCGCCTTAAGAGGGGCGCCATTTTAGACCGAACAGGTGCGCGGGGGGGGGGCCACCTGCCCCCCCTGCCTTATAGCTAAATCCGCCACTGACTGTACCCACATCTTCCCGGAGAAGTTAGAGCCATCTACTGATACTTTCCTTCGCACTCTCCATAGGCTTTAATAGTTATCAGTGCTTCATCGTGCTGAAGCCCTACTGCAGTGGTCCCCAACCTGGGGTCCGCAGACCACTAGATGTGATTGGTGGTCCGCGAGCAAAGGACCATTAAATGATTTACATTTTTTTTATACTGTGGTGCATTTCTCTAGCGATTGTGAATCTCTCCATACAAAAGATGGAAATACTTGTGACCCGTTTTGGCGACACCACGTCCAAAGAACATCAATGACACATAGCGCAGATCGGACAACCGCCTACAATCAATCTTTGCGCTCTGTGTCGGCGCTCTTATGTCTGCGTTCGTGCGTTCTTATCACAGCGTTCTTAACACAGCGTTCTTATCACGGCGTTCTTATCACAGCGTTCTTATCACGGCGTTCTTATCACAGCGTTCTTATCACGGCGTTCTTATCACAGCGCTTTTATGTAGGCGCTCTTTTGTTGTGCGCGATTTTGATGGGTCACCCATGTGGGCAAGCTGATCTACTTTAATACTGCCATTTCCGCTTTATTTCTATTTCGTTTTTATGTTCCTAAGTATTGATATCTCATCAACGACGATAACACATGTGTCATTTTGGGCTATTACTGTATCTAAGCGCAATGAGGAAATAGCCGTATATTGAGATACAATTGTTGGAGAGGATTAATTCATCACCGTGGTACGCACTCCAGTTTGACGAATCTACAGACATCGACAACAAGGCAATATTACTTGTTTATATTAAGATAATTCTAGGCGAGGCTGAGCCTGAGCACTCTTTGTCACAGTAGGTTCACAATCACCCATCATTGCTTTTAAAAGAGTTTGAGCGCTACTTCTGTTCACTGTTATCAAGAGAATGGATCCGTACCTCATTTGTCAACAAACGAGGCGAATCTAGCATGACTGTGCAAGAAGAAGTTCAACTGCTCGAGATTGCAAATGACTGTGGCCTTAAAACTACGTTCGAGAAAACAACTCTTCCAGTCTTCTGTATTAAAGTCATGGCGGAATATCCTGAGATTGCCACCAAAGTAATTAAATCCCTATTGCCATTTCCGACATCCTATCTGTGTGAAGCGGTGTTTTCTGCAGTGACAGCGACAAAGAAAAAACAAGGAAATAAAATAGACCTAAGCAGCACACTTCGGGTGTCATTGTCTCCCATACCTCCAGATGGAACCGTCTCGTTTCAGAGAAACAAGCTCAGGGTTCTCATAGATTTAACATTCTAGTAAATGAAAATATTAAATAATGTTTAATTCATTTTTTGTGTAACTTTATTTTATGTTGAAAGCATTTTTAAGTACAATTAAATTAAATCTATAAAACTACCCCCCCACATCACCAACCCACCTTTAAACCCCCAACCCCAGGTTAGTGGGCTGCGGTAAAATTATCAAACTTTTAGTGGTACGCGGAGTTAAAAAGGTTGGGGACCATTGCCCTACTGGACTATGTTTCCCCACGTGGTATTTGACAGTAACAAACGTTTATAAGGCGGCGTATAGCATTCGCGAGATCCCCTCCACGGGACCAAGGACTCCCTCCCCCTCTTGCTTTTGGGTAGGTTTACTGAAACCTCGAGCTCGTTGACCGCATCGTTTCTGTCTCGTGTATTTTACCCATGTGTCTTGAGTCTGAAAGTATAGATAGGTTTCACTGCGGACAATGCCATGCCTGAAGAAACCAGGGAAAACCCACACTTTATCATTTAAAAATCTAATACGAATGCAAGACACATGCTTTGGGGCCGTCCACAAAGTACATCACGCTATTTTTCACCAATTTTAACTCCCCCTTCCCCCTGTCACAAACTGTTACACATCTCGGACCCCCCCCTTAAAGTCCGTCACACTTTCGTACAAAATATTTTTTGATTAACAAAATAATTATATTTTAACATAAAACACCATGGCGTCACACATTGCCGGACACCCCCTCCCTCTGTCACGAACTATCACACTTACCTACACCCCCCCTCTGAAGCGTGACGTACTTTATGGACGGCCCCTTAGGAAGCAATAATCTTCTGTGTAGAGGAGTGTCTGTGACTGATTGGATAAGATAGATTTTAATCCGTATGCAACACAAAGCATACATAACGATATTCTTAAAAATTTTATATAAATTATAGTTATCATAATTAGTATATTTCCCATAAAGTTTTTAAGAGTTTTATGTATTCTCTGCAACGTGATACAACTTGTTGACAAATAAACCTGCTTGTGACACATTTGTATTTCATCAAGTTTACGTATTAAATTGTTGTTGAACTCCAACCTGTTGCTTGAACTTGATTTGAATTTATTTCAAATGAGCCTCACCCCTAGACTCACAGCTAGGGCTGTCAATTTGTTGAAAAATGCTGCCCGGGTACCCGTCAAAATTTCGAACGGGTACCCGGGTTACCCGTTAGAAACATCGCATACTTTTCCCCGTCATGACCGCTATACAATCATACCTAGCTACCTCCCATTCACCTCATTTCAAACAGTACTCTCACGGCCGTCGTTCGTAAATGACGTCACGCGATTTTGACCGATTTATAACCTCGCTCACTCTCCCAATTGTCACAAAATCTTAGAACCCCCTCTTACATGTCATCACAAAGATTTGCAGCGCCCCCGACCCCCCATAAAAAGCCGTACTTCCTTTTTGAAAATAAGCATAATGTGTCAATTAACTTTATTGTCACTTAAGTTTTTATTTAATGGGAAGTTGAACTCTAAAATCGATACACGCTAAATCCACGTAAACGTCATTAAATAAATTGTAAGCATTCAAGTTTTTAAGTGGAACTTTCATTTTAAGTTGCACGTTTTGATGTGACGTCACATCTTTAAAAACACACCACACCTTCGTCACAAATGTGTGACCGCCTCCTCCCCTTGGGGAAAACGTCATTTACGGATGGCTTCTGATCCGTATCTTAGACTTACTGTTAGAAACTAATTTATTGACTTAAAAAATGACGAATTTTGGTTGTATAATTTTTTATTTAATTTTGGACAAGCCACACGTTGCAACGAACACCCAAAACACAATCGAATGTAGGGAGGAGATAGGGTAGATAAACAACGTCTATAATCGGAAATCCTATGTCAGCGTATTTCAAAGTAACTTTAATGTCAAAGCAGGAATGTTTTTTATTTAGAAAATCAAACATGGCCTCATTTATCTCTATGCAGTCCGTCCCCGCGGCCGACGACTTACCCATTTGAAACTGCTAGTAACTAATTAATTTAAAATTTTAAATGCTGACAACATCAGTTTATGTAGGTCAACACATATTAATAGACACAAGAACCACAAGCGAATGCAAGGGGTGTGGATTATATGAGAGAAGGGAGGAAAGGGGGCTAGTAAAACAACTTTAGGTAGTATCAATGGGCGTATTTCAAAGGAAAGCTGGTGTCAAAGAAGGGATTTCTTAAGGTCCTGAGTCTGAGCCTTGTGGGCCTGGGGGGGGGGGGGTTTCCCGCTCNAAAACCAAACATGGCCTCATTTATCTCTATGCAGTCCGTCCCCGCGGCCGACGACTTACCCATTTGAAACTGTTAGTAACTAATTAATTTTATAATTTTAAATGCTGACAACATTGTACGCATTATTAACATCAGTTTATGTAGGTCAACACATATTAATAGACACAAGAACCACAAGCGAATGCAAGGGGTGTGGATTATATGAGAGAAGGGAGGAAAGGGGGCTAGTAAAACAACTTTAGGTAGTATCAATGGGCGTATTTCAAAGGAAAGTTGGTGTCAAAGAAGGGATTTTTTTAGGTCCTGAGCCTTGTGGGCCTGGGGAGGATTCCCGCTCTGCAGATAGATAACAAGGCTCAGTGAAAATTTTATTGTCATTGTATCCCTTATGATAGGGATCGAAATAAAGTGGCATGCCACTTTTCCAGAAGAAATAAAAAGAACCACAATGATACGATATTAATGTTTAGGATAGATAAAGATTAAACTTAATATACAAATTTGGGATACCTACTTGGGATCCAAGGTCTCCAATACACTGTCCATTGAAGAAGAAATAAACAGCAGAATTGGCAAGGCAGCCGCAACAATGGCTAAACTAAATAAGCGGGTCTGGCAAAACACCAAGCTAACGGAGAAAACCAAACTGTGCGTCTATCGAGCCTGTGTCATCAGTACACTACTATATGGGAGCGAGACATGGACCACTTATACATCACAAGAGCGTAAGCTTAACAGCTTCCATTTGAGATGCTTGCGCCGCATTCTTGGTATTAAATGGCAAGAAAAAGTGCCTAATAGTGAGGTACTAACGCGTGCCAATACCCAAAGCATGTTCTCAATTCTTAGTGAAAGACGCCTGAGGTGGCTAGGACATGTCAAAAGAATGAGCCCCGAAGGACCTCCTATATGGTGAACTTGCTTCAGGAAAGAGGAAAACAGGTCGCCCACGCTTGCGATTTAAAGATGTCTGTCAAAGGGACATGAAAGCAGCCAAAATACATACAAGTGACTGGGAGTGTAAGGCAGAAGACCGATCTACGTGGCGCACAGTTGTCAAAGAGGGCGTCATAGTAGCCGAGGAGCGAAGAATGGAAGAGGCTGCAGACAGAAGAGCTAGGAGAAAGGCCAAAACATTTGGAAGCACAGAACTCGTGTGTAAAAACTGTGGCAAAGACTGTCACTCAAGGATAGGACTGCACAGTCACTCGAGGAAATGCAACCCAACCCAACGGTGATGCACCATCGTCTCGCGAGATGGAAGGATGCCGGTATGTATTTGACTTGTAAACGAATGTTTAAGTTACTAAAAATATTTTTGTTTAGTAACACAAGTTTCTAATAATATGCCGCAGTGAATAGAAAATAAAATTTCAAATGATTTCAAAAGAAATACACAATTCTTATGCTACCTTACTTTTCTAAAGAACAACGCAACTGATAACATAAGTTTGTTCCGTTCCGGTGCTTTATGGTGCGCAAAATAAAACAATAGTATTTCCCAAGTCACTCACTCACTAACTGGATTGAAGTATCCGTAACGCTATGACATCCTTGTTTGAGATTGTATTTTAATATAAATTGTGCTTTAAGAGGAGTGCAACATAATTATAAATTACAGATTCATGCGGTAAAGAAAATAGAGCACGACGTCATTGTTTTAGCCTACACTTTATTTTTGGAAACAACAACGATGTAAAAAGAGGATTTGATGATTTTTAATTATAAAATACTTTGTGTACACATCAGGAAGTTAAATATTTCGTATTTATCAAACTAGAATAAGTTATTTGGGGATTTGGACCACACACAAAAAAAGGTTATTGCCACAGGCGCCCCTACAAGCCTTAGGTACTTATAATGCACAAGTAGATTGTGTCAATAAAGATTTATTTTACGATAGAGTGTTCTTTCTCACTTACAAAATGTAATGTCTATTTGTATACATATGATGTAAAGTTTAAGTTGAAAAAAATTCGATAGAACATAGCTGCGTTTAATAGTATGGGGTGTTCCGATATCAGCAGTATCCCCACTTACAAAACAAAATTGATGTACGAATAGGGACACTTTAAAGTGATGCTAGATAAAGTTCTTTTTGCGAATCAATCTTCACTTTTATTATGTTTCTGTTATTTAATTGTGAAGAAGTGTTAGCAGTGGCGGCGTTAGGTCAGCGTGGGGCCTAAGTGCCAGCAATGACCCCGCGGGGCCTAAGTGCCAGCAATGACCCCGCGGGGCCAGAGTACTAGTAAAGATCGCTAAGCACCAGCATGCTATGATATTTAAAAATATGAAATATCTTGATTAATGTGTAATTTTAATACCGCGTGTCACCTTTTTATTAAAAGTTGTAACGGTGTAATGCTTTCAAAGACGTCTAGAGCTACGCTACGGAATTTGACCTTCAAAAAGGATTACAAGAGTGCCTCTTTCGTTTCTTTACAATCGTTTCCAGCATACGTTCTACCATCCACTCTTTGGTTCTACATGTATAGGCTATTAACCAGGACGAGACATGTTCAGGACCGAAACGCGGGGCCTACCTAAGCGCGGGGCCTGGGGCAGTCGTCCCAGTTGCCACCCCCAAACGCCGCTCCTGAGTGTTAGACTCTGTTAGACGCTCATCATACATTTTTTTGTCTATTTTTAAACGTATTTTGGTCCTCTCATTACCAAATATATATTGGGTTTCGCTTCGAAAATCAAATAATTTATTGTTGTAAATATTGCTTTTTTAAAATTTTGATAATGAAAAAGACTATTAATTATTATTATTATTATTATTATTTTAAACATCACACAGGAGTGCGCGAGTGTGTATTCATTTTTATATATTAGTGTGCATGTGTGTGTATTTGACTAACTATTTAAATCATTTTTTACATAGCCAAAACCAGTCTCAGCAACCCTCGGATGACTAGAGTGGTCCTCGTCGATTCGACGGACGAACAACACACACACACAACTCATCATTTTTTCCTTGTCTTAGCTCTTTTTTTTTCCTTTACATGTACATTTAAATAGAACATCCGCAGATAAAGTGAATTACAGATGTAGTTTTAATCGTAAGAAATCAATATTATCTAATGAAAAGATATTAAAACTATTCATTTGGAAATATAGATTGACCTGTGATCAAATGTATAAACTAGTTGTCTGGGAACGAAAACATAAAATATTTGTGTTGAGTTCCTAGCATTTTAAGATTACTAAAACAGCCGCTTTGAGCTCTAAGCAGTCCATCCTTAGTTCTGACAGAGGACTTTTTTTTTCCTTATATGATTATTTAAAGAGCCAAAACCTTTTTGTGTTTGGAATTTCTGTTTGACGTTGAGAGAAAAAAGATGTATCAAAATATATTTCCCGTTGACAGATATTTCTCCTTAGATGTACTTCACAGCACATATTTCAAACACACATACACACATTTTCATTTGATAAATTGTTTCGCGAAACACAAGGTTTAAAATATTTTTTTTTTTAAAAAGGGCTGAATGGGAGCCATAGTTTGTTCTTCGTTAGTATAGATATTGAAGCTAAATTTTTACGGGTACCCGGGCGGATTTTTACTACCCGGGTAATCACATTGCATCGGGTACCCGGGTCCCGGGTACCCGTTGACAGGCCTACTCACAGCGATTGTGAATCTCGTCATGGATAGAAATGAGTGCTTTTAGTCGGAATAATAGCTCCCTTAAAGATAAAACAAGTGGAATTGGAGCGACTTCACCTGAAATCAGCTTCAACCAGTGCGTTGGAAACAATAGTTTAACCACCATAACATAAGCATTATCATGATTGAAAAATTCACCTATTGATGCACTTCAGAATTTCTCTATAGAAATTAATATTTATCTTATAAAAGCCCAGGTATTCTGTAATGCTAAGGGACATAATCAGCATATTTTAAAAAAAAAAAAATTGAAAATATAGACGTAAAAATTATAATAATTTTGGTTTCAAGATTAACAGAGCCTGTGGTGTTTCTCGCCGTAAAATATTATATGACGTCATTGTTTGAGCATTTTTCTTTCAACTCATTCATATACTAATTTTTGGTTGTCGGACACACTGATTCGAACGCATGCAATGGCATTCACGTAAGTTGCTTGGGCTTTTGAAAAAAATGGGTGCCACAGGCGCCCCAGAATAACATAGTATACTTACAGCATTTGATTTATGAAAGTCCCTTAGCATGACTGTAGGTGGTAGTGAGAAAAGTATGGAAACTATTCTATACCAAAAATGTATGCATGAGATGGACCATTCTGTTTTATATTTTCAAAAAATGTTAACCCCCATCAGAAGAATTATCCTTCGATAAAAAAATGTGTAGGTTTAATGCTGACAGGGCCAGCCTTAGAGAGTTTAAGACCCTAGACGAAGTGAATTTGGTGGTCAATCATGTACCAGAAAAATAAATAATGAATATGGAAAGATTCTTGTACGAGGCCCCCACAAATGATGAGACCATTCGGGGCCCTAGGTGGCTGCCTAGTTTGCTTATTCCTAAAGTCGGCCCTGTTTGCTGGCATTGCAAGATTTTGATCTTTACATCAGTAAAATCCACAGATTCAATAAATCCACTGACCATAATGTACTGCTACTTTTTACAAGATAACAAAAAAAATCATAATTTACCGCGTCTGAGTTTGTTTTTACACGTTTATAATTTATAAAGAAGACATTTATTTATATCCTGGCCCAGATTTTAATGTATATGTCTCTCATTTCATTATTTAATTGTAATTCAGATGTTATAGTTATGATAATTCAATGAATATTTTTGTTGTATTTGTTTTAAAGAATGATTGTTTTTTAAAGTGTTTTTTTTTGTATGAATAAAAAAATATTTGTTTTCTTTGCAGCGGAGACGCCATATATATGTTAATGTTATATTTTATTGCTATAAGTTATTTGTAACTGAGCTATATTTTTGTAGTTTAGAGTAGAGATTATGGATGTACTTAGTCAAGGCAAAGCTTTCTAGAAGTGTAATAGAATGTGCTCCAAGTCTCGTACACAATCTCTAATATTCCTGATAAATAGAGAATGTTAATATTCTATAAAACTTTGTTGAGTCCTATACTAGCATATGCATCTTCTGTATGGGACCCATCCACCAAAGAAAACATTGATAAACTAGAACAAATTCAAAAAAAGCTGCATGATTGATTACTGAAGAATATTCAAAACTAATGAGAGTAGCACCATTGGTTAAATCACTAAACCTTGAAATACAATAATCTTCTGTACAGAAGGAGCGTCTGTAACATATAAGATAAACACTAGAGGATAGAAGAACCAAGAGTAAATTAGTAATTATACATAAAGCAATTAATTCTAATTTAGAAAAACTTATAAAACCTTAAGATAGACATAAGGATAAACACTCCTTTCTTATTCCCTATGCAAGAACAAACACATACAAGTTTTCTTTCTTTCCGTCCGGAATTCGGGCGTGGATGGGTTGCCCGAGGAAACCAGGAAAGCCAACACTTAATCATCTTTTAAAACTCTAATTAGAGTGCATATACAAACCATAGATAGACTTAGGACGCAATAATATTCTGTATGGAAGGAACATCTGTAACAGATAAGATAAGATAAATGAGTTCAACAGTTCAGCATTAGTTATTTTATTTTACATTGTTGATCAGTTTGACGGATTCCCTGAATCGTGTTTAATACTAGACTATTTGTTGACTTATAGACCTCCTTACTTGTTGCACATTCGTATTTTCAAGTTCACGCTGTAAATTGATTTTGAACCCGTGGCTTGTTTGAGTTTATTTCTAGCGCATCTCACCTCTAGACACATAATAGCTATAATAATATTCATATCAGATGTCATGGCTGTGACATCCGAGTCATAAGTGAAGTATATATAAGAATCCGATTTTATGACTAAATTTATATTCAAGTCAAATTTAGTCAAATGCCAAAGCTATAATAAGATTCGAGCCAGATGTCAAGGCTATGAGATTCGATTTAGATGTCACGTCAAGTCTTCATGATTCGAGTTAAATGTCATGGTTATGCGAGTGACTGTAACCTACATTTCTCCTCGCATTTCTATGGTATCTAACTCACCAAATGTCGTCATCGTTCACCCTCAACCAACCATATTATCCCACATTGTACACGAAAGTCTCGTAAAGCTTTCTTCTTGAAGTTGATTTGCACTGCCTACTAATCTGAAATGTGGTCAAATGGCTTATAGCCAAACATAAGTACTAGTTTTAGAAGGTATGAAAATATAAGTTTTCATTATTTTCATATGATATCATCTTATGTTGATCTAGATTCCAGTTGGGCAATATTTCAAGCAGATTAATGGTGGTATGGATTATTTTATTTACTTATCCAAGGTGAAAGTATACAGGGCAGTGGTGCTTCCCCACACTGCTATATGCATGAGAAACATGGACTGTGTATCAACGCCATGCTAAAAAGCTGAACTACTTTCACACAACAAGCCTCAGGAAGATCCTCGGAATAAAGTGGCAGGAAAAAGTTCTAGACACAGCGGTACTGACCAAAGCAGATCTCCCCAGCATCTTCACCCTCCTGATCCAGTCACAGCTTCGCTGGACAGGGCACCTAGCCCAAATGCCAGACGAAAGACTACCAAATCGAATGTTCTATTGCGAGCTCCAGCATGGCCAGCGGTCCCATAATCGACAAAAGAAATGCTTCAAAGACACATTCAAAGCCTCACTGAAAGCGTTTGCCATCAACCCAGACACGTGGGAAAGAGCTGCAATGGACCGGTCCACCTGGCACAAATCCATCCACGAAGGTGCCAGGACATGCGAGGCAAACAGGATCTGCGCCGCAGATAAGAAGAAGCAAGCCCAAAAGGCCCGTGCTGCTAACTCTCCAGGAGACGTCCCACTCGTCCCATGTCCTTTCTGTTCCCGAACCTTCCGTGCCAGGATCGGCCTCGTAAGCCATCCGCGCATACAAAGGCAAAATCAGTTCTAGCAACCCTCGAATGACTAGAGTGGTCCTCGTCGACTCGACAGACAAACACACATGTATTGCGCAATGCGATGTAACTCCCGATTTTTTTAATCTTTATTTTAAAATGAAAGTAAAGATCTAAAATAATTTTTAAAAATGTTGGTTTCGAGTTTAGATAAAAAATAGCATGTTTTATGCCTTCGAATGAGGCTAATTAAGGGGCACTATTGTTTTTATATAATGGGCCACCTTTGTGAATTTTTTAAGGGTACTTGTCATTGATAGTTGCAGACAGGGGCGGATTAAGACTGCACGGTGCCCCGGGCTGCAATCAAACGGGGGCCCTAGCCCTATCCAGCCAGCGTCCCTTAAAATAAAATGATTTTTAACAGCTAATATAGCACTGTAACTAAATATTAATAATGAAAAAAAAAAAAACGAACACAAAGAAATAACTTTTTGAAGTGTTTGTGAAATACTAAAATTGAGTGGGAAAAGAAAAGCATTATCTTCCACTGATGGGAATCGAACCCCATACCGGTTGCATCACGCGCCTCTACTCTCTCCACACGGGCAGCGGAGCTTGACTAAAATAAGAATTTAAAAAAATATATAAACTATACTTCATACAGTGTACTCTAAGTGAGCCAATTAAATCACTTTTTATCGATTATTAACTCTAAAAAAACACTTTTGATCGATTATTAACTCTATCAGTAGTATCCGGTCTGATTCGCGATCAGTTGTATAGTTAATATTTTTTATTTTTTTATATTTTCAAGGGTTCGTGCAAACATTCGTACACTTTTATTATAAATATAAAAAGTTTGGGGGCCCCTAAACCGTCGGGGGCCCCTGGCTTTAGCCCGCTCAGCCCCCCCCCTTAATGGGACGTGGTGGTCGAGGGGTAGCGCGCTCGACTGCTGTACCGATGGTCACGAGTTCGAATCCACACGAAGGTGAGGATTCGTTCCCGGGGCCTGAGGAGTCCCCGAGTCACCCAGCTCCGAATAGGTACCTAACTAGACAATAGTTAGGCGGCTGGGGTAATGCGTGGAACCACTATAGCCGTGGCCTGTGACCGCTGCATCACTTGCCAACAGATCATCTCTCATGGTCTGTGGACGCAATTATCTTCTGCATAGAAGGAGCGTCTGTATATCTAAGAAGATAAGATATAATCCGCCATAGGTTGCAGTTATCAATATCAATATCATCACTCAACCTGGTTCCGTCAATCTGAAGACCCAATGCGAGGTAACTCTTGGTTTTTAAAAAAAATCAACATTAAGTCTTAAATTAATAATTATTTTGGTGTCGAGATTAGATGAGCGTGTTGTGTTTCTCGCCTTTAATATTATTCTGTGCAAAGAGAAGAATATGAGTTTAAAAAATCATGTCAAGCCTGGTCCCTATTGGAATTCAGGACGTGTTAGCGCATTTTCGTATTATGTATCAGTACTTATGTTAGATATCAGAATTATGTAGTTATCAGTAATTGTGTTTAGATTTTAGACATATTTTTATGAATTTTCTTGTGTTATGAATATACCTGACATTTTTTTTATTTAAAAGTCATTTCTTTACATTTAAAAAAAAAATATTTTCTCTTTAATCTAACTACAAGTCACCACAAAAGATGACGTAAAACTCTCTAAACTTTTACACATATTCTAATGACGTCAACTAAAAAAAAAAACTAATTCTTTTGCACCCTTTCGCACCACTCTTCAATGCCTGAAGGATTATGCATTCGACTTCCGGCATTGGCGGCCGTTCCCTGCGCTAGTGTTACCTCTCGATTCGAAATATTTTTTGGTAGTTTTAACGGGGTTTTTTAACGGATCGAGTAACTGAGTGTTGATGCACAAATGGCAGGTCAGGACATACAAAAAACAAATATACCTCATGGGTCTAGGACTTATGGATGCTGAGATCAAGGGTGATGACGGACGGACGGACGGACGGACAAAACGGGTGCAATAGCGAATTCGACTTCTCGAAAATGCGCTAAAAACAAAGTATTTATATTTTGCGCTTTTCTTATAATATTGCGAATGAGCGCTTCTGTCAGTATGAAGCCAATATGCGGGTAACTCCATATTATAAAATAAAAATTATTGAAAATGAAAGGGAAAATAATAAACATTTTGGTTTTCGAGATTAACAGACCACGTTTTTCGCCTTAACGTGACGTTATAGTTTAAACTTATATTAATTTGTAAAAAGGAAACACACTAAAAAGAGCCGTAGTTATTTTAATGCAATTTTTAAAAATGATGTTAATATCCCGCTGTTTATGTTTTAATTATGAGTGTGAACGTGTGTGTGTTGTTGTTTTTTTTTAAAACTAAATGTGTAAATGTGATGAAGCGGGTTATTTTTATGTATGGTAATGTTGCTTTTCTAACGACACTACGTTATCTTCAGGTCGGAGCCGTCCATAAAGTACGTCACACTATTTTTGACCATTTTAAACTGCCCCCTGTCACAAACTGTCACAAATCTTGGGCACCCCCTCCCCACCCTAAAGTAGTATCGAACGAACATATTTTTAATTAACAAAATATTTAAAATTTAATATAAAACACCGTGATGTCACACATGGCAAGACAACCCATCTCCTGGTCACAAACTGTCACACTTTCTTACACCCCCTCCCTCCACAGTAGCGTGACGTACTTTATTGACGGCCCCTTTTAAGCAAACTTGAGCGATTTAATACTTGTTTGCAAATTAAATCTTTACAATGTTTTCTTTATGTATTTTCGAGAAGTATTTTATCTATTCGTTCGAAAAATTTATTTGCTTTTAATTTTTCTCCAGATGTCTACATTTATGTTCAACGTTGATCTAGCAAACGTTTTGTTTACAAATGTTTCTTAGGAGTGAGATTTATTTTCCTGCGATGCTTAAATAGTTTACGTGATTTTTTTTCTTTCTGGAACCATTGCTCCATAAACTGCCTCAAAGAAAAAGATGGATTGCAAAAAATAGTCGGTCGTGTTAAAGACGAAAATGGGTTATATGTAGGAGTTATATGCACATAACTTAGAGTCTGGGTGATAAGTGGAACAGTTATTTTTATGAATGTTGCTAGCGTTACGACATGTCGTAGCGCTAGCCAGGAAACTGCTGCTACGACATATCGTTACAGCAGACGATTCGACGGTATGTTGCTAGCGTTACTACACAACTGTCGTAGCAGCAGACGATTCAACGGGATGTTGCTAGCTTAACGACATAAGCAACTTCTGCTACGACTAGTCTTTGTCGCTATAACTGTAATATCTTAACAAACTCTTCTTTATATTTTATACACCATTAATTATTAATAGATCTAAGCTTATTTATGAGTGCATTAATTCTATAATCTTAAATTATTTAAACAGATTATTTAAATAGATTTAATTTTGGTCTACCGATTATATCGGCCGATTTTGTATGACTTGTGACTTGTGATTATTGTGAACTTGTGTAAGTGATGCCGATGCCAAGTATTAAAATTTAGTATACCGTAAATGAAAATGCTCTAGATAGCAAAGATTCGTGCACAATCGCAGGAATCTAAAATAATTCGTTTCGTATGAAATAATAAAATGTACCGTGTGCAGACCTGTCATTGGAAACCATTCCATTCATTTTCATCCTTCAACCTCATATTCTATTATATTACTATTACTATTGATTTGTTCTCGTTGTTTCATTCATAAAAGTTTGCCGTGTGCAAAATTTATTTAACTATTGGTTGAAATTAACCATTGTAATTGTAAGTCAAAACCCAAGGTTAAAAAGGAGTTATTTTTTTAAATTTATTTATTTTGGTACATTTTTAGAAAGGACAGTTTGTTTTGCCGTGAGTCAAATTCAAATGTCTTAATGTCTATGTCTGTAGATCATGATCTGGAACTTGTAAACATATCAGTATCAGTATTAACAGTATCAGAAACTTCGTTTCGGCAAATAAATATCGGTAATACCGACAACAATGCATATCGGTGGACCTCTAAGATTTAATAAACGTATCTGCTTTTCAGAACAAAACGAACAAAAATTACAGTCACCAGCGCATTCATTGTGATTGGTTTAACAAACAAACCCAAAAATACCTTTAAATAACTAGACGGGAGCGTAGTTCGATCCCACTATCACTACCAGATTTACCATGTGGCGCAAGAAACTATCACTTCATCTAGCGAGGCTCATGTCATATGTCAGTTTTTTATATTATAAATGTTTGTCATTAAGTTTAAACCAATCAGTTTTTTCTTTACCTTTAAAATTCATTAATCAGCTTACAAAGTAATAATAAAATTTGATTATGAGAACTTTAGTTTAGTATTAAAGTATTAGTATTATCACAATTAAAATACAGCATTCATTTACGACCAGTCGTAACAGCAGACAACTCAAAGGGATGTTGCTAGTGTTACGACATGCTGTAGCACTAGCCAAGTCTCGTTGAGTTGTCTGCCGTTACTTTGTCGTAACAGCAGACACTTCGTATTTGTTATATTGAGTGTCAACTATCTGACAGTTTGAAGATACCTTTTATTGGTTGGGGTAGGAGTCATTAAAAGAGTTTGGCCTGACCATTAGCATAAAGAAAACGAACATTATGAATCAGGAAGCTGCTTACCTCCCGACTATCACTATAGATAACTGCAACCTGGATGTTGACAGTTTTACATATCTGGGATCAAACACCTCGAGCACACTCTCACCATAAGATGAGATAAGCGGTAGTATAGGGAAGACAGCAACTGTTATGGCTAGACTTTACAAAAGAGCCTTGTCCAATGCCAAACTCACAAGTACTAAGCTGAAGGTATACCAGGCTTGCGTATTGAGCACGCTCCTCTACGGATGCGAGTCATGGACCACCTATACCAAGCATTAAAGAAGGCTCAATAGCTTCCACCTCAGATGCCTGCGCTGCATCCTCGACATCAAATGGCAACAAAATCCCCAATACAGATGTCCTGGCTCAAGCAAGTATGAGCAGCATTCCAGCCATACTAAGCCAAAACGCCTCCATTGGCTTGGACACGTCAAGAGATTGAAAACTGGTCGCATACCCAAAGATGTGCTATATAGCGAACTGGTGACAGGGAAATGGTCGGTTGGTCGACCATGTCTCAGATACACGGACATACGAGGTAGAGACATGAAAGTAGCCAGCATTGACATAAAAAACTGGGAAAACCTGGCTGAGGATATGACTACGTGGTGGCTATAGTGAAAGAAGGATCACTAAGAGCAGAGGAGAAAACTAGGGAAGAAGCAGTTGGGAAAAGATCGAGGAGAAAGGTCAGGCAACACGACCCCACTGCATTCGTGTGTGCGACATGCAGAAAAGACTGCCCCTCAAGGATTGGTCTCATCATCCACACTAAGAGCTGCAAATAATAAAGATAAATCTATCGTCTTTCGTAGACGAACAGATGCCATACAGGAATCATATCATTAATATCGTTCAACCCCGGGTGGCATAAACACTATAGCTTAGCAACTGTTTTTATACTTGTTGCATACATTAAAATAAACCAGCTGAGTAAATTTTAAGCCTGAACCTTACGATTAAAGATGTTTCTTTAAAACAAATAAACCCCATACACGCCTTACTTAAGCATCAATATTCACATAAATAATATCTAGCTCAATAAAAAAAAAATCCTATTTGTTTGACTAAGATCATGCTTAGACTGGAAATACAATGAATGGTTTGGAGAGCTTTTCCAATGACAATAGTAATCCTAAGAAAATCTATTTAAGAGCTTACGAAAGCTAAAAAATTCATTTAAAATTTGGTTAGATTTCTAGAACAATGCGTTTGCGTGGAAAAACCCTTCGGGTATAAACTGTACTGTTATTTAAGTTGTACATACACTTAGTGTAAAGACGTATCACGGGTACGACTTATATGTAGGTTCTAGGTTCAGAAAGTGCGTGTTCTGTCGAAAAATACACTAAAAGCAATGATATTAGGACATAACGTCTTTATTTATTCGAGAGATATTTTACGAGGATACATTTTTGTATATAGACTGATTTTAAAGGCAGATCATGTGGTTCACTAAATGGCAGTTTTATTTTAAACTGTATACACTTTCTTGAAAAGTTTTTTTTTAAAAATCTATTCTTATTTAAAAATCAAATGCCTATATAGTATGTGTTATTTATCAAGGCCTTACCAATATCTATTCTTATTTAAAAATCAAATGCCTATATAGTATGTGTTATTTATCAAGGCCTTACCAATATGTCATTTTATAAGCTAAAGAAGCTACAATGAAATTATATTTAAATTTTAAATATAAATACCAAAAAAATAAATAAATAATAATCCATTATTTTAGTGGAACAATCATCTGCCAATTTATTGATTTGTTACTACTTGAGGAAAAGAGCGGGAAAACATTTCAAATTACACAATAATTTATTAGAAAATCAATAGCTGAGAATTTTTATTTAAATTTTTTAAATGTTATTATTCATGTGAAAAGAAAATGTGTCTTTTAAACAAATAAACCCTATCTTCCACCTTCCACTAGGCATAAATATTCACATCAATATTATCTGGCTCAAAAAATATCCCATGCGTATTGAACTAATTTCATGCTTAGACTATAAAATGGAATGGGTGTTTTTGAGAGTTTTTTTTTTTTCTAGAACCAAAGGAATCATATGGAAAGATATTGTTTTAATTGTTTGTTTTCAAATGAAATTGAGCCGTGCCCGTTAGATTTTTGCAACTGTTAAGAACCTTTGTTATTCTGTTATAGAGAAAAACATGCGTTATTAAAGCAGAAATACCAAAAATTGATGGGTGATATTTAAGTTCATCATACTTACCATTTTCTGGACACACATATGATTTTTATGAAGGGGTTTAATTTCCTTATGCGTTTACACTAATTTTTAAGGGGAATTTGAGACGCAAAACCAATTAAAGTTATTTTTATTGTGCCTACCCCATAACATAGCACGGGTATTGTGCTTGTCTTATATATAATGCGCTAAGGTGCGTCTGTGTCCTCGCTATGCGGGTAACTCTTTGATTATTTTTTTTATTAATTCAAAATTTAGTCGTGGGAGTAATAAACATTTTGGTTTCTGTGATTCTCGCCGTAGAATATATTATGACATGACTTCATTGTTAGAGCTTAAAATTATTTGTGAAAAGAAAACGATGTAAATAAGAAGAAATTTATGCGTTGCATGGGTTAAGATTAAGGCTAATTGGTGGCACTATTATTTTTATGGAAAGGGGCACCTTTGTTGAACTTTTAAAGGTTACTTCTCATATGTAGTAACAGGCATCAATATCAATATCATCACTCAACCTGAGTAAAATTTAGAATAAGAAAGAATTGATATTTTTATTTTGCAGACCTTGTAGTGTTTCCAAAGCCCTTCCTTATAAAATTAACACCAAAATCAGTTCCATTATAAATAGTGGATTTTATCAAATATTTTCCACATTGTTAATCTCAACATTTGCATTTTGTTATCAATTTTCAAAGATGTGTTTTTGGTGGGTTTTTTTCGTTCACATTTAATTAAAGTCTAACACTTCATTATTACTTTAATTTTTACTTTATAAAATTTACACTAAATTATGTTTTCGAATGGATTGGCTGGAAATCATTGAAAGTCCGCTGAGTTGGGGGTATTAAATTAATATTGTGCCGTCAGTAGCCCAAGTCATAAGCCCATAACATAATGACATGCCGTCGATGTACCATTATATTTCCGTTGTTGTTTTTTTCTTCTTCATATTAGTGTTTCTTCAATTTTGTATCATGCTACTACGAATAACTAAACTATGGAGAATTTAATTTTTGAAAATATATATTTTTTTAAATTTGATGAGTGGTTTTGACCCACAGGCAATTTCAGCCGTATTTGGAAATTATTTTATAATGATTTAATTTTTATTTAAAGAGCAATGGAAGGGACGAAAACCATTTTTGTGTATGCATTTTTTCCCTCTTTAAAAATAAATAAGGTCTTAGTTTTATCTTCTCGTATCGGCTAATGATTTAGACCTGCAAAAGGTAAACGAACACCAAATAAAGATTTGTATAATTTGTATTGATGTTTATCTTGGAACACAAATGAAAATACAATTTAGTAGGGCTGCGAAAATTAACGATTAATTTCTCGAGTATTCGGTAAAAATTTTTATCGATTGAAATTATTTTAACTAAAAAAATCACGATTAAAGTTGAAGAAAACGCTTTGGAAAAAATTGTCGATTTATTATTAAATAATTAATTATTGTTCATCGACAAAGCGGCCCCTGTCAAAACGGCCCCGGTCAAAACGGCCCCAGGACTGCTTACACGGGTCACCGTCACCATTGATTATTTATTATTAATAATAATTGTGGTTTTTTTACGTACAAACTTCTCCATAAAAAATATTTTAAAGTATAAACTTTAAAATAATCTGTTTTTATAAGGAAAATGATATAAAAAGTTAAACATTGTTTTACTTAATTAGCAATAAAAAAAATTAAATTCATTGACATTATAATGAACTACTTATATTTAAATAAAAAATGTTAATTGCCCGTTTTATTACTTCCCTTTAAATTTTCACTCTAATGACGTCATTTATCTTATTTTTAGCTTTAATAAAAATTATCGATTAATTATTCGGTAATTTGTCACAAGTTAATGATTAAATTTAAATTAATCGATAACAGCCCTAAAATTTATTAATAAAATAAAGTAAGCAACATGGAGAGGATCAAAGATGAGGTAAGTTTTAGCAGTTAACAAATTTTAGTAATAGATTGTTGAAGGATTGTTATTAGGGGCCATCAATAAATGACGTCAAGCACCTAGAGGGGGAGGGGGGTCACACTTTTATGACGATGCCTGACGAGGGGGAGCGGGATTGAAGAAATGGTGCGTCCCATCAAAAGGGTATCTTTAAATGAAACATCCACTGAATATTTGGTCACTTAGAATTAATTTGATGATTTTTATATTTTTAAAAAAATTATTTTTTGAAAAAATAAAATCCTTTTTTCTCAAAGTGCCTGTCGATAGGCCATCAGACGCCGGTTGGCGTAAATAATCAAGACATGAAAATTAAATCTAATTATAATCCTTAAGAACTTCAAGAACCCACAAGAGAACGTATGAAATTGTTACCCTGCGTCGTATGAAATTGTTACCCTGCGTCGTATGAAATTGTTACCCTGCGTCGTTTGATGTTGATATCACAGCACTTGTGATGTAGCCCCAGCTCCGTTTGGTTCTCTCATGACATCGCAATTCGAGAGGAGCACAAATTAACTTTTCTTCTGAACCCAGTTTTTAAGGCATTAATGTTAAATATGACAGATAGGATACTTGATACAATCAAGTCATGAGGATTAAGATTATTGTCACGCGGGTCAATTTAAATTAAATTAGGGTGGATTTAGGAGTCTTCGTATAGTACGTAGGTAAGAAATCTTCATAGTTGTCAAATTTAAAAAATGCATTTTCTGGAAGGAACCGGTTCAATAGGTTGCATATGTTCCAAGCATACACGTACACATGAAATATTTTAATATATCTAGTGGATTGTAGTGGATGTTATATTTCCCAAATGAGTCTGTATTACCCCGAAGAATTCCCTTTTGACCCCAGATGAGGTGATTTGCCCCAGTTCGCCGACCTCTTTCTTACGGGATTGGAAGCCCGTCAGTTAAATGAAGGATTTTTAAAATAATACATTTTAAAAATATTATTTTTAAATATTTTTTTTTCTAAACCAAGAAGTTAACCGTGATAACTAATAGTGAATGTTTAATTTGTGTGCATTAAAGTAAAATATAATCTAAGGATATTAACACAGTTCGTTTTAAGAAGGCCAGTTATACGTTTCTAAAAAAAAACGGGCCGGTTCAACCGGATACCTAAAATTATAAAAGTTTACGTTAACATTATTGTTAATCCAAAAATAAGCGGATTCTAGTAAATTTTCTATGCCCACAATAATTCAACATTACCCCCAATAGTACCCTTTTTACCCCAAATGAGATAATCTGTCTCCATTTACCGATTCTTGGTGAAAGAGTCCGATAGCGGTAGCCATTTATTTTTCATTAGTTTATAAACTCCACAAGAGAATGCAACAATGTAAACACGCCTCGTCCATTGATGACATTATATTTAAACTCGTGTCTGACGTACGTGAAATTCTGAAGAAAAAACAACAACAGAACAAAAAAACTCCTGAGCCTCGGAATAAAAAGTTATGATAATATTTGATATTTTATTAATGTCATAGTATTTTTCAATCTTCAACTTGCAGGAATTACTGTATTTTGCGACGCACAAGATGACACCCTACTTTCCTGTACAAATGTGGGGTTCCTATAGTACTTGCCATATTTCTCTTCCATTGCATACCAAATAATTTTTAGAAAACATGAGATGTGATATCAATGTGGTAATTTAAAGGAAAAGACGTAAACAAGGTAAGGGTAAGCCTGATGTGACGTAACAAAACAGCGAACGTTTCGGCAAAGAGCCTTTTTCAACGAACATACAATACACAAAATAAAACGAATATAAAAATAAAATAATAAAATTAAGAAACTTAGCTGCGGTGAAATCCAAAAAATTCAAGAAAGACTTTTGATTTCACCGCAGCTAAGTTTCTTAATTTTATTTTTTATTTTTATATTCGAAACGTTCGCTGTTTTGTTACGTCCCATCAGGCTTACTATTACCTTGTTTACGCCTTTTCCATTAATTTTTTTACAAGCCTGATTGCAGTCCTACCCCTCATTTTGTTTACTACAATGTGGTAATTGTAACTTAAATGCCTTTGATGTGCATATACTTAGCATGAAAACTGTCATTATAAGATCGAAATCAATTTGAGGAATTGTCTTGTATCTACATATTCTAGGTATATCAACAATGCAATGATCCTTGTAATATCAATAGTCACTCGCGAGCTTAATCGCGAAGGTTAATAACATCAAATGGTTTTTGACATTGCCGCTGCATTGTTCGTTAGCTGTCTTGCTATGCCTTGGCAACTAAACAAATTTTTAAAATATATAATATATATTACAAACAAGCCTAATTCATACTAATTCAATCAAGCCATGTAGGGGCTTATTTTGCTATTACGTCTTTATAAGGAAAATCACATCAAAACGGGAGAAGAATGCAGCGGTACTTGGTGAAGTGGAAAAATTCCTGCAGGTCGTCTAATACGGAAAAGTTTGAGAAGCACTGGCTTAGAATTTATTTAATGTCTATATACATAGCTTTACGAGTGTTACGATATTACAATGTAGACCAACTAAATAAATACTTAAATGACAAAAAAGTGCTTTGAAACATACTTATATTCAAATAGAAAAAAAGGTGTTTTGTGTGTGTGTGTGGGGGGGGGATCAAAGTTTTGTATCGTATTATTGGAGGGGGGGGGGTCTAACTTTTTNNNTTATGACGACGCACGACGAGGGGGGAGGGGGTAAAAAATCTGCAAAATTGCTTGGCGTCATTTATAGACGGCCCCTTATAATACAACATGTTAATATTCGGACCAATAATGTTAAAATTGGAAAACAAAATATTAATATGGAGTAACTAAATGTTAGTATTGGGACATAAAATGTCAGTATTGAGGCACAATATACTATAATTAGGTCACAACATCAGGTCATTAAATTGTTATTTTAGGGTCACAACGTGTTTATATTGGAAACAATTTTAGTACTGTCACACAAAATGTTATTTTTGGGTCACAAAATGTTTGTATTTTGAGCCTGTCAATCACAAAAATAAATAAATAACGAAATCCTCTCCGATGCCATAATGAATTCTTTGATGTGTCGATTATTAAGTAAATGCAGTAGAAAGTGTAGGGTGTAGAAGGCTTGGGGGTGGGTGGAGACTGGAGGACTGTCAAGATCTAAAGGAGTTGACACGAATATGAATTGTAAAGATAAAGTAAGAGACACGATCAATATTGATTTAAGTACTGCTGATTCAAAGCCAGACGGGTACCATTGATCAGCTCACTGTTATTGTGAGGTGTATTTAACCAGATAATGAGCTACCTATAAAGAATTTTCTAGCTTATGGGTAAGAAGGTTCACTACTACCTTACAAAGAAGTGAAAATAAATTTTCAGTAAGTTTAGAAACCAGCCATATCAAATTGAAATGGCACACAGGGCCTATCTATACAATTATGCTGCAAATTTTTCATTCATAAAAAATATTAGAATCTACAGAAGAAGTGTGAAGGAGTCAGTGTTTTATGTCAAACATACTCTAAAGATGTGGATATGAATCTTGTAGAAAATGTCCAGCATTTTCATCAATATAATAAATGTAGTCAAGCCCATAGTTCAGCGGATCATCATAGCCTGACAGATCAGGATCTGTATAGGCAGTATAAGGTAATGATCGTGTCCAGTAAGCATTCACCGATAGAAAAGAAATTTTGAGATTGTTTCTTAATATTATGTTTGCTAATAGTCCTGGAAAAAGATAGTACTATCCCCCGAAGATGATAAAAATTGATTTAGAAAAAATGCCTGAAGCTAAATTTCCCCAAGTCTCTTGCACCAAGAAAGTGAAAAACTACGCAGTTTTTCAATTAATGAGGATATCATTAGTGACTTTGTCCGGTCAAAAGCAATAAAGAAAATCTTTTAGTTTAATATAATTCCTAAGTCCTTATATTTTTTTTTCAAGAGATTAGATAAGAAGTGTTCTTAAATTGTGCCTTTTAAAAAAGATTTTTTTCTCCTTTTACCAGAGTTTGCATTTTAAAATTTAATAAGAATTAAAATTATTTAAGTTAAAGATAATTTCACACTCTATACTTTCTTACTTATATTTCCGTTTAATTAAACCCTGGTATCCGAAAACCATATTTGGCACTGACACATTATATATGTATACTTATAAAAAGCCCCATAGCACAAATCCGGTCTAAATCCGGTCCTGATAATGAATGCAAGTGTCTTTTAAATCACTAAAACACCTTCTGGAATTTACTACTTTAATTTTATGCATTTTTCATATTCTTTAAAAAGTCGTATCGATATCGCATTTATTTAACAATAAACATCATTATAGCGTACAGAACATGATACTATTACGACAAATTAGCCCCAACCCCAGTCTTTCCACCTTCAAATTCTATCCACGTACAAAAACATAAGCACTATAACTCTCTTGTCCATGACATCGCGTGAACAAAAGTGTTAGTAATAAACATGGACAACATCACTGATGGAGCCCTCATGGTTCTGTATATGAATATTTTTTCCCCTAATTCGATATCGTTAACCGTCTTGCTTGTTAGTAAATTCGTATTGAAAATAAATACATCTGTAAGTAACGTTTCGTTTGGAGAAGTTAATGTGTCACTTTGAAGAACTTTATTTTATTTTAAAGAAGTTTAACCTTCGAAACTATCTGGCCATCAATGATATAGAGGAGCTGCTAACGAAAAAAAAAACCTATTTTACATGAAATATCGTGAAAATTAAAAAAAAAAAAACCCACATTTTCTTCTATTCATTATTGATCTCTTTATTTGCAATCATTTCCATGTGAGACAACAAAATAAAAGAAAGATAAAAATAAAAATAAAAAAATCTCTTCAGATAACCGAAAAATCCAGCACTTAACATAAGTGCTACCCTGGGGAGCATCCGCCCCACAGTCTTCAAGCCTCTACTACCTACGCCTCTGACATTATCTGTGTAAAAACCACAACATGTGGGGAAAACTAATCCCAATTCTAACACTCGGATAAACTACAGATGGTCACCCTAAATGGTCATCTTGAAAGTCACCATCGTATGAGTTTCAATCTCCCCCCCCCCCCACTCATGCTAGTGACGGGAAGATACAAGATTTTGGCTAACCACTCCATCATGCTTTTACAAACCCTCTCCCTCCTTGTAGTTGGACGAAATGGTTGTAATTTAACCTAAATATATAAAGAAAAACAAATTAAATCGCTGCCCGTGCGGATAGCTGCCTGCCCCCTCCTGAAGTACGAGTCCTCTGCGTCATTCGGCTCATAATATAGAAACTATTATGTTTAGATAGTTTCTAAATAAAAAAGTTATTCCCTCATTCTCTCTCTAAAAATGGAATGTCGTTTCACTAATGTGTGTCGACGTGGTCAAAGGTAAAGTAAGAAGTTTTCTTGTCACAAATATTTGGCACGAGCATAAGTGAATTGTTTGTATTTCCATCCTTGTTAACAACTCGCTCAAAAAGGAAAACAAAAGTGGTATGAGGGAAGGGAGGAATGTGGCATCTTGAAAGGTCATGGGGGTGTAATGATATTTAAATGAAATGTAAACATGTACTTTAAAAAAAATGGATATGTGAATTAAAAAAAAATTCTATCTCCACATTTTATGACAGTTTTAAAAAAAGTTCTAATGATATAAAGAAGTGTATAAGAACTAAAAATAGAATTACATCATTTTTAAAATTGAAACCTAACAAAAATAAACTGCATACTATTTTTAAAAAGATTTCTTTTAAAATAATTATAGAGTTAATAAACTAATAACTACTCTATAATAGATATCGAAAGCACAATATTGAAAACGTGAAAATCAGTATAACAAAGTTCTCTTTTAACGATATAAATATTTGTATGTAAACATATTTTAATAAATTTTTTAGAAGGAAAACAGAAAAAAAATACGATTCATAATTATTTGTTTGAGAGGAGAAAAAGAGAATGGTCAAAATTTAAGATATTTATCGTTTCAAATATGTTTTCTTTTGTGTATCTAGTTTGTCCAGACAAGTTTCATAATCATTTAGTGAATGTAAACTTAAGTTTACTCTTTCTACGTGTCATCATTAACATATTTCTTGAGTTATACTCAGTGCTTTTTTTTCAGTGGGAACTCATGGGAACTGAGTTCTCATACTTTTTTTCAATTATAAACTATTATAGTATTTTCTGACATAAGTTAAAAAAACAGTTGTGAAATGAGTTCCCAAACATTTTTCGCTAGAAAAAAGCACTGGTTATACTTGAACTCACTATCGGTGTTGTCCGGTGTTTCACTGTTGCCTAAGGACTTACTACTTTCTGTTTGTCACTGGAATAAAGGAGTTAGATCTTATGGAAATATCCCCACCCAATAAAAAAATAACAACTGAAAAATAAGAAAAATCAGCGGTAAATAAAAACTGCATGTTTAAAACATTCTAATTTAACATTTAAAGCCTAAAAAAAAAAAAACCATAAGAAAATAAGATAAATTTCAAAGTGCTATTAGTTTCCCTTAAAAAATACATTTTAAAAAAACAAGAAAGAAAAAAAAACAATTTATTAATGACAAATGGATCTTTATCCAAACTGGATTGAAAGTCATTGAAATCCGGTTTCAGCCGGTCGACTCAGTTGTTTGAAGGTGTGCACGTGCTCATATTGACATGGCGATGTTGCATCACGGCTAAAGATGCACCTGAACCCAGTGTCCCGTAAAGGACGGCCCCCGTTCACCTTCTAAAGGTGATTTAAAAATAGATGTGACCTCCACGCCTGTGACTTCTTTTACCCACAGTTTTCCAATAGTTTGACATCAATTTTAGCGCTAGCGTCAATGTTATTGTTACTTTTTCGACATTTTGACAGAAACACTGCAGTGTTTACTAACAACATTCGTTCTTTCATTTTTTGAGCGTTATCATTTACTAGACAATAAATGTTTTTAAAAAAGTAAGCTAAATATATCATCAGTGTTAATAGCGGTCAGTAGCGAATAAATTGAGGGGATGGGGGTATATAAGCCTACGATTGTGACTTTCACTTATGCTGAGGGGTGCCATTTCCCCCAAATTCAGTTTTAAGTTGAATGAAAAAAAGCATAAGAGAATAAAAATTCAACTTCTGTCATCATTACCCTGGCTACGTCGCTAACATAAAACATTCTTTTTCTTTTTCCCCATGTTTAACAATATTTTTAAAAAATTAAGTTTCCAAAATAATAATAATAATAATAATAATGAGACATTTTTTCCCCGCTTTTAAATGATAATGTTAATAATTGTCTAAAAAAGTCTCTGAAAGCTTTTGTTATTTTTTCAGACTAATTTTTTTTTTAAAAATTGGTTAAACAAGATGTAGAATTTTTCTTTTTTTTAAAAATAGATTAAATTACTGGACCAAAACTTTTTAAAAAACTAAAGCTCACTCTTACAACCAAAAATGAACACTCATACACATATTGACACTCGAAATCCCATACAAAACCACACACGAAAGCTCACTCGCACAACCACACACCCACACACGAACATTCACTCGTAAACCCACACACGTACTCACAATCACCTGTTAACATACTGCACAAACTGACCAAAATGTCTGGCACAAATCGCCACAACCACTCTCAGCCCCATACTTCCACACAAACCAGCCGCCTGTAAACACAGACTCGGGAGCTTTTGCAGATTAATGAGGCTGTTATAAAGGTAACCTGATATCTTAACGATCAGAAGTACATAAGCTCATTTCAAAGCCTTTGGGAAAAAGATTTTTATTTTAGTTTAGGTATGTGATTTTAACATGTTAGAAGAAGAGAGAATGAGAGACATAGCGAGAGAGTGGGAGAGAGTAATAATCGAGGCGAGAGAGAGAGAGAGAGAGAGAGGACCGCCAAAGACAGACATGGCAAATGCTTCACCGGTATCTCTGACGCTCCACAGTTTGCCTGCCGGACGAATATTTACGGTACAAACCACTGACCCGTAAAGGACGCCCGTTCAGTCTAAAGTTCAAAGAGGGTCTCTTTGACCTCGATGACTTTGATGCATAGTAAATACATTTTTCCTCACCCCTCTCCGACATTCATCCTCTCCTTTTTCTTCCTAGTCTTCCTCACCGGTTCCTGTTCAGGCCGGTTTCTAGAGATGCCAGCTGTTGTTCTCACGACCCCATTATGAGGTTCGATAAGACAGAGGGTGGGTGGGGCAGTGGGGTCATGGTTGAAAAAAAAGGCCATCATATGTACTGTGATGGAGCTGCAAACTTGCCTGGGACACTCATGGTGGGTTGTAGATACCTTTTTTGTATGTGCGTGTGTGTATAAGGTTGCATTGTGGAAAGCCTTTCACGAGTCACCACGTTTCCCAAGAATATCAGGTACGTCTTCTATAGGGATAATGTAGCCCAAAGCTCGACTTACAAAAAGTAAGCTTGCATTACAATAGTTCGGGATCCGGTTTAAACTAGCTAGTCAGCTGAATTTGTTCTATAGCTGGGGGATGTCTCGGCTCCGTAAAATGTCATACTCTCTGACCCCAAGAAGTCTCTATTATTGACATACTCCAACTTGTCCTCTGCATAAACTCCACCCCAGTGACTCCACAAATTCTTTATTTACTGACCTACAAGAGGTCACTGCTTTGGATCACGCAAGGCTGAGATACATCTTTTCCACATCAGAGTCTTTTACCAAAGGATCCACAAACGTCTTTAAGTGTCATCTAACTCGATAATCGCAAAACCCTTTGGAACATAAGGGTGTTGCTCATGCATACCCTGTAAGGTATTATATGTTGCTTCAATAAGATTTTTAGAATCAACTAACCGTCTCTTCCCATTTTTGTCAATTTCGACACCATCCTTCACCAATGCTCATTACTTTTTACTGTCTCATAGATCTCTGATACAATTTTAGCTTTACTGTTTATTTATAATTATATATATATATTTTTTTACATATTGAGTTAAACAGTTTTTTTCTCACATTTTCTCTTTCAGTTTCTTCAACTTATATAATTTTCGAATGACTTAGGTAGGTAAAATAAGTGTGTTCCTTTTTTTTAACTCATCAAAATCTGGCTAGTCATTTTACCCTTTCTTTACAAAATTGATGGCCAGATACGGCGCGCGATGCCACGTACCGGTAAACTAGCTCGATAGAACGTATTGAACACGAGACGCAATAATACGAAATAAATCAAAATTTTATCTTCAGAAAACTAGGACATTAAATTACAAAATAAACCATTTTATGGAAGAGCGGGAACAACAATTTACTGATGGCAAATTCACCAAAGAGTCAAAGAGCATATGATGGAAGCCAGTTACTTGTGGCCTAAGAATGCTATATGATTGGAAATATTAACATAAAAAATAGGAAATGGTAAAAAAAAAAAAATCATGTTAAGCCTGGTACCTATTGGAATTCAGGACGTGTTAGCGCATTTTCGTATTATGTATCAGTACTTATGTTAGATATCAGAATTATGTAGTTATCAGTAATTGTGTTTAGATTTTAGACATATTTTTATGAATTTTCTTGTGTAATGAATATACCTGACATTTTTTTATTTAAAAGTCATTTCTTTACATTAAAAAAAAAAAAAAATTTTCTCTTTAATCCAACTACAAGTCACCACAAATGATGACGTAAAACTGTCTAAACTTTTACACATATTCTAATGACGTCAACTAAAAAAAAAAAACTAATTATTTTGCACCCTTTCGCACCACTCTTCAATGCTTGAAGAATTGTGCATTCGACTCCCGGCAATGGCGGCCGTTCCCTGCGCTAGTGTTACCTCTCGATTCGAAATATTTTTTGGTAGTTTTAACGGGGTTTTTAAACGGATCGAGTAACTGAGTGTTGATGCACAAATGGCAGGTCAGGACATACAAAAAACATATATACATCATGGGTCTAGGACTTATGGATGCTGTGATCAAGGGTGATGACAGACGGACGGACGGACGGACGGACAAAACGGGTGCAATAGCGATTTCGACATCTCGAAAATGCGCTAAAAATGGTGTCACATTTACACTAAAAACTTGTTTTGGTATTCTCTGCCGCTAGATGAATCTGCTGATTACACGAGTACATCACAAATTTCCATGTTCGTTTCGGTGTTAATTTTCATTTTAGATAACTGAAGAATTTGTAAATGTTTGCAGCATACAAGAAACTAAATTGTTAATGATATGGCATTAAAGTGAAACAATTTTGAAAGACTATAACATTCAGCGAAATTATCTTCGAGTTATTACAATTGATGGAAGAAAAGACGAGGCTGTGGTAAGGAAGGGTTTAGTCGGGCTCATCAGAATTGACCGCTTGCTTGTGGTCTGTTTTATATAATGCATCAGACATCAGCAATCTCTCTGTCGGAAAGTCATACATATAACTTGTGTACTGAAACCTGACTTCATTCGGGGCATGCTTCACACAATTATCTCCAGTTCCAGTTTTTACTTGCAAAGATGAATCTATATTCTATGCCTGTCCTAATCACACATAGGTAACCTGGCTCAGCTGGGGTAAAATCTCATTTTCGAGCCCTGAAACGGAATACATTTTTATCTCACTTACGAGAGCCGATCCACAACTGTAAGCTCCTTACAAGGCTGTTAAAGTTTTCTTTTGTGGTCAACATCGCATCTCACAATACTCACATGAATGAAATGAACTTGAATCTTCAGAAACTATAACTTTGTCTGTGGTCTCTACAGAATCATTTAAGGAATTCAGAAAAAGCTGGCATTGTTTTAAGAACTGGAAGAAAAAATATGTTTTAAATTTTCAGTGTTGGAAAATTTTTTGTAAAAGAACTCTTATTACCGAAGTCAAATTACTGCACCCAATCAATTTTCAAACGTGTACCAATTGAATGCTCCTAGCATTTTTAATTAGCTTCTAGAAATGAGAAACGTTAACAAAAAAAACAACAACAACAAATTAATAAATTAAAAGGAATACCAATGTAAAGTTAATAAAAATAAAATCAGCAACTATTTTAAAAATGTTAACATTTCTCATGACAAGACATAATACTCTACAGTGAATTAACATTTTTCTGATAGTAGTGCTACTAAACTGAAAAAAAACAAAGGGGCTAAAGTAATATAAGAACTTAACTTAACACTGGTATCTTATATAACTGGAAGGAATCAGAAACCAGACATTAAAAGTCTAGTACTAATGATAATGATAATCATAATGATAATGATAATGAAAATGACAATGATTTTAATAATAATAATTATCATTATTATTATTGTTAGTGTTATTGTTGTTGTTGTTATTATTATTATTTATTATTATTATTATTTAAATACTTCCAAACAAAACAACCAAAAAGTGGCAATAAGATTTTGGTAGAATAATTGACCTTAATAAAATTCTAGCAAAACAAGATTTTTCATTTTGCGGCCATATAGAGGACAATACTACTGCTAAGATAGGCAATATTCTGGTACTGAAGAACTTGCTTGCAAAGTACGACCCAGTCATCCATGTGAAAATGTCAAAATGAGCTCGTGCAGTTTTAAAAGATACAGGTCACCAGTGAGTCACCACCAAAAATCATCTTTCAAGAGACCAAATTTTAATGTTATTCCATTCTATTCGAAACCTCTCCAGATAGGCTATTTTACACAAGGATTTTTAAAAAAGTCAATTTGCGTGATATGTAAAGATTGATAATAATAATAAAGTAGGCTTTGAAAGTAATGTAGGTTCTAAAAAGGTTTTATTGAAATAAATGAATGAGTCTGCCTTAGACATTTCTGAAATTATTTTGAAGTTAATGACAAAAGTGAAACTTATAAAATTTTTAATACTTTCCTGTAACGCGGTACGGTGCGTATTATATTGACGATACTTTAAAAAAAATATATTCCCGATCTGTAAATGTAAATGCTAGTAATTGCTAGTCTGTCTCGCGATGCGCACTTTATTAAACATGTTTTTAAATCTGTTTTCCCGTGATCAAATCGAGCTGAAATTAAGCAGGCAGACTGTGTTAGTTTGTTTTTTGTTTTTTTTTTCAAACTAAAACTCATTTAGACTATATATGAGACAAAACTACAATTTTGGATTTTTAGTGCGATGCGTATTATAATGGGCATACTTTTAGTTATGTCTCGTAAATAAAAGATTTTTTTCGGGTTTGTATTCCTACTTCGTACACGCTAACACACCAGAAGCGATGGATGTGACGCTAACCGAGCATTCTTCAGCTACCTCATTGAGCTTTGGCCAAGGATACCCGGCCACTTCACAGATTGGCCGACCAAAGAACGAAATACAAGTGTTGTAAGTACTTCCGGCTTTGGCCGTAACATCCACAGCTAAACACGCGAACAGGCGTAGGAAATCTGGAAAATAGCATGGAAAAAGTTAATGATGCCCAAAATTATTTACAAACCTACAGAGCTAAAATGCTTTGCAGAGGCTACTGACAGGTAAACTAATGGAATACGAAAAGATTATTTGACTTTGTTAAAACTTTTATGTGGAAAGGTCATTTTAATTGAACTTTTAATTCAAAAACAATGATGGATCAAATTGAATGTAAGCGATGGAAGCAATTTTAAAGCCATTTTATGTAGAAAGTTGAGAAAAGGTTGTATTCGGGATAAGATGATGTGGCTGTAGAAATTCATGTGAGATGATGACAGCTACACAATTCGGAAAAGCGTATTTTATTGTCGTACACCAGGTAACCTACCGGGCTTTGAAATTTACATTCAAATTAGATTAATCCAATTCAACGTGTTTCAGATGACATTTTCAAGCAAGGACTATTTGACCTCACGGGTTAAAAATGTACTAAAAATTCAAGCTCACTTGATTTATTCATTTTATTAAGATAATTAAGCTCGATGTTACCCAGTCAATATGATAACATTTATTTTTAAAAAATTGCTTACAAGTCTACATGTTTTGAATCTGTGAGAGAAACTTTTCTACAATTAAATTTATGAATAACTAATAACGAACACAATAAAAATACCAAGATTGACAAAATATATGGCTATTGAGAATAGCTTAGCTGACAACATTTACAGACCTTAGATCAGGGGAAGGTAAACTTTTGAGACGGAAGAGCCAAAAGTTACAGTTTACAAAATTATTTTTAATATAAAATAATGTGATATAAATTAGGACAAGCACAAGACTTGTGAAAGTAATCATGACGAATGTCCCTCGCTATGGTCGACCAATAACAATTTATGATTGGCATGTGAGGGTGGTGCAGGATGGGGGGCAGGTAACAATAACCACATTGCACATGTCTCAAAACCAATAATGCATCGACTGTCCAACCTCCCCACCCCACCCCGATGTTCACTAGCGTTGTTTTCATTTCTTCATGCAGCTGTTCATGTCCGTTCTTTCCCCAGTTCTTTGCACTATCTATGAGCAAGTTTGCAGCGTATGCAAAGCCGCAGGTCGTATCTAGTTATTAGTTGAACTGTAGAGCCGAAGTTTGACATCGACAGAGCCACATGCGGCTCGCGAACTACCAGCCCTTGATCTATATCAAAGATGGGGTAGTGAGGACAAGCTGAGATTTGTTTGATGTCAGTGACTGAAAGTTCAATCCTTGATCTGTTGGAGTAGCTATATCCTGTCTCCCCTGTTATTTTTAATACTGTGATATTAGTTGACTTTAAAAAGTCTCTATTGAAAATTCTCTTTTGTGAAAAAGTTTTCTGTTTAAATGTTCTCAATATTGGGATCAGCCTATGTTTGTGTGCAAAGTTTTTTTGCAGGACGATCAACAATTTTAAATACAGATGCTCTTTGACAGAAATAAACGTCCAGCCGTTCTGAAATTCTGAATGAGCAACTTCACTCCCTATTTAATTTTTTAATTAAAGGTGTGATAGAGTGCAAATAATTCTTTAAACCGATTGTTTAATTAAATGTAATAGCACCTAGAAATCTAGATAACATGACATTACTACCCGGGTTACCCGTTCGAAGCATCACATAATTTTCCCCGCCATGACCGATATACAATGTTGTCTAGCCACCTGCCATGTACCTCATTTCACATAGTAATCACACGGCCGACGTCTATAAGTGACGTCACATGATTTTGGCCGATTTATACCCCCCCCCCCCCCCCCGCCATTGTCACAAAACCTTATTATTTTTTATAAAAATTTTGGACAAGGTACACGTGGTAACGAACACGCAAAACACAATCGAATAGAGGGAGGAGAGGGGGTAGATAAACAAAATCTACAATCAAAAATCCTATGTCGGCGTATTTCAAAGTAGCTTTAATGTCAAAGCAGGGATGTTTTTATTTACAAAAACAAACACGGCATCATTTATCTCTATGCAGTCCCTCCCCACGGCCGACGACTTACCCATTTGAAATTGTTACTAACTAATTTATTTATTAACTTTAAATACTGACAACCTTGTACATCAGTTTTTCTAGGTCAACAGGTGTTAATGAACACAAGAAACACAAGCGAGTGCAAGGGGTGTGGGTTATATGAATGAAGGGAGGAGAGGGGGTAGATAAACAAAATTAGTTAGTATCAATAGTCGTATTTCAAAGCGAAATGACTGTCAAAAAAAGTATGTTTTCTTTTTTTTTTTTATTAACAGACAGCCGCTTTGATCTCTAAGCAGTACATCATTATTTTTGGCAGAAGACTTTTGTTTTCCTTATATGTTTCTTTTATAGCGCCTAAACCTTTTTGTTTTTGTGATTTCTGTTTCATGTTGAGAGAAAAAAGATGTATCAAAAATACATTGCCCGTTGACAGACATTTCTCCTTAGATGTAACTCACATCAATTATTTCAAACAAACATTTTCATTTGATAAATTATTTCACGAAACACAATGTTAAAAAATGCCTAATGGGAGCCGAAGTTTGGCCTCGTTAATATAGACATTGAAGCTACATTGTCCCGGGTACCCGAACGGATTTTTACTACCCGGGTAATCACATGGCAAAGGGTACCCGGGTCACGGGCCTTGACATTAGCACAATAAATACCCTTAATAAAACTACAAATATTTAAAAAGTTTTGTGTGATGTATAATTGTTTTCTGACATGAAAAATAATGTTACCTATAGAATACAATATTTTAAACGGCATATTCCTTAACTAAAATCCTCTACCATCAAATGGCCCCCCCCCGAGCCAAAGCATTTGACCATCCTTACTGTATTCTATATCCTATAGTGTGGTTTCTTGACCATTAAGCTTCTTCTTACACATCACTTAGGTAACCAAGAAGTATAATTTTCAATAATTGTTTGTTTTTTACTTAATGTGTTTATTTTTTTATTAAATTTTTCAACAAAAGAAAATGTTAGTGAGAAGATTGTGCAGATACCTACTTGACAAATGTTGAATATCCTGCGACATCATATCTATACATCTATGCACTTATCCATTAATAATATTTCTCCTATAGTATAGTTTCATCTGTTGACACCAGTTCCCGAGCTTTATGTCACAAGTTATACAATGATAATTCTTTATTATTTTTTAAATAATAATATAAATCATTAAAAAAAATAATAAAGCGATGGAAGAAAGAAACTGATTGGTTGAAAGACCTAAGAGAAAGATGAAGGCGAGAGAATCGGAGAATAGTAATAAAAACGGGAAATTACTAATGGTAAATAGTCAATTCTATGTAAGTTGTAAGACGGTGTACTTTAAACAAAGTTTTTGAAAATATGGAAATTAATGTAATTTATTTAGTCACTTCTCAACAGAATGTCATGGGCAACACGAAGTGACGTGGTGGCAGTATTAAATGTCTCTATATGAGATTGTAGTTGGTCCAAACAATGTCAACCAAAAAGGATATGGAGAGGAGTTAAAATGTTTGAGTTTGTTGAAAGAGAATCGTTCGTTTATAGACACCAACTCTAAACATTAATTTTTAAAAAAATATGATTTGTATGCCCCTAATAGAGCGAGCCTATGAGTTTTAGTAAAATCTGGCGATATGTGCTGGATTAAAACATGTATCTTGCAAAACCAATTGTTTTTACATCGAAGACAACAAAAGCCATACCGATTTCATAAATATCATTTTGCGTTTCCACACCATGCCGGAAGTGGCATCCTGCCATAAACCAGTCCTTCTTTGGGTAATGAGGCCCCAGGACAGCACCCATACATCATACAGGTAGGAGTCGATTGCTCAAGTAGGTGTTCTAAGGGGGCAGTACTCGTGAAGCAAACTTCTGTGATGCCCGAATTATTGCATTTTGCGCCGCTATTTTAATACGACACGTCTGCAACCCTGAACTCGTGGCTCTTTAAAATCAAACGATTATTGCCTTTAAAATGTTCATAAGACATGCAAACAGTACATGCGTGCACCCTAGCATAAGACATGCAAACAGTACGTGCGTGCACCCTAGCATAAGACATGCAAACAATACATGCGTGCACCTGTAGTGGCACGGGAAAATGTTTATTCTGCTTTACACTTTATGAGATAGGCATGGATTTTACTTGAATAAATTTGGCAAAACGATTATTTCCCAAAGCAGCTCAAAATTTGTGTTTCAAGTCCTTTTGGATACTCATCGCAGACAAGCATTTTGATTAGATGTATATGTTGTTGATGAGAAAGGCTTTCGTCGTCATGTCCCTTTATGTTACGGTGATCTTATTGTTTATTGAAATATTTGTTTCTGTGTGTAGGGATGGGCAGATGAGATTTGGGGGTGTGCTGGGGGATGTCACTAAACACAACTAGATTTCATAGGTAAGGAGGTTGCTACTTTTTCGTTGTTGTTTTTTATGGTATTTTTTTAAAAGACAGCTTGAATAAAATATTTATGTCCAGAATTGTTTAAAATGTTTAAAATGCACAATGAACTAGCCGACCCGCGTCGTAGCATACGCCGCTAATGATTTGGTGACGGGTGAAGACTTACTGAAAAACACAGTTGTCAAAATTGGGTGGGTTTGGGCAAACGACTGTGAGTGAATGAAAATAATGAACTCTTGAGAGAGCAACATACAATAGTCCATGACTGAAGACAAGTTTTGGAAGATACAGACACATCTTTTTGAACGTTGGGCCCTGTTAGCAAACCAAACCAGCCGGAATTGAAGAGAACAATTGAAAGGCAACGTGGCTCAGACAACTGTAGGAGATACCAAAGCGACTGAGAACACAGGGTACACAGTTGCGCATGCCTGGAGAGCGAGGGAGGGCGCCTAAAGTATTCATTTTATGAAAGTAATTGTTGAGGAGAGTGTGTGACTACTTTTCTGTCTCTGAGCACAACTGAGCACGAAGTTATTATGCAAATGTAGAAAAACAAAGCTTACAGCCGTGCTGCAAAGTCATGTTCGAAAAGAAAGTGGGAAATAAACGGGCACAAACACAAACATTTTAAAAAATTAAAATTAAAAAAGTAATATCTTAGCTGTGGCTTGAAGCTAAGACCTTCCGCGTGTTAGGCGAATGTAATAACCACTACACTACGAAATATATGCTATTCTGTTGTTCTGAAACAACAAAGTAATTGACCTCAATTGAACGCATTATTGGTCTCAATGACCCCCCACCCTCTGCACTACAGGCTGATTGGTCGGTGGGGTTAGACAGCTTAGTGCCCGGCATGGTTGAACCATGAGGAGAATTATATATAAAGATTGGGGAAAACATGTTATTGCCAAAGTCAAAATAATTTTTTTAAAAAATACAGTGTTTAATAGTATTGACTTTAATCACCACTAAACAGGTGCTGTAGAAAAAAAAGGAACCGGTCCTTGGTGTAGTGGGACACTAGTCGACGACTCCTTGGTGTAGTGGGACACTAGTCCACGACTCCTTGGTGTAGTGGGACACTAGTCCTTGAGCAATAGGAAACTAGTCCACGATTCCTGGTACAATTGGAAACTAGTCCACGATTCCTGGTACAATTGGAAACTAGTCCACGATTCCTAGTACAATTGGAAACTGGTCCACGATTCCTGGTGCTGTGGGAAACTAATCTACCAGTCTCAAACTTATACATCTGTCCTAAAACATCAGTTTACCAGCATTTGGTGCCCTGAGAAAATACCCCACCTTTCCAACGGAACTAAAGTGTGGCCATAACTGCTGCAGTAGAGACTCTTCGTTTATCGGTAACGTGAGCTTCGCATGTCGTGCTGAGGAATTCCCTGGCCGAAGCCGTATATAGAAAGTTCAAGACAATTCGTTTTTAATTTATTTTAATTAAATTTTGAATTTTTTTTATCTAGACACGTTAAAATTTTGAGATTTCAATTTTAAAAATCCAAACTGGATTATATTTCATAGAGAGAAACCACTGCAGAAAATTAGAACAAGCAACCGGGACAAAATTTCAATTTTAGTCATATATACAAACTTTCGCATTGCTTGCGTTACACTGACCTCATTTATGGACATAAGGAATGGACGTCTGCTCGAGTTCAGACTAAGCAAACTCATCTGACTACTGGTGAATACATCGCATTCAAAGGTAGTTGTTATACGACCAAGGTCGCAGCGTCTGTGGCAGCTGAAAACTGGCTGTGTTAACATAAGCTGAAGTGACAATTCTTTTTTCTTTTTGTAAATTTGATTGACCGTGTCACTGGTCACAGGTACAAACAGGTCATTGTACGAACGGCCTTGAACCCCTTTTTATTGAGGATAGGAAGACGGTAAAATACGTTAATTCTTCTTCCAAGCATAAAAGAACGGTAACACACGCTCGTGTCACAAAAGAACGCGTGGAGTTATGGTTCTTGAAATCTATTAAACTTTAATAAGTGAGATGCGTGCGGCTAGAGTGACTTATCCACCCGTCATCGGATCAGACCGGTTCCGACCGGCTCACGCCAGATCTTTGGCCATTGAGGATAAATATTTGCTTTGATAATACAAATTAGAAATCTTATGCGTGCGCTCTGTCAAAAAGGCCTAAGCCCTAGTTTACGACCGAGATTTCGGAAAAAAGGAAGATTTTTAAAAAGTCATTCATTTTCGGGTAAATGTCATGACCTAAGCGATTTTTCCCTGGGGCTATAAAGAAATGTCATAAAGTGTACACAAAGTGGGCGTATATTAGTATGCTCTCTTCACTGGGGCATATCCTCCCATCAGGGGCATGTCTGCCCATTGGGGCATGTCTATTAGCTCGTGAACGTGCGCCTATTAGGGCATGACTACCCACTAATACAGCAGATCCGCTCACACATTGCTCTTATATATGCATGGGCGTTTCTGCGCAGCAGTGATTCTCACATGGAAAGAAGTGGGCTCTCAGCTTCAGGACCCCAAATAGGAATTTTGAAAAAATAAGAAAAGAAAATCAATAAATTTGGAATTTTCTATTGTAAAATTCACTAAATCCTAACATGGGCTCTGGGAAACGTTTTAAATGATCAAACTTTTCATTAAACAGGTTTAAATTTGATTCGGAATCTATAAGAATCTTTCTCGCAATGTTAATTCTAAATTTGTAAAACAAATCTCTTCTCTGAATCAGATTGCTGAAATATCTTGTGTATAAAAACAATCAATCGATGTTTTTTTGTAAATCAAGGCACGCATCAATTGTTGTTATAAGGGTTTTTCAAAATAATAATTAAAAAACCCTTCAGTTATCTTGAAAGCTAATTCGTTATTTATTACATTATTTGTAAAATCTTTCAAACAGAAGTTTTAAAAATTGTAGTGAACTTAACAATAATCAGTATTTGTTGTTACATTTTGGACCGAAACGTCATGTTGTTCATCATACAAAGTAACTAATTATATTGTTATCGTGATGGTCTCTAATTTAGTGTCGTTAACCTTCTCCCACCTTTCTTGGAACCTTTAAGTTGTTTACAAACGTCTCATCCCATGCCACACCCTACCCCGTACCCACCTGTCCCCATACTCATCATCAAAATACTTGACCTTTATTCCAACTCAAGAAAACAAAAAGTTTAAAAGACGCCAATTCATAATGGCTTATAGAAATACCATTTGATCTGATCAAGTTATTTTGATCATAGAAAGTATGGACATTGAACAACACTATTCAATATAAATAAAAACGTTATGACATCCTAAACGGATTCTTTTCTAGTTCGTCTCCAAAGATGAAACGGGTAGGGAGGGATGCATATCTGCGCACGTTTAAGGACTGAGGCCGGCTGTGGAGTAAAGGTCTGTTCTGGGAGGCCATCGTTAGTATTGTGAACCCAAACTGACGTATTTGCCCACCTCTGTAGTATATACTATTGCTTTTTACAAGTCGTACTCTTTTTAGAGTTTTCAACAAGTTTTTTTTTTTTAATCTATGTGCTAATACTCACAAATACTCAGTTTTTGGGCGTGACCTACCATACGTAGAAATTTAGGGTTAAATTGAACGTTGGTCAACAAGAAGCGCCAATACTATTTTGTCAAAGGGAAATTCGACCATAAGAGTTGTTAAACTAAAGTCTGTTTGCGATATCTTTATTATAGCGTCCACGTGGTAATTGTAATTAAAAATAACTATGCTCATAAATTTCTCAACCCACAAACTACGGCAGTGAATTGGCCATACTTTCCGAAATCCTTTAACTAGTATAAAATAATAAAACCTCAACTGGATCCCTAAGGCCGACCAAGAAACACTAGGCAACAAGATGTGGAAGCAGACACCAAAGGTTTGGCCATGTTTGGTGGCTGCTGGAGATACTGGCCTAGTATGGTGATTCCTGGACGACTTCTGTTGGCGTCTAAGGAAGAAGGCAGACGTCGAAGATGAGTGACTGCTGCTCCTCGAGACAATATGTCAACGAAAAAGAAAAAAGAAAATATTGCTTTTAACTTCTGTTTTTCCTTGGCTGGCAATATGAATGGACAGCTATTTCTAAAACTGATAACAATAGAATTAAATGGATGCGTTATCTCCATTGTTGAAAGTTTCACTCAGTTTGGACAAAGGGGAGACTACTGGTGAAATTTGAATTTTACATCGCAAAAAAAGGAACCACACAAAAGTTTGATATACACAAATTATTTAAAATTCACAATTAATACACAATTTCATTTTCTTTCTGTAAGGATTTATATAGTTACTACAAAGTATCTTCGGCATTTTAAATAATTATATAATATGTATATTTACACAGACTGGCACGCATGTGCTGCGGCTGTCTAACACCTTCTCTTTTCTGGGGTGGAGAGATTTATACACAAATAACGTTCTGAGCGTCTCAAAAGTCGCACTGTAAAGACATTTTTAGAATAGAGGCAATTTTATGTTTTATTTTCAGAACCTTTCCTCCATTACTTTCGATGGCGATTTTAGGCATGACTGGACACTATCTCTTTAACTAGATAGTGTACCCATCCTTGACTACCACCAGCCCGACACTATCTCTTTAACTAGATAGTGTACCCATCCTTGACTACCACCAGCCCGACACTATCTCTTTAACTAGATAGTGTACCCATCTTTGACTATGACCAGCCCGACACTATCTCTTTAACTAGATAGTGTACCCATCCTTGACTACCACCAGCCCGACACTATCTCTTTAACTAGATAGTGTACCCATCTTTGACCTCCACCAGCCCGACACTATCTCTTTAACTAGATTGTGTACCCATCCTTGACTACCACCAGCCCAACCTAAAACTATCCCCATAAAAAATATTTTAAAAAATTAATTAAAATAATAAATAAAAAACCATCACTGAAAATGAGGGCGTAAAAAATCTTTTAATCTCTGCAGTAGTTGTCCACTAAAATCATATCCGAAATTCTAGAGTACAGTCTCGTGACTTAAAATAGACCTTGATGTTAACATTAATATTGAAAATAAATTATGTTTAAAAACTTCATTTCGATGTAGTTTTTTTCTTCTAAACTGAGTTATGTAATCAGAGATGTGGACTCGAATAGAACAATGTGTTTACGATGTGCTAAGCTTTTTCTTGACAGTGCTTTAATTCTACACCTGGATTCACATATTATACGCTACAAGTTGACTGTGTCATGTGGCTAATGTATTAGAGAAAAGGATGAAAAAAAACTATCAATAATAGTGGCGAAATGCTAGTTAATAGGGCCCTTTTATGTACTGAAGACCTGAAATCATCCGTCCGTGACTTTTAAAAGATTCTCAAAATGTAGCCAATGTACACTTTTGTTACCACCGCTGGGGCTTGAGTGAGTGACCAAGCTAACACTAGCCAAACACAAGTAAATAATTTAAGTACATTAAATTACAAATACACACATTTGAATAATTTTTTTTGAAAATATTGTTACAAGAAACGGAACCCCAACTGACGTATTTGCCAACCTCTGTAGTATACAAGAAACGGAACCCAAACTAACGTATTTGCCAACCTCTGTAGTATACAAGAAACGGAACAATCTTGGCTTATAAAACAATAATTTATAGAAACACTGATGTTAGCCATAATACAAAAGGTGCAATCAACCGCTTTGCATGCGTGCTTACACGTAAATAGCAAGAATATCTTTTTTTATAATTCATTTGGTTAAAATCATTCCTCCTCCAAATCTATTTAATTTCATCAATACGCTTACTTAAAACTGTGTAAAGCCTAGCTATGTTTTCCTCAAAACAATTAAATTGAACCTTCTTTTTAATCAGTTTTCATAAATAAAAGGACATAAAAACAACCGGTAAAAACAAAGTTTTTGACTATAAATCCTTTATTTATGATACAGAACTGAAAATCCTACATGTGGAAGAAAATCAGCAGTCCCGAGCCTGCGCTCTTCATGGGGCTTCCCGGAAAACCCCCTCAGCCCTCTGGCCCCCTAAGGGACGTAAAGACTGAGAAGCCCCCCCGGAGCGGTCGCTGCTACAAGCGGCCACCTGGGCGTCCAGGGCACTAGGCCGAAAACGCCTCCCACTAAAGTGTGCCTCCCAAGGGAGGTGTGGAATTTCCCTACTGTGACTCGCTATCAACATAGTATCACTTTGGCGCCACCACGGCAAAGCTTACGAGTCTATATAGTTTAGATCGCCGCAAAGCGTGGGGATCATCACTGACCTAACTAGGGTTTAAACCCCACCGGAAGGTTTCCTCAGAGCTGGCGACCAAAAGCGTTTCCTAGCGGTACCTTTTGCTATTCCGTACTGGCGCTCCTGGCCCTAAACCGGCACCGCTCAACAGCGTTGCTAGTTAATTGAGGGGGACGAAACGGTCGCTTCGGAGTAACCCGACCCTCAACGGGTACTTTGGTTTTCATCATCGGCATTGCATCTAAATGCTTTGCCTAAGATCCGTACAGCGACTAAAAGTATTGATTATATTCAACATAATATGCACAGCGCAAAAAACATTTACCGGCTTAACGTGACTTAACTCTCTTGCTGTCAAACGGAGACAGGTAGGGGTGGGGGTGTGGTTTCCGATGCTTGGAGTTAACCCCAGAAAACACGGGGATGTCAACAACAACAGACGGCTACCATACATATTTTAGAAATAAACTAAATGGGCATAACTTTTTTATCGATCTGAAATTTTGATACAACATATTGTTAGGTGACACAAGTCTATGTGCAAAATTTCAGCTCGATACTATTATGGAAAGTGGATCATTTTGACTTTTTTCCGAAGTACGGATGGACAACCAAGAGAGAGAGAGAGAGAGAGAGAGAGAGAGAGAGAGAGAGAGAGAGAGAGAGAGAGAGAGAGAGAGAGAGAGAGAGAGAGAGAGTGAGAGGGGGGAAAGAGAGAGAGAGACGGTGAAGTTAATATACGGGATTTGATCAACAACCTGTAAAAACAAAGTTTTTGACTATAAATCTTTTATACAAGAGACAGAAATAAAAGTATTTTGATTACATTCAAAACAAACATTTACAGACTGAAAGAACTTAACTCAAACTCTCTAAAATGGGGACGGGTGGGATGGTGGTGTGGTCACCGATCGTCTGAGTGAACTCATCAACCTCGTGGATGTAAACAACAACAGACGGGTATCATACATTTATGTGAAAATAAACTAAAAGTGCATTAATTTAATTACGGTACATTCGATCGATCTGAAATTTTAATAAAATACATTTTTAGGTGACACGAGTCTTTGTGCAAATTTCAGCTCGATAGCATGACGGAAAGTTGATAATTTTCACTTTTTGTTTTTTTCCGCCGTACGAGGAGACGACGGTGAAGTTAATAAAAAGGATTTAAAAAGAACCCTCATCACTGCAGCCTCCCGTATTTGCAGAGTTTATTTACAACACGTGTACGCCAGACCCATTTTAATAAATGTAGATTATGTGTACCATCCATGTCATTAACAGTTTTGTTTAGTTAGGATATGAATCTTTCAATTGAATACATTTATAAATATATGTGCTACTATTTTAAAGTAAAGTGTGGTAAGCTCATCTTCTAGCTGGTATACCGTGCCCTGAAATGTAAGTTCTCAAATTATAATTGGTATTATTATTATTATATTATGGGCGCTGTGGTACAGAAAGTGGAGAGGATTAATGCTTTCTTCTAAAGTGCTAACACTACCCATAAAAATACATATTTATTAAAAATTACAAACACACTTTTAATAATAGACACTTCAAAATATATTAATCTCATATATCTCTAAATTCCTTACAAAATAAAACCCCTACACGTTTTTAACGTAATTAGCATTGATGATTTGGAATTTCGCCTTTCACTTGAACGTCATAGCGAGTTGTTGTTTTTTTTATTTTTTACTAGCGAATTTTTAAAAATAATATTTTTAAAACCCCCTTTTAAACAACAATGGGTTTCAAATTTAAAACATCTTTTTTATAGCCAATTTTACAAAATGCACAATCATAATTTGCATGCGCATTATCTTTTGAGTTACGGCAAAGAAACTTCGCAGCTTCGCTAAAAATCATATACTACCGAAATCATAGCGGGAAGGGGGGGTGTTGAGTGTAAGCGCTAGGTGTAAAAAAAACATTACTTGGGAGCAGGACCGTGACGAGGACTTAAAGAAAAGACGAAGGCGAAAGGAGCTTTAAAGTCGGGCAACCGTAGAGAGCGTATGCTGGCGGCGATTCATTTCATAGGGGTATCGAATCCTCTGCAGTCAAGACGCTAGAATCCGACCACAGATTTCTAAATCGATACTGTTTTTTTTCCTTTCACAAAAAAGAAGAGAGAAAAGGTGTCATAGCTCATCCTGTTATAGAAAAAACAAAACAAAACAAAACTAGCGAAACCGGCTGAGACCAGATTTTCTATACCTTAAAGCCACTGAAATCCGGAAAACTAGTTGAATCTGGTTCTTGTACACTTAAGTAACGTGATGTTGTACACGTGTTGAGGTTTTTATGAATTGCTTGACAGATAAAAACATTTATTTGGGTGGTGGGTTTATATTCATTTTTTAAAGGACGTTGGATGAAAACAACTCTAAGAATTTAGTTCAAAGTCAACCCACGATTTGAAGGTCATTTAAGTTTTTAAAAATTAAGGCATGATGTACATATATTTTTGAAATCTTCTCTAAAAACAGATAAAATAAATATAGTTTTATTTAGAGGTCACTCGGACAAAGGTCTTAATACCAGCATCTTTTGTCGTGCTGGTTGTCAATCATTGTCATGCTAGAAGTGCCTGGGAACTTGTGTTGTAAACACAAACGATATTAATAAACAAATTGTAGCTTCAAGAGTGCACTTTACAAAATATTTTTTAAAACCTCATGCATGATGCCAAAGGATTTGTCAAAAAGATTTTTGTATTACTTTATTATCACGTAATTTTGCATTTGCATACGCAATTTACTTTAAGTATTTAAAAAAAAAACTGTAATATTTTTGTGACAAAGTTTAAAAGGAGTTTTCAATGTCATCATATACATTTCATTTCATTTCATACTATATTATGTTTAAGTATTAAACATTTTCGTGAAATTTTGTTTAATGAGACCTTGGACAGAGTAATTGACGAATAAGCATAAAATATTATTACGACGCTAAACGGACAAAAAACAAACTATAAGTCATCTAAAATTGAGTTAAATTATAAACTATTACCCCTTTAAACTAAAATGTGTATGGTTTTTATTTACCTTTTTAACCCAAAATTACATTTACGTTTAAGAAATACAAATAATTTGATCGATTTTAAATATTTTAATGATTCTTTGATACATTTCAATTTATATAAAACGAAGGACACAAGAATGCATTTTTTAAATGTCACTCATTAAACAGGAAAATTAAAGTATGGCGATTGCGATGTCCCTCATCAAATTTAACATTTTATAGATTACATTTCCCCACCGATAATATGATAATAAAAACAAAGGACCTTCATTTGCGGTAATCTTTTTTTTTTTATTGAACATCCGGTTTATTTAGTTTATAAAACATTTTTTTTTCTAAAAATAGAAACCTTAGTCAATGAAATATGACCTTTTTCGTTGTGTGATTTTATTGCTGAGTTTGATAACCCTTGGGAAATAATTTTATTTTAATCTTTCTGTCACTGACACATTAGAAAATGGAAGACATTTTAACAATAGACAAATTTCATTTAATGTGTCCTCAGTGTGGAGAGAAGTAATTGTTTTGGTAATCAGTGTAGTAAGAAGAAATATTTGGATGGTAGTTCCTCCTCGGGCTGCTTCTCATTCCCTCGAGGGTCTTTCCCCCAGCCAATCAAAGATTCTTTTCTGTGAAGCTTAACAATCCAAATTCAAGGGATTAAATTCAAAACTTCGGGAAATGGGTTTATAGTCTTGCAAACGTGAGTCATAATGGAGAGTTTAGAATGAAAAGAAGGTTGGAAAGATTTCATTTGATGGGTAGTGGGGATGTTGAGCGGAAAACCACAGTTTTTGATAAGTATACGGAAATGTGGGCATAGGAGATAAAATTGGGAGTGATAGGAAATGATTATGATATGGGGGTGGGCCGAAGGGCTTCAGATATGAAGAAATCAAGTAATGTTGGTTTGTGAAAATCAGTAAGATTTGAGTATTCACGACCGTTGCGTTGCATTCACAAGCAAAGAAAAAGTAGCACAACAATAACATCCTTTTCTTTGTAAAGAAGTCTTAAAAAATCCACGTTATTTTTCACCACAAAATCAGTGTTTAGAAAGAAACACCTCTTCCTCCTTCTTTTCTTTCTCCAACAGCTACTGGCACATCTCAAACCAGTAGCGAATAATTAGAATGCTTTATATTACCCCAATGAAAAGCAAGTAATTATCATGTAACCCCAAGTAAATTAGTACTTAGACTACTATGCAGCAGATCCAATAATTAGTTCGTCTACCCTCCGAAACCTGAGTATAATATGTAAGATTACAATATAATTATAACTATCTTGAAACTCCTTTACACCAGGAAATGTATATCTCCTTGCTTTCTCTCATATAGCGGTTCTTAAGCGTCTTGATTTCGATCGAGTCACTTTTCTCCCGGCCCTTCTTCCCCCATCTCTTTTTTTGAAACAACGTCCATTATCCTTATCGCCAGTTCAAAGAACATATTTCCTCACTCCTCACCCTTATCTATTAAAATTTCGTATAATGGTGATAAACTCGTTTTTGGGAATTTCTTGCCCCAAACCTTCCATTCCCGTCGTACTTACAGGATTTATGGTCTCTCCAGGTCGACAACCACTTCTGGCTTGTTCTCACTCATAATTAATTAATCGCATTTATTATATTTTCTATGTTCTAAACTGCATAGCGGCGAAATAATTAAGCATAATCAGGTCTCTAAACTCTTAAATAAGCCCCCCCCCCCTTTTTTTTCCCCTCACCCCAGACACTTCCGGTCATGAGGAAACATTGTTTTTTGTCTGTATCACACCTGAACATTTCAACCTAATTCGGATATCACTTTCTCTTTTAATTTCGGGTATATATATCAACAGAACATCAGGTTATTCAATTGGACCAATTTCGATAAGAATTTAATTAATAAGTTATTAATATCCTGTTATTGTGTTGAGCCTTATGTTAACATTACTCTCTGTTAACTCTACGTTAATATAAGTCAGCTTACTCAATTTGACTATGACAAAAACATGCTTAATTGGAAGACAACAAAGAAAAGTTCACCAACCCTTTCTGAACCTACCCTAAGTGGCACAAAAATATTACCCTTAAAATTCACTGACAACTCTGATCAAGATTGTAAGGAATTCTCAGCTAAATAAATGTTGGTTGCCCGTAGCGAGGAGATCATTTTAATAGCCCGAGGATACATGATATATCTCATTATTAAAAGATGCCATTTATTAAAATGGAGCATGAAATTTGACCCATTTTGAATTACCCCTAGTTATTAAACTTATATTGAATAGATTTTTTCCTTAATCATAAATTTGTCTTACTGAATACACGAGAGCTATTTTAAGCTACAGCATTACTATAAATATTTTTGTTCTAAAAATAACCAATGAAATGCGAGAGGTTCATTCAACGTGACACCTCTCTTTCAATTCGTCTTATTTTTCCATTAGTTTTAGACCTGTCATTTTAAACCCATCTACAACTTTCAATGGAAATTTCCATCCATAAAGTTACACCAAGGACCTTCCAAGTTCAAGGTCGATCATTGAGAAAAGAATCAGCCTGCATAAGATGCTCTGATACGCTACGCAAAGAAAGGCTATGTCTTCCGCCTCGTTATTTACTCTAGAGATATCGGCCGATGGCAACAATAACAGAATTCCGAAGATACGCTCCAGAAATAAAAATCGTGATTAAAATATTAACCGTAGAGGCTCCCAGAACCCAAGGTCACAAATTATTGAAAGCTCTCTCCGAGCACTCATCGAGGGCAACAAAACCATACACAAAATAAGAATGAACTGAATATTTTATGGGCGCGTGTGTGGGGGCAGTGTTAGCTTTGTGCATATTCTGCATAAGTGTGCCTTTGCTGAAACGTTAAACTAGTAGCTCATTTCAAAGTGCAAACGAGCTTGATAGTAAACCAGCGATATTATGAGACTTTTAAAATATAATTTAAAAAAAAACTTACAATACAGCACTGTTTATACGAAGTTCTAAATGTTAAATATTAAATATGCTTATTAATTTGTCTAAAATCATTTAGGGTGTTCTTTTTAGTCACAATGAATGAATAACAGAGCATGAATCTTAACGAATATATCACAAAAGGGTACTTCATTTCTAAAACCGAAAAACGTCATAGCTCATTTCGTAATGTTCTTTTTTTAGATTACATTTTAGCGAAACAAAGTTTTGAGGCATAAATACAGTCAAATCACTATGTTCTCAAAATTGTTAGCTTAGTAAAATTACGAAATTGTTATTTATTTTGCAAGTCCCATAAGATGTCTTAAATTAACGAAGAATTAAAAATTAGCTGATGAGATCAATCATTCTCAATATGCCTCCATTAACGTATTGACTCGTAGCTTTTATTAATTTTTTATGAATTTGTCCTTACTAAAGATAAATTTAGATAAACTATTTCTATTAATAGATTTCCGCCATATTATGAACATTCCTATTAATTAGTCACCCTGTTTAAGGTGCAATGAATGTGTCACAATGAATTTATCATACAATTTGTTGACTTTCTATGACTCCTATGCTGTCTTAGTCTCGCCGAACACATAAAATAAAGTGGCTTCAATTTTGTACCAGAAAAACAAAATAACAAAATCAATAATTAAAATTCTTCAATTAAGTTAGTGAAATGAATGTATCAATGTATCCGAAGTTAGATAATACTCAAATGTGTAATGAGAACATTCAATTTCCCATCTGTCTGTATCCGTGGTGCACTAGATATTTTTTAGTTGAAAGAAACAGTTAAAGTTTTAAAAATAATGAGACATAAAAGCTACTCTCTATAGTAAATTCAAATCCTAAATTTAGAAAACTCCAAAATGATGTTGACACTATAAAATGGAATTTTTTAAAAATCATTATTTGTACAGAATTTAAGACATTTATCAAATGAGTGAAAACTACGGTACTACAAATGGATGTCATTTGTCATCACATATCGCCGCCATAATCTGGTGCTAGGTCACGTGCTGCACGATATACGACACTAAACATTACACTTACAATCTATAATACTTGAACCACAGCAAAAGTTCGTGGGATAAAACTCTTAACATTCACAAACCGCGAGGCTAAAATATTTCTAGTTTCTATGGAGAAGGGTAAATACTGTTTAGCATTTCATCCAAAGAAATTCAGTGTCGCATTGCCATTGTGAGATCGCCGTTTGTCGTCTCCAATTTCTTTCCTTCTCTAAGGCGTGTGTCGTATGCCAGGCACGATTCCTTGTTAAAGGGGTGATGTTTTCTTAACTTACTACAAACGCCGTTGTTGTAATAGTAATTTCAAAATAATTTTTAATGGTTAAGTCTTAAAGAATATCTTCGGGTGTTTCATTCCAGAACCTTGAATTGCAAGAGGAATGCCATTAACAGACGTAAAAGTCAAGTTATCTATGAATTCTTCAGTTTAAATTATTGATTTTTGCAGAGGTTCTGGGCGATAGAAGGGTATGTTATATATTTTAAAAAATGTAAGTTTAAACCTACAAAACAAGTTAGGTTGAAAATCTGTCATAAGTTCCGAAATATGTAGGTTATGGATATAAGAACATAAGCCTTTCACAAATTGTGGAATATTGAAGTATTTTAAAATCTCACAAATTAGTACTTTAGAAACACTATTAAGAATATAAAGATGCGACTTTCCGAAACCTCAGAAAAGATGAATTTACTTTTTATTGATATATTCAGTTCATCTGTAAACACTTTTTAATTACTTACTGGTTTACGTCATCTATCCTATCTAAAAATGGGGATAAGTGTGTATTCGTTTTTATGTTTATATTAACAGTTAAAATAAACATGCACGAGAAACCAAACGATGGAAGGGATCAAATTATATATCCGTTATATCATAGTGATAATGTCACAAATTTTTAAATTTTATTTATGGTTATTTATTTATTTTTATATTTTTGTTTTTTGTGTGTGTGCGGCAATAATTTCTTTAAAATATTTCATTCCAGTTATGATATGACACGATAAAATATTTCATTACAGTTATGACACGATAAAATATTTCATTACAGTTATGACACGATAAAATATTTCATTACAGTTATGTTATGACACGATAAAATATTTCATTACAGTTATGATATGACACGATAAAATATTTCATTACAGTTATGTTATGGCACGATAAAATATTTCATTACAGTTATGACACGATAAAATATTTCATTACAGTTATGACACGATAAAATATTTCATTACAGGTATGACACGATAAAATATTTCATTACAGTTATGATATGACACGATAAAATATTTCATTACAGGTATGATATGGCACGATAAAATATTTCATTACAGTTATGATATGGCACGATAAAATATTTCATTACAGGTATGACACGATAAAATATTTCATTACAGTTATGACACGATAAAATATTTCATTACAGTTATGACACGATAAAAAATTTCATTACAGTTATGACACGATAAAATATTTCATTACAGTTATGATATGACACGATAAAATATTTCATTACAGGTATGACACGATAAAATATTTCATTACAGTTATGATATGACACGATAAAATATTTCATTACAGTTATGATATGACACGATAAAATATTTCATTACAGTTATGTTATAGCACGATAAAATATTTCATTACAGTTATGTTATGGCACGATAAAATATTTCATTACAGTTATGACACGATAAAAGATTTCTGTACAGTTATGACACGATAAAATATTTCATTACAGGTATGACGCGATAAAAAAGCACATATATTTTTACACGTGTTTGAAATTATTTTAAAAAATCAAATTTCACTCTTTCATTAATTCAACATTTCATAAAATAACATCCGGTACTTAATGAAGAAGATAGACCTACATGAGATAAACATCGTCCCCAAGTGATATCAACTCACTTGTAAAATATTTTTTTCTTCTTCGATAAATTAAACAAATATATTTTATATTTTTAAAATTTTAAGATATTTTCTTATGTGATTGACCCTACACTCGTCGGTGTTGTTTTTTTTTCATGATACCTGCCATAAACCTAATCCCTAGAGTGTGAAAAAATTAAGGAAATTGCCGGAGTGACAGTGTTTCACTTTTGATCACGTCACTAGTGATACATCTTTCAACTTACTTCACCAATGCCATCCGTTGACCGATGTTTCTACCCACCCCACCCCAATGCCACAAGTGTTGGTCTACGGGAGAGTTTCAGACGTGGGGGCTAAGTCATCTTGCGTCATCAGTCACGGCACGCCGACCTCTCACGGGTGATGTACTGGGAAAAGATTGTTTGACGTCAGGAACATCACTAGTTGGTGCAGTAGCTGACAGTTCTGTGGGCACTGGTGTTAGTCTAAAAAAATAGTTTAAAAATTGGCGAGGATAGCATATGCCGATGGTGATATAATAAGAAATCTATAAAATGTTTAAGATATGTAGCTTATTACTGGTGTTTTAATTTTTCTATATTTACAACCAGTGCCTTTTTCTTTCTTTTTTTTTCTTTTTACCGGTACTCAGTGAGTAAAATAATACAAGTTTAACAAACTAATAATATAATTAATTAATAATAAACGTTAAAATACAAGAAAAGTACCGATGCGTACCGGCACAAAAAAGCCCTGTTTATAAATGACATGGTTATTTAGTAATTCTCAGACCTTTGCGGACATTACAAAAAATCTGAATATAAAACAAGAGGAGAAAATAAGTGTAGAGAAAATAACATTAAATATTGTAAACGTTAACTTAAAATATTATTTTTGGGGAAAATCAATTGTTTGGTCAAACGAAAGTGTTGCTCTGTAGTCTATAAGGACTATGAGAGAAAAACTGTTCAATTAAAAATCTTAATATCGTAATGTTTTATTTATTATTAATTTTGAGAAAAATATGTAATACGTATTTTAGTTCTATTTGGCATTAAAAACTGACAACAAACGTAGTATAATTTTATTTAATTTAACTGAATTAATTAATGTAATGGGAACGAAATATCAACTTACGAGATTCATTCTTTTAAAGTTATAAATGATGGTTTGAGGCCACGACGTTTGAGAAACTTAGTGATGCGGTCCTGTCTTATCAGTTACAAACACTCCTTCAATATAGAAGATTATTGTGCCCCATGCTTATCCATGGTTTATATCTAGTATTGCCTTTTTTTCTTAGCGTTGGAAACGTTGATAGAGAGTTGGTTTACCTGTTTTCATACGGCAACCCATTGCACGTCCGATTTCCGAAGGGGAAGAGGGAGAATTTGTTTGTTTGTTCTTGCATTCGGAAATAAAAAAAGAATTATTTATCTCTATTTCTATCTGATGTTTGTATTAGAGTATCGTTGTGTTGTATGTTCAAGTTAGAATTAACTGCTTTATGTATTACTACTACTTTGCTCTTTGTTCTTCTTTTCTCTAGTGTTTAAGAATTTAAGGATTTATCTCTGTCCAATAGGAAAAGCAATAAGTGTGTTAACATGAAAGCTGGTAGCATCTACAAATTATTTGCACTTAGAAACTTAAACCGTAAATCTCGAGACCGTGCGATCTTGATGTTTATACTTTGTATAACATTACTAGCGTAAGAATGGTGTCAACTGGTGGTTATTTAAGCGCAAGCGGCGCTGCATCTTTAAAATAAAAAGCTTGCTTTTTTTTTCCAATTTGACACTGTGACGGGAAGCCATCATAAAGATGGAAAGTTTGTACTCAAAAGCCGGAGATAGGCTCTCCTTAGGACATTTGATACTAATACAATGAAAATTTATGCAGGCATCGGGTGCCAAAGATGATGACTCCCCTTTGTTATCACCTGAAGAGAGTTGATAGATGTAAATATATGAATTGATACCATTGGTGTAGGAAAGTGGTGGGGTGTAGTGAAGGGTGGTAGTTTTGTATGACATTACAGCTTACAGCGATTGGGAGAGGAAATACCATAGCTAATAATAACTTACTAAATTTCAAATATGTTAAGAGTTAACACATATGGTAGTAGAATTTTTTCCCTTCCCTTTCCACAACTTATATTTAGGGTCCTGAAAAATCCTAAGCGTTTTTTTTTAAAAGCATAATGTTAAAATTTACTAGCTATCTTTTTAAAAAAACCTGTCTTGAAAAATATTTCAAAATAAAATGAACAATAATTTGGGAAATCGTGCATATTTTATTGAAATTTACTGAAAACTTTAAAGCTTTTTTTAAAAAAACTATAATTACGATTATTTCAGGCACAAAAAGATAACGAGGTAGATATCTATTACTAAATAAGATGATAATGACTAAGATAGAGATTCAGATGCTCCTGACAATTGGTTTAATACTAGTGTTTAATTATTAACTTCTTCATTACTTGGTAACTTTGCAGTCATAAAACCAATCTCTTTAAGTTACTGAGGAAGTCACAGTGAATAATCAATATAAATTGGATTTAAAAAAAAAAAACTTTTTTATTTAAACCGCATAGGATAAGGACTTGAAATGTCACTTCACCGCCGAACTCCACCGAATTTTTCGTAATATTGGCTTCATCTATTTTAAAAAAAATTAGATTTTAACCTTTTTTATACACAAAAGAATTAAACTTAAAATCGCTACTCATAATAGGCCTTGGTTACTAAATAAAATGAAATTTTAAAATAGTTTTATGCCAGAAATCTTAGCAAGAGCATACTGGACACCACTTTCACATTTTCATTGCGATCGTATGAATGAAATAATGAAATATATATTATTTATATATATACAAAGAGAGAGAGAGAGAGAGCGGGTGATGGAGAGGAAGAGAAGGAGAGGGAGGGCGAGAGAGAGGGAGGGAGAGGAAGAGATGGAGAGAGGGAGAGAGAGGGAGGGAGAGAGAGAGAGGGAGGGAGAGGAAGAGAGGGAGAGAGAGGGAGAGAGAGAGAAGAAGAGAGGGAGTTTAGATGCACATTTCAAAACAACTGTTGATTTCAATTAAGATTACGATGGATACATTTGTTTCTCAAAATTATTTTATTTAGCTCATTAAGGAAAAACTAAATTTGGGGCCGCGGCCCCCTATCAGTAGTATTTTTTGTCCACCAGTTATCATCATGGGAGTGTACTCAACAACTTCCCATATTTTTATTCTACTACCTCCATGGGGATATGGAAAATTAGTGACGAGTTAATCATTTGCCTTTTATTGCTATAGATAGTCAATGCATTCCTAGTTCAAATCTCGAAGGAGAACTAAACAGAGGGAAACAACCAACTAAAGTGGTTAACACCACGGCTGCAACATGACATCTCATGTAATAAGTTAATGTCCTCGGGACTGGACAAGCTGAATGACCCCTAAATCCCGTTTGGCATCCTAAGGGAAGGCTTAACCCAGGTAACTTAAAAGTTTATTGAAGCGTTGACCCCCAGATGATTGGCCACTCAGCTCGCACAGAGCACGTGGCTTATTAATTACACTTCGCCCACCCCGGGGGTCAGGATAAAATGAACGATTCTGTTATAGTGATTTTTAGAAAAAATAAAGATCAGAAAGCAATCCACTTGGGGACTTAAAGTAACGGTACGCCGATCAGTGAGGACTGACCCGGTCAGGGTTGAATTATCCTTCTGTTAAGGGGCCTGTATGACGTCATGATCTTTGATATATTTTCATTTTCAGCTATACGGTACAAAATTTAATTAACCGTTGGTATGTGTATAATTTTTCAGCCACCTGAACCCTTTCACAATTATGTTTTTTAATTTTATTACCCGAAATGACATCATTTCTTACACACATCAAAAGACACAGGAGCTTGTATACCAAGACACATTTCAGAAAGCCAGGGTGTTAGGTCTTTTTTTTTTTTCAGTTTATTTTACACACTAAAATTTTTATAAAATATTTCACAGTAAATCTTTAAAATGTTAAAAGAAATTTTAGAGGAGAAAAAAACGTGCACTTCCATTATTAATAATAACATGAATTTTTAATTTATATACAATAATTAATTATTTATAGTAATTAATACTTTAAATTTTATTTTTCGCTTATCTTTGCTCTGTTAAACAAACGCATATATATA